>JAWNKV010000904.1:0-121836 GCA_035041805.1 Amiota mariae | reverse complement strand
TTTTTTTCTACTTTCTATCCCACGCCACTTTCCCCCCTTGAGCCCGCGCGAGATGGGGTCCATTAAAAACCGAACAAGACTGGGTATCGACCACAAGTCACTTCGGTATTGAACTTGAAGATTAGTAACATACAAAAGAAATTAATTGACTACTATACGGCTAGAGACCTAATGTCATCAGCCATTTATACTAATCATAAAGCACTATAAAGATAAATTTAAATAAAGTTAAAATAGTTAAAATAATACTATGTGTTAAGGAGAGTTAAGAGATTAGATTTTAGATGATCGGAAGAAATAGAATTAGATACAAGGTCATAGTATAGATTGTAAGACTGACATAAAACACGAAAAGGATCATGCTGCAAATAAGTAGTCTTACATGTACCAACAAGTATAGGAGAATAATTCCTAGTAACCCGAGAAGGAACATTAAAATTAATATTACCAAGCAAGGAAGGGGAAAAGATGCTGCCTACAATTAGATTGTGCAAGAATGTGACATCAAGAGTCGTTCTGCGTCTGGATAATGTCGGGAGGCGAATTAGTTTAAGTCGGCTTTGGTAAGATGGAAGGTTTATATTGGGATCCCAGTGTAAGTGACGCAGTGCAAAAAGCAAGAATTGCTTTTGAACAGACTCAATACTATCACTATACTTTTTAAACTGTGGATACCATACACATAAAGCATATTCAAGTATTGGTCTAACCAATGAAGTGAATAATAATTTGGTGGTGTAAGGATCAAAACTTTAGACCAACGTTTAATGTATTCTAAAACACCTCTAGCTTTACATGTGATACAAGAAATATGCGAATCAAAATGCAGCTTTGGATCCATCAACACACCCAGGTCACTGAATTGTGTGACACGTTCTAGAGTGTGATCATTAATGTGGTAGCTTTTTACAATTAAATTTTTGCGGTAAAAGGACATTATTTTACATATGTCACAATTAAGCGAAAGATAATTTTTAGAGCACCACTGAGATAAGGAATCAAGATCTTCTTGAAGAAACATTTGATGGACCGGAGATAAAATAGATAAGCATAACTTAATATCATCAGCGTACATTAAGACGTTAGAATGCTTTATGGCAGATGGCAAATCGTTTATAAAAATATTAAATAATAATGGGCCAAGGTGGCTACCCTGAGGGACACCAGAAGTTACACAAATAGTCTTAGATATAGCTGTTTTAAAAATAACTCTTTGGGTTCTGGAAGTTAGATAGGATGTAAACGAGTTAACTAACTTGGGAGGAAAACCAAAGGTATTCAGTTTTTTAAGGAGTAGGAAGTGACAAACACTGTCAAAAGCTTTACTAAAATCTGTGTAAATGACATCCATTTGATGTTGTTGTGAAAAACTACAATTAACCAACGAAGTAAATTCTAATAAGTTGGTTGTAGTTGAACGCTTCTTGGTGAAACCGTGCTGTGAAGTATTTAATAAAGGAAGAACGAAATGCTGCACCTGATCGGTGATAATATGTTCAAACAATTTCGGAATAGCGCAAAGCTTAGCTATTCCTCGGTAATTTGATATATTAGCTCTGCTGCCTTTTTTGTGGAGGGGGATAATATAGGACTGCTTCCAAATATTAGGTAATACAGATGTATTCACAGATAAGTCAAACAATTTGCAGATTGGTCTAAGCAAAGCATCAGCACATCGCTTTATAATACAACTAGGTACATCATTGGTTCCCGGTAAAAACGTTAATTTAGCTGTCAGATGTGATAAGTAAACAGAGTCATCAGAAGCAGGTGGTATATAGGAACATGTAATAAATAAATTGGAATTGGAAAATGAAATCTTTACACAAATAAACTCAATGTCATCAATATTATCAATAGACACCAAGTCAGAAGAGTAAGAAGTTCTAACAGAAATCAGAACTCCACCACCAACGCGATCAAATCGATCTTTCCTAAACGTTAAGTAATTATTGTTAAACAATTCGGAATTCAGAACATCTGGACGAAGCCATGTTTCTACAAACACAATTACATCTGAATGAAAAGAGAAACTATTAGTGAAAAGTCTATTCACTTTAGAGTTTAAACCTCTGACATTCTGAAAATGTATGATCAAACTGAGGTTAGATGGATCCATAGGAAGGGCTGCTTGAGGGCGACTAGAAATCAGTTTTTTGTAGACTTTGTTGGGGGGGGGGGGGGGCAGTTTGGCAATGACACCAGTGTTTGCACTTTTTTAAAGTAATATTTGTGAACAACACAGGCGGCCGGCCAAAAGTTCGGACCTAACAGTTCACTACAGTATTCAGGGGGAACAGATATTTTAAAAGACGAAATTGTCCTTTTAAAAGAAAATTTAAACTTAGTGGTATTCACATTTGTAATTGTTGGCAGTTTAGATAGAATGTAGTGATTAATATCGGCTTCCGAAGTATCTTCAGTTAACCTAGACACAAAAATAGATTTAGAAGGAGGAACAGCGACAAGTTGCTTAGGACCAATTGAAGCTCGAGTGTTTGAGCTAGTAGGTGCTATTTCTGCCGCAACATGCTGCACAACAGATGCATAAGAATTCTTATGAAAGTTCACCGGTAGTTCCATCTGCCCCATTGGTGTAGTAAAAGTAGGTGTAGGTATAGAAATAGTGGGGGTAGGTGTAGAAATAGTGGGGTTAGGAATAGAAATAGTGGGGGTAGGTATAGAAATAGTGGGGGTTGATGGAGGTGGTATGTTTAAAAGTGACAAAGAAGTTTTTGATTTGGGCGAATGACGCCGTTTTCGTTTAGGCGATATATCAAAGATTTTAATATCTTTAAAAGACTTATCATAAGCTGTGAACTTATCATTCAAGCGCCGAAAGTCTTTCGCTAGATCATTGTAAGCATTACGCATTAACGTAACAGATTTACGAAAGTCTATCTCATCAGACCGACAATTAGGACAAGACCAGCGAAGGCCGATATTTTGATCAATAATATCGGCAATTCTTCCATTGATATCCGCACAGACAACATGGGCCGCATTATCACATAACCAACAAGCTACAGTGCGGCATTTAGGAGTAAATGATTTACTTTTGCACTTTATAATACAACAATGCATTTTCAATTAAAAATATAAATGTTTAATATAATTAAAAAACAAAAATGAAATTTAAAAGAAAAATGCACACTTGCTAAGTATAAGAGCAAATGTAAAACAAAACCAGTTTGAGAGCAAACCAAAAAACAACAAAATGCACAGAAACAAGACCAAGAATTTATAAACGCTAATTAAAGGAAAATTTGCATTTATAAAATTCCAAAAAGTTTAAAATGCAATGCACAATAAGTAAAAAAATAAGTTGATACGTAATTATGTTTTCTACAATCAAAATATTTCGCGCAAATTTATTTAAATCTCACTGCACACAAGAAAAAAAGAGTATTTTTAGAGGAAGAAAGAATGAAAGAGCATTAAAGAGAAGCAAAAGTATATGCAAAGCAAAGATTACAACAAAAAAATAAAAAAATAAATTTACTTACAACGTTAAGCACTGGAAAAGCAACAAATTGCACAGAGCAAAACCAAAGATTAAATAAATGATAATAATTAAATAATTTAAAACTATTAAAACTTATGCACCACTAGCTAACCCGAAAACACGATCAAATTAATTTGTGCACAATAATAAAAACAGTATTAATTACAAATTGAAGTATAAAAAAGTAAAAATTTAAATATTTGTTAGAATAAAAATAAACACATTCGCCCTCTTTGAACTAAAGATTAAAACTTTTATTATCGCTTCGCACGTTTCAATCACAATATTGCTAATTGCCTATGGGGATACTGCTGCCGAAAAGGTTAAGTCTTGGAACGAGTTCCCCGCTGCCAAGAAACGCAATGTCATTCGCAGCCGGTTCTCCGCACTAATAGCCTTCCCAAGTATCGTGTCGCTCTTTTCAATGTGAACTCTAACTTTCTCTAGTAGTACATTGAAAGTTGCATCATCCATTCTCATATAATTTTTAAAATCTGCAGGCTCATTATGCATGCAAAAGACCTTTTCAGTATGAATTTGCTTAGACATAACAAACAAGACAAAACAATGCAATTAGAAATAGAAACACACAGGAACCAAACAAGCTAAAATGAAGAAAATTAACCAAACCAAGAAAACCAGACTACGATATGAAACTCTTATGAGAGCGAGCTAGCTCGTTTCCACTCTGCAAGAAAGTAAGAATTGATACTATAGTAGATTGCAAAAATTAAAAACAGGCAATAGACGCCTATGACGAATGCCGCGACTGTAACTGACGTCGACTTGAAAGAGCTAAACGCCTGCTGCTGCTTCGACTTGTGCTAGTGACCGAAAGCAGCAGCAAAATAAAATCAAAAATCATGAAACGTTGAGTGCTTTAATTTTTGTCAGTGCTCATTTTTTGATTTTGCTTCGATGCAACTTACGTTTTTCAGAACCATAAGCAGAAGTAAAATCAGAAGAAATGAAACTTATTGCAGTTTTTTTAACACTGCTGCTAAACACCACCTATAAGGTAATTGGACGTTCCGTCCTTAATTATGGTGCTCCTTTTTGGAATACTTTCTTCACTGACACTCAATAGGGACACCTGCAAACTAGTCAAAACAATGCCTTTAAAACAATAACCGGTTGCTTTCAGATGGGCAATATTGACCATCACCACCAGGAACCAAAAGTCTATTCAGTTCCCCAACATAATAAGCTGCTTTCTAAGCAGCATCTCTCTTATCTCTTATCATCTCTCACAACAATCGCTGTCGGAAGTGTGGTGGTTCTCCTCATTATATTGTTCATCTTTTCAACTGTCCTAATAAACCGACCCATTTGTCTCCCATAGACTTATGGCTTCAACCGATAGAGGCGGCTTTCTTTAATCAACTTGTCCCTAACACAATAATATTAACGGATATCATTTTCAACTGCTCTCCGATGCAACTCATTACGACCCGATTAGTAGAAACTATAATCAGAGTGCCATCAAATAAAAAGTAACGTCTGCCACGACGCATATGTCTAGTTTAAGCAACGACCATAAGAGTGCTGGGGCGTAAAAAGTGAAGCCCACAATCATCCGACAACAGTTGGCCACGCGTTACTCAACCCAGCTGAAACTTTAATGTAATAATCCCTGCTAGAGTGGAGCTGAAGGGAGATCCAACACTTAAATTTCCCATACATACACACAGTTCCGAAATGGAATCGGGTATGGGATCTGGAATCTTTTCAAAAACTCCTCCGTTATGCGACTTCTTAAAATAGGGAATCATTGCAGTATGTTCCGAGCAAAAGTAACGTCATTCAAAAATTCTTGAATTGTTTGGTAGGAAACAGGATATCTCGAGAAGTTATCTATATTTTGTCTGATAGTCTGGATGCCCTGAGACCTTTAGAGACGTTTCTACTGACTTCTAGATCTATACTCAACTGCTCTCTTAAAGAGATAGCTGAGCAGCCACAAATAATAATGTGGATAACAACGGGCTCATCAGACTTTCGAACACTTGGACTGACTACATGTCAGCTTGCGTCAGAAGTTACATTGAATGGCCCCCTTTTTGTGGAATTTCGAGATTTGTAGAGACGAATCAAAGTTGGAACCATACGACACCTAAAAGACAAATATTTCCATCTTATTTGTTATGGTATTTAATCGAGCTTCAACTCGAATTTGTTTAATACTGCCGGATCAATTTGGTTATTGTAGCAGCTTGTCTTAGAACCTTTTAATGCTATTATACCTAAATGAATCTTTATCATTGAGATGATAAAACCTTATTGAAATGTATTTTCTGAAATAGTCTTGATAAAATTGATGACAATATTTGAAAAATTTAAAGAAATTGTTGTCGTTTTAGAGTTTTATTATTATTATTATTGTTGCTGTTATTATTATTAAAATTATTGTATTATGGAAGCTAGAATATTTATTCTAGGATCTTAAGGCAACAAATTGCTGAAACACTTCTAATATATGCGAATCTAGATCCGATGTAAATAGTAATGTCTCCAATGTGCTACTATATTTTTGAACCTGTTCATGATGCTGTTGTAATAAAAAATGAAAAAAAAATATATACATATTAATTAATTAATATAATTAATAAACAAGAAACACAATATATAAATCAAGTGCTTACCATAAGAAATACTTGCTGTAAACGTCCAATTGTCCAGCGATACCAATCTGTATCGGGATCACGGCCATCTGTATCAGAGCGCAACAAATGCTCAGAGAGTATCATTATGAAGCGTTGGAACACAATTAAAAATAGACGTTTTTGATTAACATTTGCCGCTTCAAGTTTTTCCTCCATACGTTCGACAGCCTACAAAAACAACACAATTAAACAAGAGTGGAGCGTGGTAAGTATTATAAGAATGAATACGCACAGAGAGAAGGGAAGCTAACTTACCAACAACTAAATACAAAAAATTTATGTCTTATCAATCCGTCCAAAAAGATTTCAAAAATAACTTACTACTGAAGAAATTGAAAAGTTTTTTTTATAATAAACCCAAATTTCAATTACCATATTTAGTATGGCAGTTTTGATGGTCCGATTTTTAATTTAGCTAGATCGCTTCTTTATGTAATGTTGTTCACCATGAAATACAACATATACTCGTAAGATATATTTAATGGGGCTTAGAGAAGAAACCTTTTTACAAACTTTCAAATAAACTTAATACCCCATTCACTTCATGAGATATACAGAAATTAAAATTAAATACAGAACATATAATTTATCTTTTAATATCTGTGTCAACAAGTCAGAGTAGCTTATGTCGAAAATCGTTGTTTTGAGAAATTGCCCATTTTGTGTAAAGTAATTTCTGTTTGGTTTCATTTCATATTTATAAGTTGCTACACAAAAAAAATTATAAAAAATAAAATACATGCTAAATAAATTTTGTAAAATATTTTTATAAAAGTAGATTTCACAACCTTTCTAACAAGTATAAATTTTATTTAGTTTATTTATTCCAATAATTGTTTAAAAGAGTTTGAAAATTGGATTTGTGAAAAAATCATAGGCGTACGAATTTCTAGTGGTCAGGGTAAACTATATATAACTATGATTCTATACCATATTTTTAGACATTTTTTTAGCCAAAATACGTGTATTGAAGTGGTTAATAATAATAGCGTTCAAGCTCAATTCACTCAATTTTCGACACAAGCTACTCTGACTTGTTGACACAGATATATAATAAATATTATATATATACTAGCTGTCCCGGCCACGCATCGCTGTGACTCAGTTCAAATACGCTGAATAACACAACTTTTGAATGCTGTGAAAATATTTTCAATTCATAAAGAAAAAAACATTTTAGACGTTTAATAATTTTATGTTAATAAAGCGCCATCTATTGGTTGCTAGCCCAAATGCTCATACAAATACTCACGCATTATTTGCAAAAGCAATGAAAGCACGAACAACGAAACACACAGTCTCTCCCTCTTGGGTCGATCTATGTGATCAGCATGGTGTAAGAAAACAAGGTGACGCCAATTTGGGTTGTTACGCTCTCAAAATTCTCTCACTCTCAATTTTTAGTGAATAAGTATTAAAACGCTGAAAAACACGCATTTAGTGTTGAATACCACGTGAAATTGCATTGAAAATGTAAAAATTAGCGGTAACAAATTGGCGGCACCTTGTTTTCTTACACCATGAGTGATCAGCATATACAAAAAGAAGAAAACGAAGAGCGTAATACTCTTGTGCGTACTCAGAGAGGAAAAAATACAATAATAACAAAAACAACACTAAATTCATGAAGAAGAAGCACAGCATGAAAACGTACGAATGTTTCTGTGCTTTGCTATAGAAAAAATTTAAAAATATTAATCCTATTATTTAAAAAAAAATTATTAAAATCGGTTAAGTAAATTTTGCGTAAAAGCGTTATATACAACGCCCATATAAGCAATTTCGGCAATGCCGAAGTTGTAACACTATTCACGCCCCTCTCGTCGTCCGAGAGTCCTGAAATTTAGAAGGTTGGGGGATACGGGTCAGACACTTATAGTGTCCCAATTTCAGTTCCATCCATAGTACTTTCATTTCGATCCCGGTTTGTATGGGGGTACCCCCCCTAGTGGACCGATTCGGCTGATTCCGACAAATGTACTGCGTATGGTAAAAAAAACTCAAAAACTGAGGGACTAGTTTAAATACATACATACGGACATGGCTAGATCAACTCGTCTCGTCGCGCTGATCAAGAATACATACATATACTTTATGGGGTCTCTGATGTCTCCTTCTGTGTATTACAAACTTCATGACAAACTTATAATACTATTCACTGCGTGAAGAGTATAAAAAATAAATAAATAAATAAAAATAAAATAATAAATAATAGTATAGATATAGATATATATATATATATATAGATAGATATAGATACATATATATATTTGGGCGAGTGATTGTGCGTTGGGTCAGTTAATTAAAGAACGAAGAGTGTGATCAATAAAAGGCGGTTGAATTTCAAAGATGACAAAGTGAAGTAATACATAAGTAGAAACGGAAAGTTTATAGAGGTAAGAAAATTCAGCTGTGGTTTGTTGTTTTTTTTTTGTAAATGATAAAATCGATGTTGAAATTATTGTAAAATAAATATTATTTACAACAAAACACCGGGTACAATTTGTGTTTGATTGTACACATATGTAAATCGGAAATCTTTATTTCCGTCTGCGTTGGACTAAGTGATCCGCAGACCGCATTTTAGTAAATAGCAGATTGGAGCTCCGTATAAGACGCAGTATTAATCCAATATATATTAATATGTAGTTTTTATACACATCACTTATGTCATTGTAGCCTGATGTTTTTAATACAGATCCGTACTTGAATGCATTTGGAGTATTAAAACTATATAAATAGGTCTATTTAGAATAATCGCGTCTATCTCTCACAAAGCTTTTAGAATTTCGATATAAAATTTTATTTTTATTTTTTTTTATATAGATTAAAAATTTGGCCAAGTCAGAAACTAGATTATACAAATTTGCACAAACAGATAAAGCTTTTGAGACAAGTATAATATTCCCATTGTTCAAGAAAGGTGATAAAACTGTAGCTTCAAATTACAGAGAAATCTCTTATATGAACTGCATTGCAAAAATTATGATGATGATAAATGATTTGCATGACTGGTTAGGTGGCGGAATATGACTCCACAACTAAGTTTCAAAGCCCACTTAGCAAATAGGAATGACCTAGCGAAAAATAGCATATATGCAACTTGGAGAACATTTTTGTCCAAAAGCCAAATAACGCTTACCGCAAAATGGAAGCTATTTTTAGCAGTCACTAGAAGCGTGCAAAGTTATGATCCTCAAGTATGGGGTTTTATTACAACACAACACAATACAATACAATAACTCTCATATATGTCTCACTCACGCTCGTGAGCGCGTGCTAGTGTCCTCTCGCTCATACTCATAGCGGCATATGATATTATTTTTTTTTTGTTTTGTCAACTTTAAAGCGTCTGGTAGGGGAAAAGGCCGACGGGACGTGTCTGCTAGTTTTTATTACTGATTCTTGACTGTATTATCTAAAATATATGTAAAAATCAGCCATCATAAAATAAGTGAGATTAATAATCTTTTTATGTACTTTGATGACCTGATACCTGGGAAATGGCCGTCTGGTCAAGTTAACAGGTAGGCATACGATGATAGTACATACTAACACTACTCAATTTTACAATTTTGTCCATCACAAAATACGTGAATGTCTGGCGGCTCTGGGATCTACGTCTATTATTATAGCCCAAGTAAAATAGATACGACTTTTAAATTGTCGCTACTTTCTTCATTGGTGCTCATCATACTTTATCTGCAGCAAGAGAGATTTCATATTTTCATAAGATTCTTCCATTTGGACTACATGACTAATAGGAATCGATTGGAAAATATTTTGGTTATGTAATAAAACAGCATTTAAATTTTATTTTGAGATATCTATAAAAAATCTCCATTCATCCTGTTTATATAAAATAGTAAAAAAGTATTGTAAAACTAAACTTTTAGCCATTTCAAAATATTCCATCAACTGTTTTCTATGGTACGGATAGATATTATAACCGCAAGTTCTGCTTTGCTCTTTGGCAATTCTTTGTCTCTTACAAGATCATTTAATTCAGCTTGCGTTATGCAGTGTGGCTGTGATGATGTGCTACGTACTTCGTATTCCGACATTTTCTGTTCTGAACCCTTGGGGTTTTGAGTTTAAACTTGGGGCATAGTTTACATTTGATACCAACCAACTAACTAAGTAAATATCAATATTATGAAGTTGAATAAGGGTAGTTTTGGTAAATTCGGAAGATACACGTATCAGGATGTATTGGGAAATTTTAAACTAATTAATGAATTTTACTTATCAACTCGTATTTAACATGGATAGAGAAGCAGAAATTAATTAAAATTATTTGGAATCCTTTTCCTTGTACGTTAGTGTCATTTGTCACAGCAGTCGTAATTTAACGACTATAAGGTATAGCTACTACTCACACTTATATGAAGCCATTAAAAAATATGGCTGCTATTCTACGTTAAATAAAATAAAGCTTTGATGACCAATATCAGATTTGCGTGTTTTCTTTTTTAACTAGGCATTAATTATTTTAATTATAAACATAAATTTACAAAAACAAAAAAAAAAAGAATAAATTAGAAGGTAATTATTTTGATTCTAAACGGATAATTAAAAGGAGAAGAAAAAACTTCTTTCCAAAATTTGGCAATGATCCAAATCTGTACCGAGTAAAATTTGAATTATCTTAATATATCTTTTCATCTATATTAGCTATTGGTATAGTCATATAAACGATAATCTTTAAAATGCTAGGTTATATCCAACAAAATTCTATAAAGAGACTTTCGATAAGAAATCATTCTCAATCTATGTCTACTGTTGTTTCGCTTCTTTAAGTCTAAATATTACTGTGAGAGCAAACGCTTCAAATGCAACGAACCATGACCAAATTAGTGGTGGCTGCGGCGGTGCAGACGATAGCTATAGTGGCTGTTAAAGTAGCGTTAACATTAAAATACATAATAAACTTTAACTGACCAAAACTAAGGCAAATCACTCGGCCATTAAGTTGAAGGGAACTAAACAACGATAAGTTAAGTAAGCTGAGTCAGCGCGAAATTGCGTTATTGTTGTTTGGCCTTATTGTTTTAAAATATATTGTGTGTTGTGGCGTGGCGTGTTGTGGTGTTATAGTTAGTAAAGTCTTGTTGTATTTTTGTTGTTGTAGCTACAAATAAAATCGTTTGCGTTATAAATATGCCTTAAGTCATTGCACTCAATGCGATTTTGTATCCGTTTTTTATCTTCCTCTACTATTAATTATAATAATTCCCTATTATCGAAATAGTAGACTACTAAAATCATTTAGAATATTTATACAAAAAAAACAGTAAAAAGGACTAACTTTGGCTATGCCAAAGTTGTAACACTCTTCACGCCCCTCATTGTGGTCCGAGAAATTTATATGGTTGGTGGATATGGGTCAGACACTTATAGTGTCCAAATTTCAAGTCATTAGAAGAAAAGAAACAAAAAAGTTTTTTTTTTAATAAGAACATGAATTTGGATTTGTATAGGGGGTACCCCCGTTGTGGTCCGATGGTCTTGAAATTTTCATGGTTGGTGGATGTAAGTCGGAAACTTATAGTTTCCAAATTTCAAAACGACAAAAAAAAAAATTCTAATAAGAACTTTAATTTGGATCTAGGTTTGTATGGGGGTACCCCACCTATCGGTCCGATTTGGCTGATTCCAACAAATGTACTGCAGTAGTTTGCATACATACAGACGGACATGGCTAGATAAACTCGTCTCGTCGCGCTAATAAAAAATATAAATACTTTATAGGGCCTCCGATGGCTTGTTCTGTGTGTTACAAACTTCATTACAAACTTATAATATTATTCACGCAGTGAATAGTATACAAATATATATTATCTTTAACTTACTTCACACTTGTTTGAATAGATATTATCATGCATGATCTGGGCATTGAAGAGATCCTGTAAAATATGTATGGAAATGTTTCGGTTGTTAACAAATCCATGAGAGCACACTACTTTACCCTAACTAGGCTCATTAGCAAAACGTGGCCAAGAGCTTTTGGTCATTTAAAACGATTGTTAAGCCAATGGTTACTTATCCATGGTGATTAAAAGTCACCTAAAGTAAGGCAAATGTTAACATGGGCAAACTTCGTGGTGTTCTATGCATTAGCATTATTGATGTCATGACAAACATGTCCATCTGGTGCTGCTGGTCTATATGGAAAGAAATATTTTTGCTTTTAGAAGCTTTTGGCAGGTTTGTTTTGCCACAGCATGAAATTTCACCAAATCTTAACAATTGCATGCGTTAATTATTGTTCAAACTATTTTAAACAAGTGAAGCACAAATTGTATGACCGCCGACTCGCGATTCTCTCTTTGGTTTAATTTTTATTGTCAATTAAGAAGGTTCTTAAAAACTATTCTTAAGACAAGACATGAGCGGTATGGGATTAAAACCCATGTTCAGAAGTCCAGAACTCGGTTATCGTAAAGGAAAGCACTTATAAGTTTAGCCATGATTACATGGAATGTGTTGCCATTACGTTTCCGCTTGTGGTTATATCTACCAAACGAGGTATATATATGGCATTCAATTTACAGATCCTTAATACTTGTTCTAATTTATCCCGATACAGACTTATTAAAAACTTATTAAAGGATTGCGAAATATCATTAATATATGTGTTTTCATTATACTTAGTATAAACAAGAAAATGGGTAACTTTATTCTCATCAAAGTTAACAGACACTACACATCAGATGAATTTGAAATCATATCATTTAAATCATAGAAAGCTAGCAGCAAATACTATAAAAGAAAATATCATGTTTGAAATTTATATAAGAGTTGGTGTATTCTATAAATTTTATCTCAAAATTTAAAAGCGGAAACACGGGTATGAACTCGATTCCTCAGGCTGAAAAAGTAAAAATGGACTTGTCATGTCTATATAAAAATTACTAGAACATACAGAAATGACTTCCAGCAACACAAGATAGTGTACTTTTCAATAATAATAAAATTTTAATAATAATGAAGATAATTGTTACCATTGTGTACAGTAATTAGTATTGAAGATAATTAAAAAAAAATCTATTTACAAATATGAAAGGTCTTTTTGAGTTTCAACTCAAATTTGATTTCAATTGCCGAACTCACCTCTTCTGTTGGACGATCACCATGCGTTAATGGCTTTTTACGTTTGTGGCTACTATCATCTTCCGAATCACTTGATGATGAGTCCGCTTTAGATAATTTATCCTTGGCATCACTTAATTCAGTGCCTTAAAATAAATATTTTTATATTATATAATTTTTCATTAATACAATTAAATTGAACTTACTTAGTCGAATAACATGCTTGTTCATTTTTTTAATTGTCAAATGTAAAATTTCCCATAAATACATTTTAGTAAATTCACTTGTCATCTCTTTGGAGAATATCCATGTGGCAACCGCGGAACAATCCACAATTTGTAATTTCAATAATTTATCAATTAAAACGACCAACATTTGTTGATGATTTTGCCATAATTCAAAAACATTATGAAGCAAACAGATTTGCGCCTCTTCAGTTTCAGCAAGAGCCTGTAAAATAATATTAAAAAAACAAAAAACATTAAAGAAGTTATGATATGTATTTTTATTCTTATTTGTTCAACTCACTCGAAAAACCAAATGAAATTTGGAAATTGCAGCAAAACTATGAGAAAATGATTTTGATCCCAAATTCAGCAAAGTCTGAACGAAAACATCAATTTTAAGGGAATTAAAAGTAGCATCAGTTAATTCATCACCATTTAAAATACTAGTGGGAACTTCTTTTAATATATTCACAACTTCTTCGGCGGTACATTTTTGACGTATTGCCACAACCAATTGATGGGCAATTTTAGTACCAGGTAATTCAGCTGAAATGTAACGAAAAAGAAAAAAAGTATGCATCAAAATTAATCTATTTACATATTTATTAATAGATTCTCTTCATTTTGATTTTATCTTTTCCATATATGTATAGAGAATATTGTATGAGTCTCCGACTCACGACGTGGTTTTATTTGTTGCAAACATCAAGGGAAAATGATAATACTTACATGTTATGTACTACGTGTTCGAAAAATTAACCAACTAACTAAATGTAAATAAAACGAAACCCGGAAAATTCGTGATTTATGTCAATTAGGCAAATAATACTGCACTTTCGCTATTTGACAGAAGTAGGAGGACATTGACACCATACCACACAATAAAACAAATGAAATTCAAAATAAAAAGATAATACACAACAATAAAATAACGTTATTGTCGTTGTGTCAAGCGAGGCGAGCCGAAAATCATATGGATGTACATAACTACGTATTTCAGATGTGTAGAGTGATCAGTGCTCCACATTACACCATTTGACTGCGCATTGCTGCGTTGCAAATGTTACCAAGCAAGCAAACAAACAAACATATTGAAGTTTAGTTGATTAAAGAAAACACAAAGGGGACACGACGAGGAAAAAGTTATTATAGTAGTTAGTTTGTCGATTTTGCTGATGGTTGATGGCTTATAGGCAGCACGGCAGGACAGGACAGGTACTTGGTTTTTTAGACAATTTAATGAAGTGTTATGTGCGTTTCTAATGTTGACGCGCGTGCGTTCCACCATTCAACATCATACATTCACTATTTATTGTAGTAATGATGACTCTTAGCTTGTATACTACAATAACTGAACTGTTGTTTTTAGCATTGTGCTATTACCAAAGTTGCAATTTCTGCATTACATACACATAAAGCCAAGCCAATACACCAAACTAACTACAAACTCGGCTATGCATATAACATATTAGCTACAATATACTCACAATATGTTCATTGATACAAAACTAAAAACACTTTAGACTAAAATTCAACGAAATGTTGTAACACAGGAAAATTATTTTTATGATTCAAAGAAAGTTTAGCTAGATCGCTGGCTTGTTGAATGGATGGTGCTAATATTGGAACTGGTACCAATAAATGTGTGTACATTTATACTTTTTTATATTAACTGACAAATTTTCAAACCAATTTACATTACGAGATGGACTGATAAGTTTCTTCACCGACCACTTGACAGCGCTACTTCAACATGATATTGATCGTAGGATTGGTGAAAGGATTAATCGCATTACAGTGCCTAAGAAAATTTTCGCGTGGATTCATAACCACCTTCTTCTTGATAATTTACATCGACCGAATAAATATTTGACAACATACAAGCTATTATAAAATTGTATATTCCTGTTACATAAGAATTCAAGAAGTTTCAGAAGAAGATTTTATTTCTCTGAATGGAAGGCTTAATTGAGATGATTAGACCTTATAATCTATACGTAGACTTTGTCTTTTTGTTTGTTTGTGTACGTATCACGGAAAACTCACTCATTGGATTCAAAATCGAATTTCTAAAAGATAAGAAGCTTTATTGTGAGTAACATATAGCGTTTATTTTATTAAAATCGACCTATATATTCGGTCAAAAATTGGTGGATCAAATTTTGCATATAAAGCCAGAGCCATATTTTAAAACCAATTAAGTAGTCTTTGTCACAAAAAATTTGTTTTTCATCAACAAAATAAAATAAATATCGTTATTTCTATTATTCCCGTACAAAGCCGGGCCGGGTGCGCTATTAAACAATATATTTTTTCTTTTTGACGAAAAATATCAAGAGAATTGCCGAATTAAAAAAACTTTTCTTGAAAACTTGAGCACTTGTTATACTCTTTACGCAGTGGATATGACCTCAGACACTTATAGTGTCAAAATTTCAAGTCGGTACAAAAAACAAAAAAGTTTTTCTGATAAGAACATTCATTTGGATCCCGGCTTGTATGGGGGTACCCCCTCTAGTGGTCCGATTTGGCTGATTCTGACAAATGACTGCGTATGGTGAAAAGAAAGCTCCGTGCAAAATATCATCTCTCTAGCTCAAAAACTGAGGGACTTGTTTGCATACATACAGACGGACATGGCTAGATCAACTCGTATCGTCGCACTAATCAAGAATATATATACTTTATGGGGTCTCCGATGTCTCCTTCTGCATGTTACAAACTTCATGACAATCTTACAATACTATTCACTGCGTTAAGAGTATAAAAACTAACTTCTTCAGCTGCACTGAAGCTTGTGACCTTTCTTTTGTTTCTAAAATATCTAGTGGATGCAATACCCACAACTTTCATCTAATAACTTCAAGCGAAATCGAATGCAATACAGTAATTTTCGCTTAAAGCGAACTTCAAGGGACTGGTCAAAATGGTTCGTTTTAAACGAAGTTTGTTTTAAATGAAGATTTGAACAAAACAATTTAAAAACATATATATATATAGGGTGTCCCAAAATTAACGCAAGTTTTGAATTTGCCATCATTTGTGCAGTAAGGCGCTGACAAGTCTAAAAAAAAAAATTTAACAGCTGACAGTTTAGGGTTAGTAAAAATGAAGCGTCACACGATAGAACAACGTGTCTATATTGTTGAATATTATCTCAAAAATAATGAAAGTTTTGCCTCATTTTCAAAAAGTACGGTCTTATGATGCCTCCAACCCAAAATCCACACCAAACGGTGACACGTTGTGGATACATTTGTTTTTCGACAATCACATGTGAGTTCTTCAAACCCCAAATACGACAAATTTGTCGATTAAAAAAGCCATCAATATGAAAATGTGCTTCATCGCTTAGAATAATTTTGTTCGGACTACGTCCGCCAAACTTTCATTATTTTTGAGATAATGTTCAACAATAAAAGACACGTTGTTCCCAATATCTATATGCACATAGTGCAGTTCTATTGAAGAAAATAATTTTAATTTAGTTAATTTATATACTTATTCATGATGAGCTCGACGAGACAAGTTGATTTAGCCATGTGCGTCTTACCGTCTGTATGCAAACTAGTCCCTCAGTTTTTGAGCTAGAATTGAAATTTTGCACAAAGCTTGTTTTTCACCACATGCAACACATTTGTTGGAATCATTGTTTGTACGTACTAACGACTTGATATTTGAGCACTAAGTATCTGACCCATGTCCACCAACCATGCAAGTTTCAAGACCCTCGGACCACTAGAACAATAATCAGAAGATATAAAAGGTGCGTGAAGAGTAGTACAACATCGGCATAGCCAAAGTTAATTTTATTTTTACTTCTTTGTTTTTTATTGACATCTTTACTGTCCAATCAAAATATTTTCCGTCGCTGACCTGCGATCATTTTTTTAGGCAACAGATAAATTCCTTGGAGCGTCCCAGCGTTACCCGAACGGCCTGTGTCACTTGTCCCCGGTTACCTAACTTAGAGTAAAATGTACTTGAACACTGGTTGACCTTGGTCTCGAATCGAAATACCGGAATAGTCACATATTCGAAACGAGAATGTTTTAGTTTTTGTATATTTTCTGGCTTAAATATATTAGCGTGTGGCAACTAAAAATGTCAGTATCAGTTTGTACTGTTGTAACGCCAAAAAAATCCGAGTCGTTTAAAAAGTTTTGCACCTCATAATGAAGATGTAATATAAGGTTAGATTCTTTTTAGGGTTCCGTACTCAAAGGGTGAAAACGGTGGAGCGTCCGTCTGTCAAAAAACTCTATCTCATGAACCGTAATAGGTAGACAGTTAAAAGTCTCACAGAGTGTGTATTTCTATTGCCGCTATAACTACAAATAATAGAATTTTTGGAATAATAGAATCCGGAAAAGTCGGAAAATTATAATAGCTTATGTTTCAAGCGATACTTTGTAACTTAAATCAGTTGGTTACTTTTTATGTTATTTCTGTATATATACATCATATATGATGTTCACTATTATTTAAATACATCTTAAATTTTAGCTTCTAAAAACTTGGACGATAGTACGGAAACCTTCATGTGCGAGTCGGACTCACACCTGACTAGATTTTTTTTTAGATTTAGATTTATATTTTGTTGACAATCAGTTCTCAAACCTTGACCATCCTCTTGAGTAGACGGAAGATTTTGTTCTTTTTGGTTTTGTATTTCTATACGTCCTTGACGTAGGCTTCATATATCTAATGTCAATGTTCGTTTTGGAGTCAACAAGTACTGTTGAAAAAGTTTAAATGAAATGACAGATTGAAAATGATGTGCTATAACAATCGGAATTACCTTTATTGGGAAAAGCAACAAAATTATTCTTTAATAGATTATTGTGATGAGGGAGAACTAAAATACTCACACGGTATGAATACCAATGCATGCAGCCAAGAGAACTGCTCATTATAGTTGCGAAACTTTTTTATTTTGTTTGAAGTTTTCGCTTTCATTATTATTATACTTAGTTGCTGCGACTCACTTGAGGGCCTCAATTGAACAGCAATAACAACATCTTAATACAAGTAAAAAAATTAAAAAAGAGACACCGCCGGCTTCAACGGAGTAAATAAGTAGTAACGAATACTTCGACAGCGATGTACATATGACGATGTTTTTATTGTCTGCACTATTACGTTTCGTCTCAGTTGGGTTTTCAAACGCGCTCAGTTAAGTTCATATTAAATCTGATGAAAATTTTGTTGCTTTCGCTTTCATATAAAAAACTAGATAATTTTTTTTTTTTTTTTTTTCTTTTTCTTTCTCTTTCTGTAAATATTTTTAAAACAATAATAGTTATTTAGTTATTGGAATTCCTAAGAAATTGCATGGGAATAAGTGAAGGAGATTCATATATTTTATATATTAATTATAATTGAACTGGCCAAAATGGCTTATAGTATTAAACATTTTATTTCTGTTGTTGTTATTCGAACGATTTTCCTTCAATCGCTTATCGGTAATGTAAGTATGTACAATATATTTATTAAAAGAAGACAGAAGGAAGCGGATCTATCGATCAGATATTTAATAAAATTTAAGAAAAACATGTACTGAACATTATAGATAATATTAGTAGAAACAGGTTATAAACTGCAAAAGTTCAAGGAAGCCAGATGGTTCAGATTTACACATTTCGTAAAACAGCAGCAATTTGATTGAGGGCAATTCCGGGACAAAGACCGACACGACCATTCATTGAAAATTCACAAACTTATATAAAATTCAGAAAAAATACTATTCGATTGTGTTATAAACAATTTCGTTTTTGGGATGTACATATGTATGTATACAAATTTTGAGTTAGTGACCTTTTGTAGTTAGGTTGCGATATATGGTTAGATTAGGTTGAGGTGGTAACTGGTACCAAGTTCAGCTCACTTATGCCAATACAGGCACCAGAGATCTATCAACCATGTCTTTCGAAGTATGAATCAATCGTTCTAATATAACTTAGGACATGAGTAAAGGTGACTCATTGTCTCTAATTCCTCTATATCCTCACAGCTTCTGCAAAAGTCGTTTATGGGAACCTCCAGTCTAGTGGCACGTCTGTTGATTAGGCACTGTCCTATTACGACCGCCAACACTAAGGAAACATCTTTCCGCTTCAACATTGGTCATGTATAAGCAATGCAAAAGCTTTAAACAGAAACGCATTTTTTCTACCAGAGGTTTATATAGCGATTATAAGTCGGATAAGTCTCTTGTGAAGTAATTTAGAAATACACTCTCAAACCCTAAGTTTTAAAGTTACTGGATAATTTGTACATAAATATATAATCTCCTTCTGACAATAGGAACCTCTCTTGCAAAGTCTATTGGAAACAATAGAAACAGTGATCGTTTTTATACAAACTTTATTGAGTCTTCTCTTTTAGTATATGTATACGGTTGAAAGCATAATCGGACGTGATTTGGTGCTAACACCCAAACAAGGTTTACAATTAAATGGAAAAAGTATTTATTATGAAGAGCAGTCATTATCCTCAAAACGAGCCTGGGAACATGCACTGAAACATGTCACATACTTGACACTATTCACCGATGCTATAGCAGCAAGAGTCGATGGCAATGTCAGGTGAGTATAATCAATTGATTGCGTTGAAGAAAATCACCTAATCCTCGTTCGTTTTAAGTCAATTTCGTGATTATCGTGAGTTTCTTAAGTCACCATATATCATCGTGAAGTCAGAAGCATCGGGGCAAGGATATGGACAACGATATGATTCACAATTTGGCGATATTGTTACACTAGCGAGTGGTCGCTTAGAGGAATTAATCACCAATCACAGTTTTCGCTTTATAGAGTCCAGAAATAGCGTTAATACAGGTCGTACAACCAGCGCGTGTGCCGGTGAGAATTGTAAAGAAAAAGTAATGACAAGGGCCGTATGGCAAGTGCAAAAGATACGACATCATGATGTTATGGACATCGATAAAGTTCGCGGTAGTGCTGTTGCTTCTCCATTGGGTAAACGTAAATATCGTTATGAGTTGAAATTTAGTGTGATACCACTGAAACCATTATTAACATCAACTGAGAATGACCACAACCATGAAACAACTCAACATAAACGAAAAGTAAATGATCCATTCAACTCGCCAGCGCGTTGGCAGCAACGTTCTCAAAATTTTATACAAAAGGAAGATGATTATCCGCAAAGTTTTAGGCGTATTATTTATAAGGATAAACGTGATTCGAATGCCTTAGCAGAGAGACGATTCGATGATGCTGCCCCAGTGTCACAATCACCATTCATGCATGGTATTTTCCAAGGGGCGCCACCACCACTGTTAACACCATCATCATTAACAAGATTAAATATTGGTGAATATTTGAAGGGGACTAACAATAACATTGGAATTGTACCAACACCAGAATTCTCTTTGCCGCCAACCGAAGCAGCACCAAAAATTGAATTATTTCCAAATATTTTCAATTTGGGTAATTTTTTAACGCCAACCACTTATCGACCAAGTTATCAAATGAAATTCCCAAGACCAGAGATCTACCATCAACAACAGCATGAGTTTCCTACACGTTACCATTCAACAAATGGTGGTGTCGTCGACGGAAATAGTGATGGTGGTGTCGGCGGCACTGTAACCCATCATTTTCATCATCATTTTTATATGCCTCCACCAGCAACATCACTAGGAGGGGGTGGCGGCAGCAGCAGTGAAGAACTTTATCAGACTCATTATACTCAAGCACGTGACAGTCCACCACTAACCACTACAGTTGCTCCAAGCCATTATTACACTTACACAGCAACAATTCCAGAGCGAGAACAACATTTGCATTTGTTTCCAACATCAAGTAGTAGTCGTTTAAATGTAGCAAATCATCCACATGAACATGACACTGATGATATTGGTTACCCAACTTTACTCGTGGAGGTAACACCAGCATCAGTACCACCATTGCGAAAACCACAGTTCTACGAAGAACAAACAAATACTTATCAGACAACCAAAACACCATCATTGCTTATCTATGCAGGATCAGAAGACAAATCTGAGGAGGGCAAGGAAGTTTCATCATCAAAACCATTTATACAAAGTGAACTAATTGAAGAACAAAATTCACGATATTCAGAACCGGATCCCTTGTATCATCACGTTCAACCGAATGCAGGAGACAGTTCAGGACAATTAGAATCACCACGTATTGATCTAAAATCACTTGACCGGAACTATCAGCAAGAGCATGGACAGAGCAAGAGCCAAGATCAATTTACTACTCCACTACATAAGCCACAGTTAAATATTGAAGAGGAGAAATATCAACATTCAAATGTTTCTAATATAATAGCTACAACAACGGGAACATTGATTGTTACTAGCAATAATAACACCTTCAGTCCTAACAATATGGCAAGCACAAAAGGTTTTGTTTCAACTTCTACAACGACTTCACCACTACGTGCTGTTAGTCGTTATAGAGGAGGCGGCACAACAACGTCACAAACAAGTACAATATCTTTAAAAAGCAGCAGCATCAACTCATCAACAACAAGCACGACGACGACAGAGATGCCACTGCCAATGTTGTCAACAAGAAACAACAACAAACTCATACATAATAACACCATCAGTCAATCAGTCACATCAACATCAGAAGATAATAAATCCAAAGAAATCTTGAGACATGAATCAAAAATTGTAATATCATCATCGCCATCCATTAAGAAAATGAGTTTTAAACGTTTTATGACATCGGCTGCTGCTACGAGAATACCAACATCAACAACAACAACGACGATAAAACCTAAGAACAAACAACAGAAACAAAAACAGTTGTTAATCCAAACGATCGATGATGCTAATGAAATCTACGAAGTGCTAACGCAGAAATCTGTTAGTAAATCAGTAAGCATAAAAGTTGGAGACAGTGGTGAAGAGATTCCAATTATTGTTGATGATGACAAAAAACAAAATATCGAACAACGTAATCAGAAAGAGAAGGGGAGTTATAAGCGAGAAAAAGAGAGCAACAATGAAACATAAGGATAAATAAGTAAAGGGTATACAATACCAAATACATTATACAATATTATAAACATCATTTAAATAATAAAAATAAAGAGAAGAAAAGAAAAAAAAACAAGAAAAGTAAATGACAAACTCACCTCCCTCATCGGTGGAATATTTATAGTTAGGCGATGGAATAATTGGTATCAATTTCGCATAAGTTTCTGGCATCATTTCTTTGATGCGTTGATGATAAGATAAACTGAAAAAATTTTAATCTCATTAAATGACATTGACTTCCGTGGAGTTAGTTGACTTACCGCAAACATTTGAGTAGCACTTCTTGTATGAACTTCGGTCTTGGATGTTCAGAATCGAGTAATAGGCAACTATCCCATTCGTCCCAAGACCAAGTGAATTTAAAGTTACTCAAATGATATGAGAACCAATTCACGAAACGATCGAAGCATGACGTATTCATTGAATCTATACGCATAAAGAGTATTTCAGTGGCTTGAGCAAGCACTTGTGGCAGTGTACCGGGTTGTAGTTTACACAATTCAATTAGTATAGAACCGTAGGCAATTTCCAGGTAGCGCGGTGTAGGCATATGGAACAATTCAGCAAAGATCACCTCAACAATGCAATATTCCAAGGGTATTTTATGTTTGAAGGGAAATGCCAATAGTTGGGCAGCACAATCCTTGCGCTCATTGCGATATGTCTCAATGATGTGGTGTAAATGCTCTTCGATCAGAAACCGTTCAATTGAATGTGCTCCAGGCAAATTGGGTCCGTCCGGACAATCGGTATAATCGAACATGCGATAGACAACCCAAGGCATTGGATACTCAAAGGTGTCATGATGCTGTGGTGGTGTGATTGTTGGCAAATTATGTTGCAACGCTTCACACAATATTGAATCAAAAGCGATATACGGACGTGGTATATGCTTCTCAGCCCAATTGTCTTGACGCAATTTACGTATTTGTGCCCATAAACAGTCTAAATACTCTTCCTGAGGATGTGGCGCATCTGATGACCAAACGCGTAAGGCATTATGGTGCTTCTTCGAACGTTTATTCAAATAGACTTCAATTCGTAGCAATAAAGATTCTAACGATGATTCCTTCTTTTCATAGAGATCTCGTCCCACCCAAGGTAGGGTCGATAGTACAGCAAATACGAACCAGTCTCGACGCACTTGCGGCACTGAATCTTCATTTGATACATCAATCATAGTGTCAAGTAGTTGAAGCAGACTCGTTGCTGAGATAACATGACAATTGACCAAATCCGCTAGGAAACGTAGCGAATAACGTGCTGCATCCCATCGACATAGCTTCAGGGATTCCTTAAATGTCTTAACCATGTGATCGACAAATTCACCACCAAACTTATAGTTCTTGGCATTGAGTAAACCAACTAATGTTGTATAAATTGTGCATTTCTCGGGCATACGAACTGCACAATCCGATAATATGCGCAAAATCTTCATTCGAAATGTACCTAAATCTGCTTCAAGCACTGACACAAGACCCTCCAGATTCGATTCAACAGACGATGTACTGCGTTCGCCCACGCGCAATATCAATGACTCCAATCGATCCTCGATCTCTTGATTTTCTGATACGCGACGTCGCTTATTACGACGCACATCTGAAAAATATTAAACATACATACATACATTAATAAAAAAAATTTAAAAAAGCCGGCAAAATTGCGTAAAGATGCGCGCGCCAATGCGGCTCTCTTGTTCTTCTTGCCAGCAACATACAGCAGTGAGTTTGTGGCACTCACCATAGTCATCGGTATTGTCGTGTGCTCTTCTACGGTTCATGTTAAATTTGTGGCCGATCAATTTCTGCAATTTACAAAATGTTGTTACGCGATTTGCTTTGTAAAACGCACGGCACAAAATTAGTCAAACGAAAAAAATAAACAAACAAAGACTAAAAAATATCTTTTCGTATGCGGACAATATCCTGCTTCTGTTTATTGCTTTACTAACAAATTTAGTAGTACGAGAGTGTTGTACAATGTCTGACTTCAATTGTAGTATTGAGAAATACAATTTGTTAAGGTGTATGCAATTTTCCTACCGGAAGTAATTTCAAATGTAAAAAGCTGAGTACAAAAACAAAATCTCTGATAATATAAAATTAATATTGCATATAAATGAGAATTATATTTTATTACCACCGCTCAAGTCTGGTCCTGCACTTTTCTAATTTCCTCCAATCCTTCCTAACTCTTTCCCTGAGCTGAAGGTCTTTGACGCTATTGCTAATGTTTAATAACTAAATTATAATTTGTAATTATAATCTTAGTTCTGTATAAATAAATAAATAAATAGTTTCTAACCAAATCAAAGTCGAAATGATAAATTATGTGTACAGATATGAATAAAGGTGAACTTCTTCTTGCTATTTTGTCATTCACTATGAGTGAATGAATTATTAGCAATTTTTAGCTGATCACATTTTCATTTTTTGCCGGCTTGCGCAGTTTCTCGCTAACTAAGTTTACAACAAGATGTCGGCAACCGAAGGCAAAGTTAGGCTAAATTATTTTTATTACACGGCGGAGTTTAATATCAAGGCTTATCGATAATTTCTATTGTATTTTAGGTTATAATTTGCAAAGCAGCAGTTGCTTGGGAACCCAAGAAACCACTTTCCTTGGAAACTGTAGAAGTAGCACCACCCAAAACTCATGAAGTTCGCATTAAGATCACTGCAACTGGTGTTTGTCATACAGATGCGTATACATTAGGTGGTCTAGATCCAGAAGGTGTGTTTCCAGTGATTTTGGGCCACGAAGGAGGCGGTATTGTCGAAAGTGTTGGTGAGGGCGTGACCGCTTTCAAGGCCGGCGATCATGTCATACCTCTCTATATACCACAGTGTAATGACTGTAAATTCTGTAAGAGTGGCAAAACAAATTTATGCCAAAAGATTCGTGTTACTCAGGGACAAGGTGTAATGCCTGATGGTACATCACGTTTTACTTGCAAAGGGCAACAAGTGTTTCATTTTATGGGCACATCGACATTCTCGGAGTATAGTGTTGTTGCAGATATTTCATTGTGTAAAGTTGACGAGAAGGCACCTCTGGATAAGGTTTGCCTATTGGGCTGTGGCATTTCGACGGGATATGGTGCTGCCCTTAATACGGCAAAGGCATGTTCTTTATTTTTTTTTTTTTTGTGGTTATTGCTTATTAAATAGATATAATAATTTAAAAAAATAATTTCTAGGTTGAAGCTGGAAGCACATGTGCTGTATGGGGTCTTGGTGCTGTTGGTTTAGCCGTTGGCATGGGTTGCAAGAAGGCAGGAGCCTCTAAAGTCTATGGGATTGATGTTAATCCTGCTAAATTTGAACTTGCTAAGAAATTCGGTTTCACTGATTTCATCAATCCCAAGGATATTGGTGCCGACAAGGGACCCATTCAAAATTATTTGATCGATTTAACTGATGGCGGATTTGATTATACATTCGAATGCATTGGTAATGTTAATACCATGCGCGTAGCATTGGAAGCCACACACAAGGGTTGGGGTACTTCAGTTATTATAGGCGTTGCCGGTGGTGGCGAAGAGATCAGCACGCGTCCGTTCCAATTGGTTGTTGGACGTATATGGAAGGGTAGTGCGTTCGGTGGATGGCGTAGTGTAACTGATGTACCGAAACTTGTCGATTCTTATTTGAAAAAGGATCTATTGATTGATGAGTTCGTTACACATGTTTTGAAGCTCGATCAGATAAACGAAGCATTTGATTTGATGCACGATGGTAAGAGCATTCGTGCCATTATCAATCTTTAAGTTAAAAGACAAAGTGTAATCTATTTTCTATATTCCTCATCGATTATAAAATTATAAGAGTGGCAAGGTTAATATTATTTTTGATAAAGACTTTTATCAAATATGATGACATCTTTTTATTTTAATGGAAAAATCGCATATTCATTTTTAAATATTGTGTATCTCTTTAATGATAATGATTTATAAAGTTTCGAAAGACTGTGGCGCTTTGATTAATCTTATCTGCTGTCGTTACGTGATTGTGGACGTATGTCAAACAACATTTGGCTTTCATTTCTATGTATTGAATTCTATTGATTATGTTCGGTGTTATTATTTAAAATATGTTGTCAATCATTGTTCATTTCTTAACTTTTGATTAGATGATAATTAACGTTTCTGAAATATTTTTACACATCGCACATGTTTAACTAGTGTTACAACTCAAAATATTCAATTTTTCAGTAGAGGCAAAAAACTGTTTTTGCTCACATTGAAGGTATATGAAATGAAAGAAAAACAATGTTATTGTTTTGGGGTAAAGCGTAGAGAAATAAATACAAGATTTTTACAGGAGTTATAGATGATCACTATAATGTTCTATGATTCGGTCGAACTAATTGAAATGCCGGCATAATAAGGTGATAAACTGATAGGCAAAAATATTAAATAACTTTTATTTTATCATTTCAAGTATGTATAGCATTCTTAATTCTATTAATATTTATATGACATTCAGCATATTCCAACTGTGGAAAACAACCTTCTAGAAGGAATGCTCCGTTATCTTTTCCTTTATCTAATACTACGTTCACAGTGCGAGTTCTGTTGCGAGTTCGCGGGTAACCGTTCATATTGGCCTTTTGCGATTTTGCGAATTCTGAGAACAGTAGTTTTTTTGTTTTGGTTGTAGATATGAACGTTGTGGCCAATTGTGAGAAATTAAAATTGAAATTAAGCGAGAAATACATGATTGAGAACAATTTGCATTGTATGTAAATAATTCTTGCAAATTCCATTTATATTCCTGCTACTTATTTTGTTATTATTTTGTTTACTACAACAACAACAAATTTCAGTAATTTTCCCTGTGGTTGTTGTTTTTATTTTTATATATTTTGTATTTTATTAATAATAATCACCAATACGAGAGGTTTTAATTGCTATTTGACTATTTTGACTACAGTGGCAGACGAATTTCGTACATTGACAATATCTTACAAGTTAATTATAACATTAGATAACAAGACTATACTATTTATTATAACAATGACTTACAGTAGGTAACAAAAATTATTATTATTTAACAGTGGCTAGTATAACAAATAATATGTACACAATTTATTTGGTTAGATTCTCTGATCTTAAGGATCATGTGGGTGGAGCCTTTTCAGTCTTCTTCTAGCGGTTGTGTTTACGGCAAGCGCGTTTGCTAGGGGATTTAGATGAACAGATAGCCGGTTATTGTATCTGCTGCTGTGGAAGTTTATGGAATCTCCCACAAAGGGGACGTTTAGGTCTCGGTGTAACTGGGAGTTTCGGATATGCCAAGGAGCACCTGTTATGAATCGCAGGGTTTTGTTTTGCATTATTTGGATGCGTTTGATCTGGATTGCTGACGCTGTACCCCAGCACTTTTTTTCTTAAGCTGAGTTTGCTTTTGCTTTTCATTAGCCAACTTAGTTTTTTAATTTTTGCAACGCATTTTACGTGGGCTTTCTTTATGTGTTCTGACCAAGTTAGTTTCCTATAAAGTTGCATGTCTAGGTAATTGTGATGACCTTTGGTCGGAATGTGTCCACCATTGAGGTAAAGACTTGTGCATGAATCTCGCTTTAGGGTGAACGTCACATTAGCAGATTTATGTTGATTTACTGCGATGTTCCATCGTTTGAATCAGTCCTCTAAAATGTTTATATATTCCTGCAGAATAGGAGTGGCTTCAAAGGAACATTCGGATGAGGCCATGATTGCAGTGTCATCAGCATATGTGGCAATCCCGGTTATTCGGTGGTGGCATGTCACTTGTGAAAATTGTGTACAGCACTGGAGCGAGTACGCTGCCTTGGGGCACCCCTGCCATTATTTGTCGAATGGTAGACGTCACGTCCTTAATTGTCACCATGAAGGTCCTGTTTTCGAGAAATGACCTCACGATTACGTAGAACGGAGCTGGACATAGTTGTTTCCATTTGTGAAGAATGCCATCGTGCTATACCCTGTCAAATACATGCTGGATGTCGGGGAATACTGTATTGCAGAACTCTTTGTTCTCGAAGGCTTCGAGGATTTTTTGTATTACTCTGTAAACCTGTTTTGGGGTACCATGCATTTTTTCTGAATCCAAATTGATGATGTGGTATAGCACTCTGGACGCCACTTACTGCCAACAATCTACGCAAGAATATTCTTTTGAATATTTTGGACAGAATTGACAATAAGCTAATTGGTCTGTACGATTCAACCAGACTTTCTGTCTTGCCAGGTTTTGGAATCATTGTAATCAAAGCGCACTTCCATTGTATGGGGAAGTGGCCGATACGGAGCATTGCGTTTTAAATTTTGACTAGAAACAGGACGCCCTTCAATGGCAATGATTTTATAACTCGAGCATCTATCATGTCATAACCTGGAGTTTTTTGATTTTCAGTTCTTTGATTTGTTGAAGGATTTCGGTTGGGGAGATATGATTGATAGGAAGGTCCATTCGAAGCGGCGATTAAAGAAAGGCTTTTGTTGTGTTCGCATCTGTAGATTCAGCAATATTATATCGCGTGAATCTTGTTTGAAGCTGTTCCGCAAATGCTTCAGCCTTGTCAGGATCGGTTCTGCACCACTCACCTCTGTCGTTTTTGATTGGGAAATTATGTAAAGGTTGCCGTTTGATTTGTCGTGTCAGTTTCCAGAGACTAACATTGGAATCTTTGTCAGTATTGGCACTCTTCAGCATGTCTTCAAACAACTTGTATCGCTCAGATTTCAGTAGATTTGCAATTTGTGGCCAGCTCTGATATATACTGCCTTGTCCGCAGGTTGATGAGTACTTTGAAACTGTCTCCGGAGGCGTCGTTTTTCTGCTACAAGTTGGGTGACTCGTGGAGAAAGTTTTGGTAGCGTACGCAGATTGGCTGGTGGGTGCGTGAACGTAAACAGCAGTGCCGCTGAGTTCAAGTTTTTGCTCCAGTGACCTTTGAAAAACAAACCGATCAGCGCTAGGAGAAGTAGTGTGGTATAAGACACAAAGAGTTATAGTGTATTCACACTGAGCTGAACTTGATTTCATCGACGAACTCGCACGAACTCGAGTTCAAATCTACAACAACCACAGGGAAAATGCCTGAAATTTGTTTTTGTTGTAAAAATAGTGTATTCACAATGAGCTGAACTTGAGTTCATCGACGAACTTGCACGAACTCGACTTCAAATTTAATACAACAAATTTCAGTCTCGACATTGAACAGCTGATTATGTACAAAACATTTTGAAGAAAATTTTAAATTGTAATTTTTTTTTAAATATTAAAAATATAAGTAGCAGGAGTAAAAAAGGAAGCGGCAAGAGTTATTTGCATACAATGTAAATTGTTCTCAATCATGTATTTTTCACATAATTTCTATTTTAATTTCTCACAATTGGTCATTCCCCAGACCACCTACCATTGATTGCTGAGTTTAAGGTAGCTGTCGATCGCTCCTCAATTAGCAAATATTACTTCCTCCACATACTGACTTGCTGCGCTTCAGAACTGGCCTAGAAGAACGATTAACGTCCGTTCGTTCTTTTTTCGTTGATACCGCAAACAAGGAAAGCTTTTGTCATCTTTCCGATTCTCGCACAAGTTCAAAGCTGCGCTGTTAAAAAAGCTGTTTTTAGTCAATCTGTAAAGTGTATGTAAACTTCAGTTTATGCAGGTTTGCCAACATAGAAGAATATGAAAATATGTTGAAAATATGAAATATTTTATAAAAAAAAAAAAACATACAAAAATGAAAACAGGTGTTTTTTAGGGGTTCTCCGAGTAATTCTGACTATATAAATTTTTTTTTTTTGAATTTGAATTTTTCCCGCCAAGTTGACAAGCCTGATTTTATCTTATATGTATTTGCAAATGTATCAATTCATCTATAAATTGATGGCACAATATTTTTGAAAATCGATAATTTTTCACAAAACTATTGTCCGACATTGAAAATGGATCACTTTTATCACGCAATGATTTTAACACATTTCCTTTTTGCATAGTTTTCATTATATTCCAAAATTCCCGCGAGAAATCAACAAATCGAAAGATTACCCATTTTACAGAGCGATAACAGTGTACACAAATTAACATTTTTTATACAAAGAAATTTATACCTCCTCAGCAAAACATGATAAATTGTTATCATAAGAGCTTTTCTTGTGACCGCAAACAAACATTAACAGCCAGTTGTTTTTTTGTTGTCGCTATGAGAATAGAGCCGTAAATCTAAACCTGGAAATATCATCCCCAAAGGATTAAGACGATGCTGTTGAATTATTTGCTCGTAATATTTACGCTGCTGCTGCCCTTGCATCCTCCAATCGGTCTCCTCCTTTAAAAGCGGCGACCCTGCACCTGTTAAGGTTCGTCGCAGGTGTATGCAGGTATTAAGAACCTTGTCGCATCTTATAGACCGATAAGCTAGCTGCCTATGTTCTCCAAAATATTTGAAAGAATATTTCTTTGTAGATTACAGGCTGTATTGGGCACCTACCATCTGTTCTTTTTAAAGTTGTAGAATCTTTTTTGTCTAACAGAACCCTTTATGTCAAATACAGAGATGCAAAATCTTCAATCCGACCTGTTCAGGCCGGTGTTCCTCAAGGTAGCGTATTAGCTCCTGTGTTATTTACCATTTTTTATGCAGATATATCTCAACCGACTTCCAATTCCATGATCTTAGCCACATACGCGGATGACACTGCGGTTCTCTGTTCTGACAAATTGCCAACAATAGCTGCTTCAAACCTACAGTCATATATGAACTTAAGTAAATCACAACTGTGTTTGTTTACCCTCAGGAAAGGTGATATACCTCCTGTTACGATTAATGGCCTGACGATTCCACAGTCCACAGTTGTGAAACACTTGGGTTTTCACCTTGATAAACGCCTAACATGGAAATATCATATTACCACCATTGCTTGATCCTGTTCCCATAGAATGAAAAGGCTGAACTTGCTTCTCTGCAAAAGAAGCAAACTAAGCTTGAAAAACAAGCTTTTAATTTACAAGATAATATAGTAGTTGCTATTTCGTGGAAATATGGTATTCAGCTATGGGGTACATCACGCTTTTCAAATCGTAGGAAAATACAGGTCCTTCAAAATAAGGCCCTCAGGACAATCACCAATGCCCCATGGTTCGTCAGGAACACGACGCTTCACAACGGCCTAAGCATGCCTACAATTTTTCAGGAAATAAACTTTCACAGCAGCCGATACAATGACAGACTTTTTGATATTTTGATGTTTCAGTTGACGGTTTCATCCAATCACAGTATCAGAATCAAAATATTTTAATTTTGAACCATCTAACCAGCAGAAGCTAAAAAGGTTTGGAAAATTTATTAGATATGTTGAAGACAGGTGTCATAAAGTCTTAAGCTTGAAGTACAAGTGCCACTCAATGAAAATGCATTTTTCGTTACTGATTAACTGATTTCTGAGTTTTCAACATTCCTTATTTAGTGGTTTGTTTACATTCAAGTATTTTTTGATAAAATATAATCAGATTCATCTATAACAAACTACTTTATAGTGAAGTGATTGACTGGTCCCAACGACTTTGTTTAGAGCAGTACGGCTGTACTTACTATTTGTTTCTAATTCGATAGGTTGTTTCGTGGCCATAAACTAAAGAATGACTTTTAGATGTGCTATTTTACAGTAATAAGTTACTTGCTCTATAATATTAAACCTGCTGATTTACTACGATGGCTTTTGTTTTTTGCTTTTTTCCGGTTCACTTTGTCCAGCAAGATGCCAGGTGTAACAGTAAAGGATATTGATCAGCACTCCGTGACTAAGGCTGTTGCCGTCTTCTTGAAGAAGACTGGCAAGTTGAAGGTACCCGAACAAATGGACATCATCAAGACAGCTAAGTGCAAGGAACTAGCACCTTACGATCCTGAATGGTTCTATATTCGTTGCGCATCAATTTTGCGTCATTTGTACCATCGCAGTCCAGCTGGTGTTGGCTCTATTACCAAAATCTATGGTGGTCGCAAGCGTAACGGAGTGCATCCCTCGCACTTCTGCCGTGCTGCTGATGGCGCAGCGCGCAAGGCATTGCAAGCTCTGGAGCATGCCCGTCTCGTCGAGAGGCACCCAGAGGGTGGTCACAAGTTGAACCCAATCGGCCAACGTGATTTGGATCGCATTGCCAACCAAATTGGTGCCAAACAACTCGACGCCACCAAGCAAACTGGCCCTATTGTCATCACGAAGTAGACGTGTCTGTCTTTAATATTATTAGACTTAAGCGTAAGCGTTTTTTTGTTTGCACGAGGAAGAAGAAAATATAACATTTAACATGTGACGCCTCACCTTATGGAATCGGAGTAGTCATCAGTCATAAGGATATGGTCTGAAAACCTTATTGCGTTCTATTCACAACACTCTCCAAGGCAGAACAAAACTATGCGCAAATCGATAGAGAAGCTGTGGCACTCGTTTCAGGAGTTAAAAAATTTCATAATTATTTGTATGGTTGTCCTTTGAATCTGGTCACGGATCACCACCATTGCCCAATGTCATATCAAATCAAATGTTGCGTTGTTCAATTTACCTCAATGCTAATGACTTCAACCTGGTGCATCGCTTTGGAGCCAAGACAAGCAATGGAGATTTCCTGAGCCGTTGTCCAATAGTGACCAATGAAGAAACAATATCCAGCGAAGGAGTTCAAATGATTGAATTAGCAGCAACGTCAATTGTGAGCACATATGTTAGCATCACAAACTTCATAGGATACACAACTTTGCAAAGTTTTAAACTAAATGTTAAGGGGGTGGCCCAATACTAGAAATGATAGTTCTAACAAACATTTTATTGCCGTCGGTATAAACTCTTTGCTAACACAGGCATCGTAGTATGGGAAAACCGGGCTATCCTTCCCTCTCTTCTTGTCATTGCAACGAGCAACCTTAAACGATCTTCATGCACTACATCCTACTATCGTCAAAATGAAGGCACTAGCACACAGCCTAAGATTGATGCCGACATTGAGATCGTCGTTAAATAATATACATCATGCCAACAAAATCAGGATCATTTACATAGACGTGTACCGTCGTCACCACCCCACGTTTCTGAAGGGGAGGTCTATTCAAAAGCCATCGAATTACCTTCATCATCGCAAGCACTTGAGTCGTGTATTACTGAGCATCGTCTTCATCATTGTGCGCAACTTCCAGCATCACCGGTACCAACAACAGTCTGAAGATCTGGCTGTTACAGATAATCCACTCAGTTTTATAATGCATCTGGGTGGTAAGAGGTGTTGTGTATGTCAGACGCTTGCGAGACACCAATCGCGAAGATCGTTATTGCTCTCACTCAACTAGAGAATAAAGAATTATTCAAAACTCATGGGGACAGCTGCAAGGAAAGGGAAAGGTAGGGGAAACGAAAATTTGTGTGCAGCAGAGGGAATAAAAGAAAAAATGGAAAAAATAAAAATATTAATATTTAAATTTATGTTACTAAAATTTGGATTAGTCAAAGGGTAGAGTCTTTAATCTACGTATCAAGTTCTAAAAAGGAAGCCGCCTCTATCGGTCGAAGTCATAAGTCAATTGAGGCAACTGGGTCGGTTTTATGGGACAGTTGAAAAGGTGAACAAGCAAGCAAAAGTCAACTGCAGTGCACAATCAGACGCACATACAAATTCACACATGAACACAAAAGATTTTTCAATATTTTGTGTAGACATGACAAACAAGAGATAGAAACATAAATGTAATGTACAAGCATACACACAATCTCTCAATCCTTTCGTGCAGGTGGCAAAAGAATCCACGTGCAATACTGAAACTACTTCTGTTTCTGTTTCACAGACTAAGAACAGAGCGAATGTTAAGGAAAAGAATCACTTCTTTCACATTCACTATTTATACTTTTCATGCAGTGAATAGTATTATAACCTTGTCATAAAGTTTGTACACACAGAAGGAGACATCAGAGACCACATAAAGTATATATTTTCTAGATCAGCGTGATGAGATGAGTTGATCTAGCCATGTCCGTCTGTCTGTCTGTATGTATGAAAGCTAGTCCCTCAGTTTTTGAGCTAGAGAGCTGAAATTTTGCACGGAGCTTTCTTTTTTCCATACTTTGCTCATGACAAAGTTATAATACTATTCACTGCGTGAAGAGTATAAAAAAATAATATAGACCAAACGTCTATAATGAGTCGGCCAGCGCAGATATTTTTAAGTTAATTAAAACAGTCGGAGAGCTACCCCATATGTGGGATAAAGGATGTTAGGATTACAGATTGTAGTAGGGATTAGCTTGGCAAGAATTTGCGGAAATCAATGAGAAATGCAAGGCCAAGTGGAATAATTTGAGCGTGACATTCAATTTTAACCTGGCAAAGTGTCACAGAACGAGGTCGGTCCAAAGCTCCGATAAACGATCAAAAATTCATTGGATATATTTCAATTCAATGCTGTTTCTGGAAGCCGCCGATGTGCGTCAGTTGATATCTTCTACGCATCTGGTAAGTCTTACTACACCTCGAAGACTCGTTCGAACAATATTTAGTGAAGATTCTTTGTCGCTTTTTGCAGTCAAAAATATTTCCATTTTGTCGGAACTCGAATTCTCAGGTACTGATAGTCCATCTCTTTCTGTGCCACAACGCAGACGTAAAAGATGTTTTATGGAACGTCCTTCACCGACACCGTCGCCAACTACATCGAATACAACTGAATTAAAAGAAATAGCGGCGCAAGCTCCGAGTGTCATAAGCAATCGAGTTATGAGAGACGAGTTCAGCGCTTTTGGAGATTACATAGCGGCAATTTATTCGAAACGCAAGCTGAATCGGGCATTACTTGACATCATGGATGAATTGAAAATATTTTCACTACATTCAAAAGTTGTGTTATTCTGCGTATTTGAACTGAGCCACAGCAATGCATGACCTGAGCTACATTGTTACAAATTTATGAGGGAAAGTGGCATCCAGTTTACTTCTGGAGTAAGAAGACATCAGTCCAAGAGGAGAAACTACACAGCTAGACACTTGAAGTAAAAGCAGCGTACCTAGCTACGAAGAAGTTGCGGCATTTCTTGTTGGGTATAACGTTTGACATAATCACCGACTGCGCAGCATTTAAGCAAGCATCTAAAAAGAAAGACGTACCACGTGAAATTGTGCAGTGGCTTATGTACTTACAAGATTTCAATTTTAACATCGAGCATCGCGCAGGCAACAGATTGAAGCACGTGAATTGTTTAAGTCGATTTCCAGTTATGATCGTAACAACGGAGGTGCAGACAAGATTGTTAAAAGCGCAGCAAAACGACGAACACCTAAAAGCAGTAGCAGAATTTCTCATAGAGCGTGAGTACGAAAATTTTAAAATAAAAAATAAAGTAATTTACAAGCAGATGAACGGACAAGAATTGTTGGTAATCCCCAAGAGCATGGAAAAGAAGATAATAACCAGCGCACACAGATTTGGCCACATGGGTACACAAAAAGCGATGCATAACATTCAGCAAGATTATTTTATTCCGCTTTTCGAATAAAAGGTGAGTCAACACATTGCCAATTGCGTAGAGTGTATAATACACAATCGAAAGTTGGGAAAGAAATAAGACTATCTACATTGCATTGACAAAGGAGACATACCGCTGAGAACGATCCATATCGACCACTTGGGGCCATTAGACGCAACATCAAAGAGCTAGAAGTACGTGAAGTCGGTAGATGCGCAGGAAGCAGTGAAACACATGACCGACTGGGTAAACATCTTTGGGTGTCCACAATGAATAATTAGTGACAGAGGTGCAGCATTCACGTCGAATCTGTTCAAGGAATTCTTTACAGAAAACCGTATCGATCATATACAAACAACAACAGGTGTGCCAAGAGGAAACGGACAAATCGAACGAGTTAACCGTGTTATTTTGTCTGTATTGGCAAAATTATCTGAAGCTGAACTATCTAAATGGTACAAGTATACTGGGCAAGTGCAAAAAGCAATTAATGCGCAAACACATTCATCAATGAAATTTACGCCGTTTGAAATCATGTTCGGTGACAAAACGAGAAGTGGACATCAAACCGTTCTATCCGAATTACTTTAAGAAGAGATGATGATATCCATGAATGAAGAACGTCAACAGATGAGAGAGGCAGCTAAAAATCAAATTCAGAAGGCGCAAGAGTCTTATAAACGAAACTGTGATAGCAAGCGAAAAAACTGTCATGGGTATGTTAGCGGAAATCTGGTCGCGATAAAATACACGCAGTTTGTAGCTGGCCATAAGTTGGCTAACAAGTATATTGGGCCATATAAAGTAGTCAAAATTAAACCTAACGGCAGATATGACGTCGAAAAAGTTGCCGATTGCAAGGGGCCGCAACTGACATCTACCAGCGTAGACAATATGATGGTGTGGCGATACGTTGAAACTAATGACGAAGTATCACCTGAGACAGATGATGATCAGGATGGCCGAGTGTAAGAAGTGATGGGGTTTTGGCGATCATCGAGCGGTATTGGTTCGAATGCGATATCGATCAACAGCAGAAGGTTGGCAAGGCTGTCAACAACTGAACAAGAGAGGAGGACGCTATATTGTGAATTACCGACCTATTCTCAAAATTATCAAACAATTTGACAACGCCTAACATTATGTTGCGGTCGCTGTTCAGCCATTTTTCCATATCAAAAAAAGGTGTTATTACCAAAGCTTTTTTAAGGGTTCTCCGAGTAATTCTTACTATTTAAATTTTTTTTTTCTGAATTTGATTCTTTTCCCCAAGTTGACAAGCCTGATTTTATCTTATATGTATTTGCAAATGCTTCTTCTTTTATAGGGTTCCGTACACATAGGGAGCTAACGGGACCCTATTACTAAGCTTACGATGTCCATTCGTCCGTCTGCTGCTCTATCTGATGAACCGTAATAGGTAGAGAATTGACATTTTCACACAGTGTGTAATTCATTTGTATGTAGAACGACAAATACTAAAAATACACATTTTTAGAAGCATTGTTCTTTAACTTAACCTTTTGTTTAACAATTTTTTTGTTTTTGTAGTATAATTTTAAGCTGTTAATTGTAGTATACTTTTAGGCTATTAAATATGCCAATAACTTAATATTTTAAGCAAAAAATCTTGTACGATGGTACGGAACCCTCCGTGTGGGAGTCCAAATCACACTTGGCTGATTTTTATTACATTGTATACAAAAAAATGGAAAAACCAAACAAAAAGTAAGTAAAAATGTGAAAATTGTTATTTATTAATTATATAATGACTCACAATGTATTTTGTAGGATATATAAAGAACGCAAAACACCGGAGCAGCTCAAGTATTACGTGGCATTTCTGAAGGAGCATCCGGAGCTACAAATTGGGAAAAATACTCCACTATCGCCACGGGTAATACAAAATTTGTGGAACCAACTTGTGGAGGACTTAAATGACATGAGAGGAGCCACACGGAACCTAGCAGAGTGGAAAGTAGTGAGTAATTGAATTTATGTTAATTGTTTGATTTTATATAAAAAATTGTTCATCTCAGACCCTATCATATTGGAAGAGTAATATTCGCTTTCGTGCTCGTAGAGCGAAAGTTGAATTGAGAATGACTGGCGGAGGACCACAAAGCAAATTCAAATTAAGCAGATTTGAGGAACAGGCTGTCGAAACATTTGGCATTGACGGTGTTAAAGGTGGCGTAAAGTTCGGTTTCAACAAAGTAAGTTATTTGATTAAATTTATTTTGTGCAATTGTATATTTTTGACTTTTTCAGATGCAAGCAGATATCATCGATGAGCAGATGTCAGCAGATAGTTTGATATACGTATCACCTTCACTTTTTGTGCCATCGCCATTGCCATCGACGTTGGAAAACGTGCCTTCGAATTGCCGTCACCGTTGGAAAACATGACTTCGCCGTTGCCATCGTCGTTTGCATTGTCAGTACCATTGCCATTGCCGTCGCCATTGCCATCGCCATTGGGGAGCGTCCCATCGTCGTTGGGAAGTGTGACATCGGCGTCAGGATTTCAACAGACACCAACTAGCAGCCACAAAAAAAGGAAAAGCGGATTGACGACCTTTACAAAGGATTCGTGAAGAGCGGATCTTCTCCTTCAATTTGGCTTTACAGCAAACTTTAGAAAAAGTTGCTAACACATTTGCAACCTTGGCAGAGGCCATAGTAAAGAAATAATGTACTTTATTTATTTAATTAATTTTATTAATGTAATGACGCTAAGTAGCTGCTTCTCAAAGGTGCACCCTCTCTGTACACATTACTTTGAGATGGTACATTTGGCGTGTTTTCTTCTTCCTCAGCTTCCTTTGTTTCAGTTCCAATCGGCACGCCATGCTTCATGCAAATTTTATGCAGTATGAAGCATGCGCTGATTATTCTCATTGCCCTTTCGTGGCTGTAGTAAAGAATTCTTTGCTTCGAAAGGCATCTAAAACGGGCCTTTAAAACACCGAAAACCCTCTCCACAACGCTTCTGGCTTTCGCATGTTATATTGTTATAATGCCATTCGGGACCAGTTGAAGGCTCTGCCACTGGAGTCATCAGCCACGGCTCCAATGGATATCCCTTGTCCCCAAGTAGCCACGTGCAATTCGACGCAGTATGATTCGCCGTCATGTGCACCCGTGCATCCGACATTCTCCATATTGCAGAGTCGTGGCAGAACCCTGGGAACGTTGGATTCACAGATGTGAACACCAACTGGTGATCACAAACCTGCAGAAAAAAAACAAAAATTGAAACTCATGTAATTTATATTTTATTCTTCATACTTACTGCTTCCACATTTATGCTATAATATTCCTTCCTATTCATGGATAGGGTGTTATTTGCATCGTTCTTTTTGGGTGCAACCATAGCAATGTGTACCAAACGCACTATAAAATCTGAAAATAACAATTTTTATAAATAAAAAATGAGACTGCTTCCTATGCATGTTATTAAAATACTTACCCTTGCTTCATCTCATTTTTTTATCCTACTGTTTGAGGGAACTTCACCTCACCCTGTTTCACTGTGCATATCAAATATGATATGTTTTGCACTGCGCGGAAAACCGACGATTGACTCATAGGAATTGAGTGATTATTTCCTATGCACTTTTGGTATGATCCATGTGCATAGAAGTATACAGCCGTCATGAAACGAAACTCAAATGGAATTATTGAGTTTGCATTATCATGTGGCTTCAATTCATTTATCAATTGGTGGCACAATATTTTTGATAATCGAAAATTTTTCTCAAAAATATTGTCCTGCATTGAAAATGGATCACTATGATCTATATATCAAATAAATGATGTATTTCTATGGCATATTATATGACCGTGTGAACACTTCAACATAGAAATGATGTATAAATATGAAGAAAGTAGATGTTATACCATATTATAATCAAAAGTTGGTATGCCCGACACGAAGTCATTCTTGAGTACTGTGTTGTTGTGAATGATGGTTGTTTTATATATCTCCAAATATGTGGACAAAAGAAAACGTTGAAGTATTAATTAATTTAATTGAAAGGCATCTGCTTGTGGGATGCTACTAATGAAAATAGAAAGAAGAAAGGAAAAATTGAATAACTCGTGAAATGCAGTGCGACATAAGCGAAATAAAAATAAAATAAATTCTCTTCGGTTACAAATGAATGGTAAGCGTGAATGATTTTTTTTTAACATATTCAATTGATTTGACTTTGTGATGGCGTTCTTTAAAATTTTGTGTAGCTGAACGAACAAAAGTAGCGAAAGGAGGCAAAAGTGGTGCAGGTGGCAGTGAAGTATGTATGTTATGTACACCAAAGTGGGAACATTACAATTCGTCGATGTTCAAGTACAAAGAGGCAAATATCAACGATGGAACAATCGATTCATGGGTAATATTATTTCTAATTTTTCTGCAATGGTATCGTATCATATTTAATGTTCATCAACCACACATGATTTTTATTTAAGTTTTTAGTGGACTGGCTCGTTGGCTCATTGGTTAGTGCGCCAAACTGACATCCTAGAGTCGCGGGTTCGATTCCCGCTGAATTCTGGTCCTGCACTTTTCTATTTTCTTCCAATCCTTCCTAACTCTCCCCCTGAGATGAAGGCCTTTATCGCTATTGCTCATATTAATAACTAAATTATAATTTATAAATATAATCTTAGTTCTATATTCATACAATTAATTAGTGCAATATTGACGAAATTTCAGACGGAAATATTGCTTCTGCATTATGTGCACAGTAGTTTTTCGAGATGATTAATGTTGACATGGACTTTGCTGGAATTCCAACTCCTACATTAGAATCACCGATCACATCGACACCAGCAATTCCGGTATCCTGCAAGAAGCAAATCGATGAAGATTTGTTTTACCAATGCTGTATACAGACGCTGATGGCACCACCTTCAATACCGCCATAGTCACCGAAAATTAAAATACGCTCAAAGGTTTTGCTGCGCTCAATTACTACTCTTGTTTAGTCAAACTTTGTTATTTTTCAAACTTTAACGAACATTAGTCTTTTGTTATCGTTTACGAACAAACCGTCAAATATGTCAACGATACGAACAAACGTAAACGCGCCAGTGTCAAATGGAACATTGCTCGTATAAAGGAGGTGGTAGAGTCATCCAAAATGCACACCGCATCTTCATTGCATTCTACAGGGTGGCGCAATAGAACGTGCATATTGCGTCATCTTTTTTCGCGGGGGGATTTACAGCGAATTTTAAAGTTGGATCTTAAACTGTATCCTTATAAGCTCCAGTTAACACAGGAATTAAAAGAGTCCGAAGTCTATGGCGGTTGTGAGACAGATGTTTCCTGCAAGACTAATTTCCAAAAGAGGTGATATCCCTTGGCCACAACGGTGCCCTGACTTGACGCCTCTTGACTTTTTTTTGTGGGGATACTTCGAACATAAAGTCTACATGAACAATCCGAGGAACATCAGTCAACTAAAGGAAAATATCCGTGGAGAAATAGCAGCAATCATCCCAGATTTATTGACAAGAGTTTTCACAAATCTGCGATCGCGTTTAGAGGAGTGCCGTCTTCGAGAGGGCTGTCATTTAGATAATGTAATTTTTAAAAAATAAACTACATTTAAGTACCTAATCATCCTATTTTTTATTTCAACTATACCTTTTGTATTTATTTTTTTAGCCCATACTTAATAAATGCACGTTCTATTGCGCCACCCTGTACAAGTCTCGTCGGCTTGATGTGTTGATTGGAACAGAAACCTTTTTTGATCTCCTTGCCGTCGGAAAAATTAAGCTTGGTGTCAATTTGCCGACTCTTCAAAAGATGTTGTTGGGGTGGGTAGTGACCGGCAAATATCAACAGAGAAACTAAGCAGTGGCACAATCATGCAGTTTGACACGTGAAAGGTGCATTGACAGCAATCTACAGCGGTTGTGGGAATTGGAGACTGTCTACGTATCTAGAGACTTACTCCAACCTGAACATCGTATGTGTGAAGAACACTACTCGAAAACAAGATACAAACTTGACACGGGACACATAGTCGTAAGATTGCCATTCAAAGAAGATCCAAAGGATCTAGGAAATTCAAAAGATATCGTTTTTTAGCATTAGAAAATCGACTGTTACGGTCCCCTGATGTTTACGCATAATACAAAAAATTTATGGAAGAATTCGAACAACTCGGACACACGTCGGTAGTAAAAACACCGAAGACCAAAGAAGCACATTATTATATACCACACCATTGTGTATTCAAACCTAAAAGTACGTCAACAAAACTGCGAGTTGTGTTTGACGCATCGTGTCGCACATCGTCGCAGCGCTCACTCAATGATTTGCTGTTAGTTGGCCCAAGGTTGCAAGATCATTTGTATTCAATTTTACTTCGATTTCGACTGTTTCGTTATGCTCTGACGGCAGATATAAAGAAAATGTACAGGCAAGTATTAATCAATTCATATGACCGCAGATTTCAATACATTTTTTGGAGAGCATCACCCGATCCAGACTTACAGACGTACGAGCTTAATTCGGTGCCACAATCGCTTCATCAAGCATGGGAAAAAATGTTGTGCTCATTTAAAACAACATCGTTGACTATACCGCGTTATTGTTTAAACCAATATCCCATCAAATTAGATATACACGGATTTTGCGACGCTTCACAGTGTGCATATGGTTGTTGCTTGTATTTACGAACCGAAGACTCTTTCGGTCATATCACCATCAAATTGTTAACTGCTAAGTCTCGAGTGGCTCCCAATACGACGATAGCAAAATAGACATGGAGGTTGTAAACACAACGCAAAAATACATTTGCTGCAACAATCAAAGTCAACCATTTGTTAGATACTTTAGAGAAGTTCAGTTCTATAATCGTACTCTTTGCATCGTAGCCTATGTAATTCGTTTTACACAAATTTGCAGAAAAAAGAAATTAGGGAGTGCTTGGTCGCCGTCATCAGAAGAACTGCGTCAAGCATTAAACGTCGTAGTTTGGAACGTTCAACAACAACATTTTATTGGAGACTTTTGTGTGCTACAAAAACAAAAACATCTGCACAGTTCGTTAAAGTATCTCAGTCCATTTATTGACAATTCTTCAAATTATGATCTCATCGCTGACGGTGGCAGACTTGAAAATGCTGATCTTCCTCCTAATCAGAAGTATCCGATTCTGCTTCCATGCAAATTTTCATTTGTTAAAAAGTATGTTCGTCATCTTCATCTACGTAATTACCACGCTGGACTTAAAGCTTTGGTTGCTTTGATTAGAACATGATTTTGGATAGTGAATGCTAGAACTGTAGCACAACAAATCGTTCGATCATACATACACTGTGTTCGACCTAAACTACAACAACAAATTATTGGATCGTTGCCAAGTGAACGTCTATGAGTGAGCAAACCATTCAGAAGAATCGGAATCGACTTTTGTGGTCCAATTAATACATATCTACGTTACGCTATTTTCGTCTGTTTAGCATCGAAGGCAGTCCATATCGAGGTCGTTTCTGACTTATCTACAAACAATTTTTTGGATGCTTTAAGACGCATCATAGCACGGAGTGGGCCAGTTACCAACATATACTGCGATAGTGCTACAAATTTTGTTGGTGCAGTCAATAAGCTGCAAGAATTAAAGGCATTCATGTTCAGTGTCAAAACTCAATCATCTATATATTCGTATTGTACTTCAGAAGAAATAACATTCCACTTTATTCCTCCAAGAGCTCCACATTTCGGATGCTTATGGGAAGCAGCAGTAAAGAGCGCAAGGGGTCATTTAAGGTGAAGATACACAAACGACGTTTTCTTGCAAACCAGCTTTTGGTCGTGAAATCGTATGGATCGAGTTACATAGCTTGCTCGCGAACGCAGCAACTCAAAAAGTCGAACAACTTCAACAGAAAACAGTATTGGTGACTGGAAAAAGAACTGGTTTGTGAACCAGAAAACAGTTTCCTTGCAATTATTTTTTGGCAGACTTTCCTATATATTTAAAAAGTTATTCCAATTCAATTTATTACATGATAATAAAAATAAATACTTCATTTTTTTAATAATTCAACTTTTAATACAGTTTTCTTCAATAATTACTTTCTCAAATTTTCAAATTCACAGCTGTTTTTTGTTTACTGAAGTCAATAGGTTGAAGTCGTTTGTGTAGTTTGACGCTGCATGCTGCGTTTTAGTGGCTTTACAGTGAGCGAAGATTGGAATCTATGAAGATGCGACAATGATTCGAGTCTCATTTGACAACAACAACAGGGAAAATGACAAAAATTAGGGGTTGTTGTTGTAGAGAGATTCGATTGTGATATTCTAATCTCAAATAGATTCGCAAAGATTCGGTTTTTTTGAATGGTCAGTCTTAACAGGGCTGGGCAATTGTTCCATGTAGGTTGGCAGCATTTTCATAATTTCGTCGTTTTTTGTGATTGTCATGTGTCTTCTTCTTCGTTTTTTTGCGCGCCGCACATAAAACAGCTGATCATTGCACAAAACAATTTGAAGAAAATTTTAAATTGTAATTTTTTCTTCAAATATTAATAAAATGAGTAGCAGTAATGAAAAAGGAAGCTGCAAGTATTATTTGCATACACTCCAAATTGTTCTCAATCATATATTTTTCACAAAATGTCCATTTTAATTATCACAATTAGCCACAACGTTCCTTTTGTATGTATAATCAAAACAAACAACAGCTGTTCGTGATTCTAAAATACCACTGTAAACCACAAAACCGAATCTTCGTGATTCGAGCCACTGTAAAGCCACTATTTGTCGACAATGCAGCTTATCGTTGAAGTCGTTTGTGTATCTCCACCTTAATGCGCACACTGATGAACACAAAATTCACATTCGAAGAACTTAATACTGCCGTCATCGAAATTAAAACTATTTTAAATTCGCGACCGTTGTCGCCATTATCTTCAGACCCTAACGACTTCACCTCGTTCACTGCTCGAAAGGAAAATATAAACTACCAACATCAGCAATTTAGATAGGTTTGATCAGATCATGGCAGTCAAAGAACAATTTTGGAGACGTTGGTCTACTGATTACATCAATGAGTTGCGTGCCCGAACGAAATGGACAGCTAAATCACCTAACATCGACAAAGTGCACATGGTCATCATACATGAAAATAATGTACCACCGCTACGCTGCATGTTGGGTCGCGTGGAATCTATCGTGTGTGGAAAGTACGGACATGTTCGTGTCGCAAACATACGCATAGCCAATGGAATTTGTTGTCGGCCAGTTCACAAACTTGTATTGTTACCTGTTCCTTGAAAGATATATATATATCGGATGTTTAGTTAAACTTTGTTATTTTTCAATACTTTAACGAACATTAGTCTTTTTATCGTTTATTGCAACACTATTTCTTTTGTTATATTTTTTAACACTTGAATTTGCTTTGTTATGTTTTTATTTTGTTACTTTACAACACCTTTATTATAATATAGAAGTAGATTAATAACTTTTTCACACCGAGCGTGAATCGATTCTTTGCTGAACCGATCATTGAATCGGACAAGAACCACAGGGAAAAATGACAGTTGTTGTTGTAGAATATGAATCGATTCACGTAGATCAAAGACTATTCACTTATGTAGACTGGATAGTTCGAAGTAGAATGGTGCCGCTCCCATTTTTCTCTTTCGAATAGTTTGTACGTGTTTCCAACAACAAAAACGCATGAAATTGTTGTTGGGAAGTCTATATGTTTTGATGTGAGCGATTGTTGTTGGTTTGTTGACTTACTCAGCAGTATTGAAAGCGAAACAGAAATATTGAAAGCTATGCCACAATTATGAGAGTGAAACAGTAGCTTTGAGAGCGAAAATGCAATTTTGAGATCGAAAAAAAAAAATTTGAGAGCGAAACACAATTTCGAAGTTCGAATTGTCCAGTCTATGGTATATGTATATGGTCTTTGCATAGATTCACGAATGGAATCGGCTGTAAATCGAAACAGGGCTGGCAAAATTCTAATAGTGTTGGAAAATGTTCGGTCATTTCCGGTTAGGAACTGTCATTTTCGGCAGAAAGTCATATGAAATGACATCATGTGGACAGCAAAAAAGGCTGTATCATATTTCTATGCCACACAAAACTCAAATCATATTTTTCGTCATAGTTATCAAAACTTGTGTTGACAGTTCTTCATATAATATGGTACGAATATCAAATAAATATATAAATATATCAGATTATATGTCAAATTGTTCTATGACCGTGTGTCAGCACCTTTAGCCACGACGTTCCATTTATATGTATAACCAAAACAAAAAACCACTGTTTTTTGAAGCGAAACCTCTGTGTGAACGTTTTTTAAGCTGTGTGAATCGACTATTATAGAAATAATTAAAGGCATTTACCATACAATTATTTAAATATTGGAAAGATATATATATACATGTTTATTGGGTTTTCTGTATTTTGACACCATAAAGTAATTCGGGCTTCTTTAATTGTTGATATTTATTATCTCATATGTAAGTTGTGTAGTCAGTTTAAAGGTTGGAACAAGACTGAGTCTTATATTTTTTTTAGTTCTGTTCACTTAACTCTAGGTACATAATTACTTGTAATTACTTATGCTATTGCTTACACTAACGATAGAGGCGAGCTAACGACAAGAGAGGGATGCTTACAATTGCAAGATTTTTAATTGTTCCAAGAATATAATAAACAGTGTTGTGACGACTTACAGCTTTAGCGAAAAATAAACTTTTTTTGTTCAATGATGAGCAGTACCAAAACACAAGAACTACTCACAATTGACAATTTGATTTTCCGTTAATTCCAACTAGTGAATTCTGGTGTGGAGTTTGACCTTAATTTGTATGATACTCTAATTACAGTGATGCCAAGTTACAATTAAAATGCTACCAAATTTGGCAGCACGAGTCAAAGCAGCTGATTCAGTTAAAGGCCGCCTGAGATTTGCATTTGGTATCGGAATTTGTTTTTTTTTTTTTAAATAAATAAGAACATATATAATTTGTTCCTTTCAACTTTCAAATTGGCGTATGAAACTTCAAAGTGCGTACGAAGTCTAAACTAAAACCCACATTATAATTTAGAAGAATGAATTTTCTGCGGCAAACATTGAATGTTACGAAACAGATGACGAATCAGGGTAAGTATTGTATTCAAATGCATTAATGTTAAAGTGGTGATCCAATTGACAATAATTATTCACCATTTCCATTAATAATAAGAGTTTTCCCGGTATTGTGGCATCGCCAACAATTAACTTTTCTCTTCTGTGCACTTAGTGCACATGCCGCCCACGCATGTATCCATGAATGAATGAATAAGTGAATGCGTGTTTTGCTCATTTATTTATAAACGTGCGTATGTGCACGTTTGTACCTACTACATTCTTTATATCCTCCATATTAAACGCTACATGAGTTGCAAATTTCGATCAATTTAAAGCTGGGCAAAAGCATTCATTGTTTTACCATTCTACCATTTTCAACCCTAAGTACATAAGTGTATATGTATATTAAAACCACCACATAGTGTGTGAAGTACTTCAAGTGGCTGTTGCTGCACAGCTAAGTATTGATTGAAACGTTCAAGTATATTTGTCCATTTTTCCATATTTATTATTGTTATTTGATATGACCTTAACTCTTTTTCTTGCAGTCTTGTTTATTTGTTCACCATACAAATTCTGTGTTAGTGGCGTGTGACTGATAACATGTCTTTGGTTTTATTTGGCTAAAATAAGGAAACAGTCATACCATGTCGGCTTACCATTTTGCATACATTTTCCATAGTGTACAAAATTGCATTCATTTGTGTTTCAAAAATATATTTTTTAAGTATGTTTTAATTAATTAAAAGCACATAGGTGTCCTAAATGTGCATTTTAATGGTCCAACCATTTTTATAATAAACTGGCACTAAGTACAAAGAACAGAGAAAGGCAGAAGGACATTGCACACATTGTAATGATAGATCTTTTGTTCTTTCCTCAATTGTTATTTTTGATGTGCATTTTTTTTTTTTTTAAATGTGCAAAGTATTATAAAACTGATTTGCCTCACCTACAAAAACAGCAATGACTAGGCAAATTTTAATTTATATCAATGATTAGTATCCCGTGTATGTTTTTAGGCGGACGGACGAATGACAAGTCTATAATATAATGTATGCATATCCATAGGAATATGTATATCCTTTAATAGATTTCATGCTCTGCTTTGAGTTCAGCTCACCCACCAATCAGAGCTACACTTAAAACAAAATAATCTAATATATAAGTATGTATTTTATTTTCATACACTGCTGCAATCCTTTTTCGTAATGTGTTTTCATTAATGTATCTTTCAACTCTCAAACATAAATTATTTTGCTTTGTTCTTGAAATGTTTTCTCACTGCTGTTACTGCTGTGTGTGTTTCACTTTTATTATTATTTCAATAATTTTTTTCCTTTTCAAATCACCTATTTCAGTCCCATTCTACAATTTGAAAGGCTAAATTAACTGGACAACACACTACATATATAGATACTTAAATAGACGATGCGATTTCGCATTCCTTTAATGTCATTGTTATTATTATTATTGTTGGTTTGGTTTATTATTGTTATGCGTTCGTTCGTTTGTTCAATCGTTCATTCGACGCGTCATTTGGTTGCAATTATTAGCTGCAGACAAAGATGACTGGCCCACATGTGATGACTATGTGACCAGTTCATAATACTTAGTTTTGCACTATTGACCACATAAAAAGGATTGTAATGCACAAACACACACAACCACAATTTTATTCATAGAAAAAATCCTTTCCTTTCTATACACACTTTCATACATACAATTGACTGACTGACAACAGAACGGAACAGAACAGACTTTCGAAATAATTGTTTTGCAAGATTTTTACAAAGATTAACCCATGGAATATGCACATTGTTCATCATGTGCCTTTGCTTTTGCTGCATTATGGATTTTTTTGTGTTTTTTTTTGTTTATTGTCCTTTCTCATATTTTTGATAGGTCCTCTTTTACAGTTCTTTTCCTTTATATTTTTTCTTTATTGTTCTTAGTATTTTAAGCCGTTCAGTGTGCATTAGAGTCGCCATCAGACTAAGTAGTGTGGTGGACAGCTGAATGAACTGACTGACATTTGGTCCATCTGATATTAATAATGATGATGACTGTGCGGCTGCCTACTGTCATCTGCACTACACACATTCACATAACTAACTGAACAACATCGTTAAAGTACAGTTGACTCAATAACTGTACTTTAACGATGATTTCACTATAAAAACCATGGGTGGAATGCAATGATTTTGGCCATGTGGCCGCCACGGCTGACGCGTACAATGCGCAATCTGGAAGTTCAATTGTCACACACTTTTCCCAGCACTTTTTTTTGTCTCTGGTTTATCGGCGTAGGCAAGTGACTTTACATAACCTTAAAGAAAATAAAGCAATGTGGTTAAATCACACGATCTTGGTTGCCAATTCACGTCTGTTCTTTGAGAAATTACTAGATTATTAAACTTTATTAAGGTTTTAATAATGAAAACACGTTGTTCTCTCATGTAGGAAGGTATCGGATGAAATGCCAAACCAAACTAAACAAAAAGCAACTATCAGCTGCTAAATCGGTTGTCAAATAAAGCAGTGTTGCCAACTCAAAGTTGTGAACCTCTAAAAAGAACACCCTTTATTTTTCATTTGGGAGGCAATAGATTGTTATGGACAATATTAGTCAAATTGAAACTGTTTTCAGAGCTGGAAAATGTTCATAAGAGAACAACGTACTTATATTGTATTATGGGAAATTTTGCCACTTGTGGCATAAATTAAACTAAACTACTTTCTATCCCACGCCACTTTCCCCCTCAGAGCCCGCGCGAGATGGGGTCCATTAAAAACCGAACAAGACTGGGTATCGATCACAAGTCACTTCGGTACTGAACTACTGAAGATTAGTAACATGCAAAAGAAATTAATTGACTACTATACGACTACAGACCTAATGTCATCAGCCATTTATACTAATCATAAAGCACTATAAAGATAAATTTAAATAAAGTGTGCGAAATTAAGTTAAATAGTTAAAAGAATACTATGTGTTAAGGAGTTAAGAGATTAGATTTTAGATGATCGGAAGAAATAGAATTAGATACAAGGTCATAGTATAGATTGTAAGATTGACATATAACACGAAAAGGATCATGCTGTAAATAAGTAGTCTTACATGTACCCACAAGTATAGGAGAATAATTCCTTGTAACCCGAGAAGGAACATTAAAATTAATACTACCAAGCAAGGAAGGGGAAAATATGCTGCCTCTAATTAGATTGTGCAAGAATGTGACACCAAGAGTCGTTCTGCGACTGGATAATTTCGGGAGGAGGATTAGTTTAAGACGGCTTTCGTAAGATGGAAGGTTTATATTGGATCCCAGTGTAAGTGACGCAGTGCAAAAGGCAAGAATTGACTCAAAGATAAAGTAAGATTTTCCTATACGGTTTTTTTGCGTTAGGTTCTACATACCAATAGGCAATGTTTTGGAGAAAAAAATGGGCAAGGCACTCAACCCCGCCCTTAAAAACTGGAGGCTTGAAAAATTCCATATAGTTTTGTTGATGTTGAAATTGCTTTAATTTTGTAAGCTATACCTTATTTATGTATATTGGTATGTCCATTATACTTGCCTTAAGTTAACTCTCATGCTCTTCATTTTCAAGTTCGAAGTTACTTAGATATCCGTATATATTTTAACTCAACGAAGTCTCGATCTACCTCTGGAATATCTTTTGCATTATTTATTTCGCACGTTAGCAACTTGACTTCTTCGGATGGAAGACACAGACGTTTTTGTTTTCGTATGCGCCTGTCCAGATTTATCGATGATATTACTGGGTCTGATTTATCCATAGCTCGCTGGAACACATCTGTGAAATTATTTGTTCTGCTGCATTTTCTAGCGTGATGCAATCTATCGGACTTATAAATTATATTTCGAGATTCAGCAGCTTCCTCTCTAAAATACCCAACTGGTAGTACGGTACTTTCAATAATTTGGCTCAAATGTCCCAGTATTTTGTGAACAGTTGCTGTCATGGGTAGCCAGGGATACTTATCAATAATTATTTCAGCCGTCTGATGGCAAAATATTTCGAATTTGTTTAAGTCTATTGGCAGTTGACACGATAAGACATTTTTCAGAAATTTCGATATCGTCGGGTCTGCATTGATTTTTCCTTCCAGCCACTTCTGTATAGATCGGAAAAATGTTGTGTTTTCTGTTTTTACAATCCTCTCTTACAGCACAATATTGCTCTTTTGTTAAGCCATTATCCAATATTAATGCCAATGCTTCATCCGTAGAGAAGCACTTAGGCTTTTCAATGGGTTCTGACATTATTTTGCGGACTATTTTCGCCTTTACAGGACTTATTAACAGTAACTTAAGTACCGCTGCCAGATTAATTTTTTTTCGCTTACCAGCAGCTACGCTTGCTGCTTGAAGCAATAAACGAACATTGCAAATAGAGCACTTCATTTTTGCACAGTTCAAGTGAACCAACACATAATACGAACCACAATTATAAGACTCCATCACAAATAGACCAATAAAATACTTTTTTTTGTAATTTTCAAATCACTTGCAAATCACTCATAAAAAGGCATTTGGCCAATTAATATTCTTCTTCCAACAACAGCTGTTTTTGGAAGCTATTATATGGGCAGGGCTGCATTAAATCAGTATTTCTGGTATGCAGCCCTGTGCTGGAATGTATTTCCGTTACAATAACTGTGGAGATACGTTATTTTGAACATTTTCGAAAAATGGGTTTTTTACACAAAAAGTGGAAAAATTTCCCATAGTACATTGTCGAGATTTGCTTTTTGGGTAGAACTTTTAATAAAATTAGATTAGCCACATACCAAATTATGTATCAATATCATCAAAAACAAATTTCCTACAATTTGGGATTAACAATCTTGATTTGTTATAATGAATGTAGAAAATTTCAGTTGAAAATTAAAAGTTAATATCCCCAAAATTGTTCCAATTGTTTTTTCATTTTTTGGAGTTTATTGGAAGTTTTAATAAATAACTTTTATACGCAAATTAAACTGGGCATCAGCACTATTACTTCTTTTTTCTGTTTTCTCTTCACTCTTCCTCTGTTCTGGTTACAAATATTTGCACTTGAACTTAACAAATACAGGATCAGAGGTCGCAAATAAAAGTCATCACTGTCATGTTCTATTAAAAAGACCGGGTGTTTAAAGGGAACATGCGTAAAGGTTGCAAATGACTTAGTCATAATTTTTTTTTCGTCATCGCTAAAAAATCATCACGATTTTCATATTTTCCGTACTTGTCTTCAAGCGACTGATTCGGTCATAAGAATTATTCACAAAGTCATATGTGTATGTATGCGTTTGTGCTTGCGTCTGATTGTGCGTTGCAGTCGACTATTCTTTGCTACATGCATTTTCTCATTGAGAAAATAACCGTCGCTGACTTTTAAACAACACAACGAAATATTATACTCCGAGAGGGAGATATTTTTTCAATTTTTTAGTCATTCTCCGAGCAGACCACAATGAAAATAAAAGTTGATTGTTATTTGTGACCTCTGTACAGGATCTAATGAGATTTCAATTAAATTGAATTTTAATTTATTTAAAAAAACATTTCTTTTTAATTTTATGTTCTTCTAGTCTTTAATACATCATTGACAACATTACGCGAAATGGCCACGTTACATCAAATGCATCGTAAAGGTCCACACATTAAGACACGTCCACCACGTCAACCGCTGGATGGCAAACCCTTTGCCAAAGGCGTTGTCCTAAAGACATTAATTAAGAAGCCAAAGAAACCGAATTCAGCGAATCGTAAATGTGTCCTGGTTCGTCTGTCAACTGGCAAGGAAATGGTAGCTTACATACCAGGCATTGGGCACAATCTTCAAGAGCATAACATTGTATTATGTCGGGTAGGACATTTACGGATTCCCGGTGTAAAGCTGAAGGCAGTTCGTGGTGTTTATGATTTGGCTCATGTGATTAAAAAATAAATAGCAATCAACCTCAATAACAACAACAAATCACTATCTTTAAGTACATGTCGTTAAAATTTTCGTTAATTAACAGTAAAATGAAAAATTAAAATAAACCAACAATTAAATTTACATAAAAATCGTAGAAATTACATGCTTTTCCGGTGCTTAAAGAATATTATTAAATCCTCGTCAAAAAGAAGATATAGTTGAATGGGGTGTTATTATTATTATCATTATCAACGCAGTCAAGTGCAACAAGCATCATCTCCATCAATAATAACTGAAAAGAATTATTATTGTTTTGTTGTCTTCATAATCTTGAGTCAACAAGCAACATGCAGAGTAAGGGTTTGTTGTTCATTACCTTATCTAACTTTAGGACTCAACGTTATAAACTGACCTGACCTGACGTAGTATTGGTTTGTGTTTTCTTTTCTTTTAATATTTCTTTTTTATTCTTTCTAATTTCCTAGCAAATAATAACTAACTAGGATTTAACTGAATTTTTACGCTTTAAACACGTTCATAATCCTTTTTATGAAATGCAACAAAATTTCTTTTGTTTGTTTTATTTTATTTTCTTTCCTTTTTCTCTTTTTGCTAATCCTTTGTTCTCTTTGCTACTTCTCAAAAAGTAACAACAAATTGTATACCTTGAAAAAGAACATCATCATTACCATGGACGGTTCGGTTGGTGGTGTTGCCTGCTACACCCATTTTTCACAACCTCAATGGTTATCTGTTTTGATGCAAAGTCATTGGGTAACATTATATTTTTATTTCACATGATAAGTCTTCGTCATGTTGCTAAAGTATAATCTAATCTTAGATGTCTTTATCATTTTAGCAAAAAGGTAAAAGAAAGCTCATCTACTTTGTTCCAATCAACGCTTATAGACTTACAAGGACGCTATCCTTTACATAAGTTACTATTGTTTTATTTCAATCAATATTTTTAATTATAATACCATTAAACTCGTAAAATATTGAATAAAAATATAATCTTTGTCTGCATTTGCTTATATGATCTTTTTTTTAATGGAATTGTACAAAATGCTGGAGTTAAAACTTGAAACTGACTATGGGTTCACTCCGCTAAAAAAGTTCTCGAAATCTAAAATGTTAATTGAACCTGAACCATCCATTTAGGAAGAGTCGCTCTATTGTCGGGAAATTAAATACAAATTCTAAAGAAAACTTCGTTCGAGACATTGTCTTGTTCCGAAAACGTGGCTTAAAGTTTTTTTTTGTTTTGCCTTAATGAGCAAAAGTGGCATTAACTATAAGAAACTATTAAGAAAAACCTCCAAAATATAATAGAAAATACAAAACTTTTACATTTCAATCGAAAGTTAACAAATATTCTTTACATAATCATACTTATAAAAATCAATATTTGTTCATTTGTACGTACATATTATATGTATGTTTTTTCTTCTACAATAACTACTTCTATCCCACGCCTTGTACAGGTACAAGTATAGGAGAATAATTCCTTGTAACCCGAATGAACATTAAAATTTATATTACCAAGCAAGGATGGGGAACAGATGCTGCCTATAATTAGATTGTGCAAGATTGTGACACCTAGAGTCGTTCTTCGACTGGATAATTTCGGGAGGCGGATTAATTTAAGACGGCTTTGGTAAGATGGATGGTTTATATTGGGATCCCAGTGTAAGTTACGCACCGCAAAAAGCAAGAATTGCGTTTGAGCGGACTCAATACTATAGCTATACATTTTAAACTATGGATCCCATACACACAATGCGTATTCAAGAATTAACTAATCAAAGAAATGAGTAATATTTTAGTGGCGTAAGGATCATTAAACTCTTTAGACGAACGTTTAATGTATCCTAATACACCTCTAGCTTTACTGATGATACTAGAGATATGCGACCCAAAATACAGCTTTGGATCTATCAACACACCCAGATCACTGAATTGTGTGACACGTTCTAGAGTTTGATCATTAATGTGGTAACTTTTTACTACTAAATTTTTACTGTAAAAGGACATAACATTTTACATTTGTTACAATTAAGCGTAAGATAGTTTTTGGCGCACCATTGAGATAAGGAATCAAGATCTTGAAGAAACATTTGTTGGACCAGAGATAGAATTGATAACATCAGCAGCTAACATTAAGAAGTTAGAATATTTTATGGCAGTTGGCAAATCAATTTGCTGACTGGTCATGCAAATCATCTGTAGAACACAACTAGGTACATCATCTGGACCTGTTAAAAACGTTAATTAGAATATTTTAAATATTGTAATACTGTATTACAATCGACAACTAGCTAATTAAATTGATTAAATTAAGGAATGTGATATGGGACTGTCACAATAATCTTCAATACATGATCTGATTATAATAAAATTTTGTGAATTGTCCAGTCAAATACGGATATAACTCCGGAATGAAAGGTAATAAGCTATAAACTTGTGTACATATTTGATTTGACATTTTAAATGTTATCTCAAAAGTGTTTTAGGATCTGGTGAACGCTAAAAATCCTCCGTCTGTTGTTGCCACGATACAAATAAATACCGAAAATAAAAGATGAACATGTGATTGGTTCCAGTCTGAAACATAGGATAGATCTGGACCCAATGGTGGATCAATTTTTGCACATAAAACTAAGAGACATATTTTAAAATCAATTAATCTCTTTTTAAACCTTTTTTTCATTCATGAGCGTACTGAATTTGTTTTGTTTCTCACAAATTCAAGGTAAGACTCGGTTAGTCGTGCGACGATGGGCCGAGTGCGTTAGTGTTCATATAAAATCTAATGTAAACGACTATGATATTCTAGGTTTGTATAAACAATGTCAAATTTATCTACAATAAATTCTTTATGATCGCTATGAAGTGCACGTTACATGATCATCTAATCCGACAAATACATTTAACACTTCAGAAATATTTGTAAAGTAATATCTAATTTTTATTGGACATTTATATACTCTTCACGCAGTGAATAGTATTATAAGTTTGTCATGAAGTTTGTAACAAACAGAAGGAGACATCAGAGACCCCATAAACTACATACATGCTTGATCAGCGCGAGACGAGTTGATCTAGCCATGTCCGTCTGTTCGTTTGTATGTATGTATGTATGTAAACTAGTCCCCCAGTTTTTCAGCTAGAGAGCTGAAATTTTGCCATACCCAGCATGTCGGAATCAGCCGAATCAGACCACTAGGAGGAGGGGTACTCCCCATACAAACCTGGAAAAACTTTTTTGTTTTTTTGTTGTACTATCGACCTGAAATTGGGACACTATAAGAGTCTGACCCATATCCGCCAACCTAATAAATTTCAAGACCCTCGGACTTTTAGCAGGGGCGTGAAGAGTATTACAACTTCGGCATAGCCAAAGTTAGTTTTTTCTATATTTTATATTAATTTTAAGTCCTGTTTATTTAGCAATGACCCTTTCAAGTTATTATGGTAATAATAAATTTAACAGGGTCTTCAAGAACAGAACCAGAACACGCTATTCGACTTCGTTTAAATTCGTTCTTTCAATTGTAAATACATAATCTATTATCGAACACGGATTTTGATTTTTTTTTTGGGTCTTTAACATTTTTTATACCAATTAAGAAGAATAAACAGGTCTTGTTACCTTTTTGGAAAAATACGAAGATTGTATAGTTTAATCTTTGAAAAACTCAAGATTAATTGCCGTTGACACTAATCATCTACTAAAGAAAAAGTTGGGTTTTCTATTGACCCACCTTCGCTACATGTTATGATGTGACTCACTATAAGTTTCTTGAACTATGTCTGTGCGCATTCTACAAATGCCACCATATTTTATACGCCACCCTTATTTTCTTATGTACGTACATGTGCGCATACATATGTTTGGGTCCCACTCCAAAGTTTTCACTCCATCATATAATTATTTCTCAATGCTGGGCGGTTTGTTTAACTTCTGCCACGTGACCACTACATCTAATATCAATATCGATAGGATGAAATAAAACGACAACGATGAACGCAATCAACATTTGTGTCAAATCGCCTGATTTTCCTAGAAAAAAAATACACACATTCAACATTTACTAAACTACGTCATCTTCTACGCGAATCATTGGAACCCTTTCTGTTTTCTTAATTTATATTCAACCCTTTATATTTTGGTATAACCAGAAATGATTGGATTGGAATTGTAATAGTTTGGATTTGGTTTGGTTTCATATTTAGGGGTTGGTTCTATAATATTTGCCAAAGTGCATCATTCTATCTAACATTATAAGCCCACACAAAAAAAGGGTGGATTGCTCTTAATGATTACATTGAATTAAATGTGAGCTCAGGCAGCAATATCTTCAATTTAAGTATCCTGTGGAGCTCATAAATTAAAGAAAATGGTGTCAGTCACTGTTTTTCAAAATAATTGTCTCTATCCTACTATAGACTGCTCTGGCGAGCAGATTGTGCATCCTAGATATGTATATATAAAATAATGTTTGTTTTTAGGTACTTTGGAAGGTTATTGATCACGAAAATAGGTTGCATCTCTAAGCTTTGTATACATATAACTTACACACCTCTCTCTTTTCCGTTTTTATTTTAGATTTTTCGGCTGTTCCTTTGGGATTTTTCGAATTTTTTTTTTCTGAACCTTCTTCATGAATCACTCGCTCCTTTGCTGAAAACCGTATGAAAATCCGTTCGGTAGTTTTGAGTCATCGCATTTAGTTTATAATAGATATGTATATCTTTTAAAGTAGTATGTGTAACAAATTATTTTTTATATGCAACATTCCCCTAAAAAATATATATGTAAGCTAAACGCGAGCTTGCAAAGTATGCATTTTATAATTATATATCCACTTAGTTAAGTGAATAAAGTAGTTTCTAGTTTTATAAATCTACAAATTAAATGCTGGAAATGTTTTTTTTGATTATTTTGTTTAGTCCGATTCCAAAACTTTAAAAAATTAACATAAATTATACACGTATGGCTTGAAATGTTATTAAATAACTTCTCCTGGTAAAATAGTCTAAATCTGTAGACAGAAGTATACCTTGACATGCCCTGTTCCACATTTTTTCGTTAATTATATTTTTATCATTAACTAATATTAACTCATTTCTATAAGAACCATGTTTTCTAATACTACGTTTATGCGACAGCCGAAACGGTTTTCACTCGATTCGGTTCGATTTAGAACGCGTGCATAAACACTTTTTCAGTTCATTTTGAAAACTCGAAGTGACTTGAATAAGCGCACCTTTCAAGCCCGTCGTTATTTTCTGGAACGGAATTTATGTGCAAAATATTATTAAAAATCAAAATAAGCATTATACATTGAACATTAGTTTCGTGCAATGTAATTTAAAAAAAAACTTTATTTTGAGAGGTGAGCTACATCATATTTTATGCATATGGCAATTTTGCATAAGCAAACAAAACCAAGCTGATTGATGTAAACAATCACATACGTTTTTAACAAGAGCACAAGACGTCGCACGCATAAATAACTAAATAAAAACTGTTCTGAGTCAGGCTGACTTCAGTGCAAACCGTTTCGGGTGTCCACGCTTTGAAATTTTATTTTATTTAATTTTATATGGTGGCTTACCAAAACGGTATTCAGAATGAGTTTTATACAATATTTGCATGAGCAGATCTGGGATTATAAACACGCTATATGTAAATCCATTTACAATACCGGTTTCCAAGTATATGCAGCACGACGGCGTGGTCCTAGAGAAAATATAAACGTAGGTTTTCTTTCAGATAGTGTGGCTTTATTTTATCCACCCCTTATTTGAGTAGCATATCTTTGTATGGCTTTGATAATAGCTACAATAACTTTTATTTTGGAGTAAGTGTTAATTGTCTTTTAGATAACAACCCTGTCTCTGTACCATGGATGAGCCTTGAAACCTAATTGTAGTGCCAGTTAACAACTTTTAATATCATTTTGTTGACAATTCTTCTCCTGTCCATACTAAAGAACTAGTCCTTGCCTATATTTGATTCACAAAATACACCATTTTTGTTGAGACTTCAAGTTTGTCCACTTTGTATATTAAAAACTGTCTAGACACTTTCAAAAGGTTTTTTTTTTAATTTAAAGTGGATTACTGAGCATAAATTATATACGTATGTACCTTCATATATGTAAGTACCTACTTATTATAATTATTATAAAATTAAGAATTATTCAATTCAATTAAATTTTATTGCATGATACTACGTGGGTCAATTCACATCGATTTTCTTAAAAAAGCTAAAACCGGCCATTGGTATACAAAGCTGTTGGACAGATTCGATCCATAAATTGTATGACGAACTGCTACCCCATCCACCATATTCTTCAGATTTAGCCCTCTGCTACTATTTCTGTTTCCAAATGTGAAGAAATGGTTCGGCTATAAGAGATTTGAGTCAAATGAAGAGGTCACCACTAATGTGACCAATTCTTTTGTTAATCAAAACGAGACATCGGTTTATTTATGTCAATTAGTAGGTTCACAGTAGAAAAACAGATTCATGAAGATTGATTTTATTTATCAAAATAGTATTTATTAGAAGTTAAAAAAGTTATGAAATATAAATGCTTATATCTTCTTTTTCTTCTTCTTCTATATATATGAGGTTTCTTCAAAGAGTATCGCGATTTTTGAATTTCCGCGGGTTACGTATATTCGATTTTCTTGTGGCGTTATGTTGGTACTCATGTCCATCACTTATGCTGACAAGGTTGGTCGTTTTGAATGTTTAGTTCATTTTTGACAGCTGTTTTGCTTGCACGTGTTTTGGCTCGTCTTCGATTTCGGTCTTTTTCTTACAAGTCGACGGTGAGCCAACCAGGCTTCCGTATGCTAGGCGCTTTGTGGAGCAAGTTTTTTAATTTTCAATAATTTGTTTGTCTTTCAGTTGGTTAATATCTTTTGCAGCTTCAATTGACGATACAGTTTGACCATCAATTGTCAATTCAGATTGATGAAAGCTTGCCGACTAAAACCCTCTACACGGCAGGCATAAGCGCAAGCTATTTGGTTTTGCTATAGACCAGCATTTTCTGATATTCAGTTTCATTTTCGGCACAAAAATCCTTTAGATCTTTTACACGAACCGTTAAATATAAAAAAAAATAATAATATATAATTACAATATTGCAATCATAATCCACGGGTAGGGATGTTCCAATACCTTAAAAGAGTTAGTGCATACTTATATGAGTATACTTGATTACTATAAAAATATTAGTAAGTACTTTCAAGTATGGAATGAGTACTTTTAAAAAAATTTTTTTTCATGTGAAATTAAAGAAAGAAAAAGAGTTTAATTGCTAATTAAGAGCAAGAGCCCCGGGTTCCCTACATATTTAGGGCCTCCACAAACATTGGATTAAAAAATTGTATAACAAAAGAAAAAAAAAAAAAATTTATAACAATAACATTTTTTAATTTTTCAGAAAATAATGAGTTATAAAATATATCCAAACAAGGAATATTTGCATTTTTAGCACTGATAGCAGAGCATATACTTACAATACATGTATTTTTATTTTTAATTCTTATATATAGTATGTAAAAAGTAGTAATAATAAAATACATAAATTTCACTCACACACAACTAAATTGTCTAACAATTTGTGCAGTTTTTCACTTACAGACCTACCGACCTATTCTCAAGGCGATGACAAAAAAATGTATGTCTGTTAACGCCTAACATACAAATAACTCGCTTTTAATGGTTTTTTGCGGTGAGAAGGAAAGCTCTTACGAAAACAATGTATCATCATTTGCTGAGGAGGTGTTAATTTGTTTGTGAAAAAAAAAATGTTAATTTGTGTGCACTGTTATCGCTCTGTAAAATGGGTAATCTTTTGATTTGTTGATTTCTCGCGGAAATTTTGCGAAATTTGACAAATTGTTGTCATAAGAGCTTTTCTCGTCACCGCAAAAAACCAGACAACAGGCGCCTAGACCAATGTCGCGACTGCAACTCACGTCGACTTGAAGAAGTTGAACGCTTGCCGCTGCTTCGGCTTGTACAAGTGACCGAAAGTAGAAGCAAATCAAAATCAAAAATTATAAAATGTTGAATGCTGCTTCTGCTTTGATTTTCGTCAGTGTTAATTTTTTTTTTTGATTTTGCTTGCCTGCGACTTAAGTTTTTTTTCAGAAGCATAAGCAGAAGTAAAATATAATCAGATGAAATGAAACTTATTGCAGTTTTTTAAACACTGGGCATGCTGTTGTTGTGCTTCACATGTGACTGAGCAAGCAAACACCTGAATGTTGATACTATTGCCGATCGTCGTGTTTACTTTGAGAGAGACACACATTTATTCTCTATTGCTCTGCGTTCTTCTCGATGTGCTTAAGCTATTTTTTTTTAGGATTTATGATGTTCACTGCAGATCTCTCATCCATATCAGTGAAGTTAATTATCGTTGATTCTTCTTTGGTGTTTCTTGCTTGTGTATCCAGTCAGCGACAGTCGCGAATCAACTATTTTGACTTCACTCTCTCACCCTCTCATATCCCACAGCCATTATTCGCTTGTTTTCGTTCATTCATCATACACGCAAGTTACAAGTAAACAAATGATAAGCGAGCGGCATTGTCGTTAATTATTTTTTCGCAGTTTTAAAAATATTTCAGTTGCTCCTACCACCTTGCTATACTCGACCGTGTGGTAAGTATTCTACTATTGACAGAAACGTGTGTATTTCATCTTGAAAGTTAAAATATTTATTAAAATAAGTGGTTGAATCGGTGCATCTTCAACTATATATTCATCTAGAGACGGACTTGTAACAATTGCTTTTCTACTATACTATTGTTATATGTATGTAATATTAATTACGACAATATATTTTTGGAGCCAAGGAAAATCACACACTTGAGTTGAAATTGATTATATATCTCAAAAAAATTGTGATTTACGAAAAAATATATACGGCCTATTATTGTGGAGAGTTCAACTTTTCAGAATAAATGTTCAATATAGTTTTTTGGGATGGATGACTCCAGTAATCGTTACAAAACTCCTCGAGTTTTTCCAAGTGGTGCACAAAAGAGAAAGAAGGCTGCAGAAAGGTAAAAGAAAAAGAGGAAATCCTCTCTAAAACACCGAAACTCACATTACGATTCCGGCAAAATCCATTGATGAAGATGTTTCCAATGATCCAGTTAATAAAGAAAATGATAACAAGACATATGCTGTAATTACAGAATCGATAGCAGAGCCAGAATCAATAATAGTTGAAGAACATATAGATTTCGATACCGCATCCACATCAATGAAAGTAGATGATTTCGCTAATGATATTGGTCTCTGGCCCGATATACCAACAAACGACATGGTAGCTTTTTGGCAAGCTCCAGCCGAAAATGCTCGAAGCATTTATTTTTCCGCAAAAATAAGAATAATGAGACCTTAAATCGTTTTGGCTTTGTTTTTCTCTCACCAAGGGAAAATTTTTCTGCTATACATGTAAATTAGTAGCTACTCAGAAAATACAACTCAGTGGAGATAGATTTGACGACTGGAAGTATGCATCTGTGCGTATTTCTGAACATGAAAACTCTAAAAATCGCCTAGAAGCTATCACAATTTTAGCAAAGTTAGGAGTGACACAGGGACGCATTGATCAGGATTTAGCGAGAGAAGAAGCAGAGAAATCGCTATATTGGCGAAGAATTTTGGTACAATTTGTTAGCACAATAAAATTTATTGCAGAACGAGGCTTAGCTTTTAGAGATGTTGACGAATTGATTGGTTCACCGAGAAATGGCAATTTTCTATGTATTTTAGAATTGCTGGCAGAATAGGATCCATTTCTCTCAACTCATTCAAAAGAAAAGGCAAATAAAGGGATTGTCCACGTCAATTGTCGTTCATCTACAATATGTGAGGAGTTGATTGCTTTGATGGGAGAAAGAGTTCAATTCAATATCAGTTGATTCTACATCTGACGAAGCACACATTGACCAACTGACAGTCATATAACGTTATATGAAAGGATTTGTTTCAAATTGTGGTCACATTGGTGCTGCCATGGCAAAAACGCTGAATGAATTTTTAGAGACTTATAAAATCGATATCTGCGATTGCCGTGGTCAATCATATGAAAACGCCGTAAACATAAGTGGCAAGTACAATGGGATGCAAGCTCTGGTTTTGGAGAAGAATAAATTCTCCCTGTTCGTTCCTTGTTGTAGCCACTCTCTAAACTTAGTTGGCAAAGCTGCTGCTAATTCTTGTGCTTGCGCTGTTCACTTTTCCGATTTCTTCCAAAACTTCTACGTAATTTGTACATCGACTTCGAGCGATATGCAATTTTGGTCAGAGAATAATACGAAATTCTACGTTCCGAAGTTATTAAGTACAACTCGTTGGTCTTGTCGCGCTGATGCCACAAAAGCTATTGTTCATAGTTACGAGAAAATTAAAGAAGCTCTTGCTGACATATCAAATGACCAAAAACAGAAAGAGTCGTCAAAATATAAGCTGCTAGACTTTTAAAAAAGATGGGAAGTCTTGAAATTGCACTGTATGCTGGATTTTGGAATGACATTTTAGAGCGTTTCAACGCTACTAATAAGATTTTGCAACATCCCAAAATGGTTCTTTCTTCTGCAGTGGAAGCGCTGAAATCGCTCAGATTATTCGTAGAGTCCAAAAGAGGAAAATTTGAGGAGTACGAAAAGCAGCGCAAAAATTATCAGATAGTGATGAATATATTGAAACATGATCTAGATCAAGAAATGTTAGACTCAATCCACTGGATTATGCGGAATCCTCAGAAGCCGAGCTGTCACCCAAGGAAAAATTTCGAGTAGAAAGTTTTATTTCTGTAATAGACCAACTTTCAGCATCTCTGAGTGACAGGATTACGGAGCTGCACAAGGCTGCCGATAAGTTAGTCAAAATTTACAACGACGATCTTGAAATCAATCATGGGAATGAGTTGGTCGAGTTTCTAGCCTTGATAGATGCCTTCAAGAAGGACTACAATATCGACAGTGAACCAAAAGAGTTGTTCTTTTATAGGATTCTGGTTGACAATAAATTCGGCGCTTCATTCCCTAATATTGAAATTACATTGAGAATGTATTTAGTGTTGATGGTGGCTAATTGTAGCGGAGAACGCTCATTTTCTAAAATGAAACTCATCAAAAATAGGCTGTGTACAACGATGACGCAAAACCGACTAGCACACCTACCATTGCGCAGTATTTATACTGATTTGTTTCGAGAAATAGACTTCGGAGAAATCATTAATGATTTTGCTTTTAAAAAAGTACTTAAAGTGTCTGTCACTTAAAGCTATCAAGTAACATTATTAAAATATTACAAAAAAAAAAAAAAAATTTATGTTAATAGTGGAAATTCTTTATTTATTGAAACTTGAAAGGGCCTCCACTTTCTTCATTGCCTCGGGGCCCCCACAACTCTGAATCCGACCCTGGGCATAGTCATTCCTTTTTAGGCACGCTCAATTTATTATAGTTCGAATTTCTATGGCGAACTAGTTCGCTCTTTTAGTTCACTAGTTCTTTTTAGGGTTCCGTACCCATAGGGAGCTAACGGGACCCTATTACTAAGCTTACGATGTCCGTCCGTCTCCTGCTCTATCTCATGAACCGTATTAGGTAGAGAGTTGAAATTTTCACAGGGTGTGTAATTCACTTGTATATACTTTTAGACTATTAAATATGCACATATTTTTATATTTTAAGCAAAAAATCTTGTACGATGGTACGGAACCCTCCATGTGCGAGTTCGACTCACACTTGGCTGATTTTTTATAAGTTCCAGTAGTGTAAAATTTACGATTATTGAAATTTTAGTTTATTTAAAAAATATGAAATAAAAGTTTAAATTTTTAAATAAAACACATAAATTCATTCATTTAAAAACTTAATAATAATATTTAATTAATTAAGTATTGAGTACTATTCGTTGATATGGAAATTAAAATAAAATATAAAAAAAAACAAAATTTGGCTATGCCGAATTTATAATACTATCACGTTGGTGGATATGGGCTATACACTTATAGTGTCCCAATTTCAAGTCGATAGTATAAAAAACAAAAAAGTTTTTCTAATAAGAACATGAATTTGGATCCCGATTTGTATGGGGGGTACCTTTCCTAGTGGTTCGAGGATCTTGAATTTTTTATGGTTGGTCGATATGGGTCAGAATCTTATAATGTCCAAATTTCAAGTTCGATAGTACAAAAAAGAAAGTAATGTGCCTCACCTAGATAAGCACACTATTGAAGTGAAACCGCTGAACAAAATGGTAGTAATGAAGTTTTAAAATAATTACCAGAGTTGTGTTTTATAATGTTATTCATTTATTTCATTATTTTGTGATACAAACATTATACGAGGCTTATGGTAACTGAAATGAGATACAAATATTCGTGTTTCTACCGAGTTTAAGTATCGTGTAAATCTAGCGTCTATTGTTGTTCCATGTTTTGTTGGTTTTGCCGAATTATTTGACATGATCAAATCAAACTTTTCTTTGAGAAAATTCAATAGTGGCGCTGATAATTCTTTTCCGAAATCTACATTAATATCTCCTTCAAGAATTATAGGGATTTTATCTAATCCAAGGTTGAGAATTTTAGCTACTTCAGAAGAATATAATAGTAGTGATTTGTGAATGAAGGCAATAATTTTGTCAGTTGCCTGATTCGGAGATATATAGGGACAACACTAAAAATGCGAACTTGTAGCTCACACTTTTTATGCTTGGCTATTCTACAATATCGTAACTTATGACTTTAAAAGCCTGTGCGAATCGAAGAACTTAGATATACAAGCAATTTAAGTTTTGAAAGTACATTATAATTAATAATCTAACCGACCTATTCTCAAAATTATCACATAATTGAACAAAAAAGTAACTACCCATGGTTCCTGTATCAGGACAATGTGATATCCGCTGCTTGCCAAACGGAGTAAAAGGTTGGCGGACGCAACCTTTGAGTGATGCAGGTTAATTTGGAGTATCCGGAGCGTCATTTCCAGACTCCACCTCCACCAACGTGGACTCAGCATCTTCGTCTGATGCCAGTAGCTCCTCTTCATCTGTCAGAGTGGTTTTCGACACTCCTTCCAGAAGAGAGAAGATACTGCCATCATCCGATGCCCTTCTTGGCGTTTCCGCTTCTGTTGTGGCACCTTGTGGTTCTTCCGCAGTTGAGGATGTGCCCGGATCTTTGTTAGCCGGTGGCATTCCATCCTTTTTATAGATTTTCATCTTTATTGATGAAAAACCAAAGCTAATGACCCCTTCCGATCTCGATAGAGGTTCCAGCGAGTCCGTACCGACCACGAAGGTCGCAGTTCGGAACTCACCTTTTGGCTCCTCCATCTTGGTGATCTTCCAGGTCTTTGTTGGTAGATCAGGGTTACACACCCTGATCATTTCACAGGCGATTAGTTTAACGTGGTTTTGGTGCCACCCACCATCACGGCAGAAGGGAGCTGGGCCAGGGTGCTCTTTCAAGATTTAAAAGAACACGCTTGTTCGCTTGGCCTCAACTTTCCTCCAGCTCTCTGGCGTGATCGTGCCTTCAGCGTTGCTTCTGTCAACGACTGCCCAACCAATAGGCACGGGACGCATAACATCTTGGGTTAAGGAAGATTTTATTTAAGATGGTTTACTCCCTCCGCCTGATCTATCTTAGCCAGATTGCCGCATGATCCAACTGAACATGTCTTAATGACACGTCCGGTTTGAGACATACTACAACTGTTTCAAGTCGATAGTACAAAAAACAAAAAAGGTTTTTTTTACTAAAATCTTTCATTTGGATCCCGGTTTGTATGGGAGGTACCCCCTAATGGTCATATTCGGCTGATTTCGGCAAATGTGTGCGTATGGTAAAAATAAAGCTACGTGCAAAGTTTCATCTCAAATATTGAGGAGCTAGTTTGCTAAACTTCTTTAGCGAGGTGTAAGTCCAAAAAAAGCGTGACGGAAATCAAGATGAGGATGCTTTAGAGACGTAGAGGGGATAAGTATTTGCTAGTGGGTCTATAGCGTAGAGAATAAGTGTTTGTGCATGAGTAAGAGAGAGAGATGATTTACTTTACTCCCTGCTTTATTGCTGTTGTTGTTGTTACAACTGTTTAGTTTTGTACACAATATAACAACAGCAACAAAAGGATATTGGTGCAATGACACAAGCACGCTTCGTGGCTTCAGACGCTTCCGAAGCCATGAAGCGTGCTTGTGTCGTTGATGGTTTGTTGCTGTTGTTGTTGTTGCTGCTGTTTGATTTTGAGCACAGTATAACAACTACAACCAAAGACTATGACAATTTGGCCTGTTACGCTCTCGAAAATTGCTCACTCTCATTGTTGACTTCAAAAGAAAAGTAGTGGATTAACCGACCTATTCTCAAAATTATCACATAATTGAACAAAAAAGCTCGTTGAAAGCTTCGCTGTTAAAACAGCTGTCAAGTGTATGTTACCAGTCTGTAAACTTCAGATTATCCAGGTTTGCCAACTTAAAGGAAATGAAAATATGTTGGAAATATTAAATATTTAAAAAAAAAAAATATTATACAAAAATGAAATCAGGTGTTTTTTAGGGGTTCGAAAGATTACCCATTTTAAAATCAGAAAATTTAGAGGTTAAGCAATTCTACAACTGTGATGATTTCCAACCACCTGACATTTCGCAAATAGCTGGAGTCTCCTATCTACATAATGCATTAGCAAACCAATTAAAGAAAATGATAAACGATGGAGGGTTATCCATTATTTTTAATCTGGGTGTGAATATGGACGGATTACCTCTTTTCAAAAGCTCTACAACACAATTATGGCCTATTTTGACGAGGATAAATAATATGGAAAGATCGCCAGTGTTTCCTGTAGGTGTCTTCTAATTGAAAAGTAAGCCTAAAAAATGTTCAGAATTTTTAGAAACATTCACAAAATTGATGGAAAGTGGGCTTATCGTATATGGAACCAAATTCTTGGTTGAGTTTAGAGTAATTATTTGCGGTGCTTCCGCATGAGTTTTCATTAGCGGTACTCCTGGACACACTTCAAATTATTGATGTCCAAGATGTACACAAGTCGGCTGCAAAATCAATGGTACTATATTTTGAGTTTTTGTTACATTATTGCCCATATAGGATTTTCTGTTGTTCAAAGCAGCGCGGTACAAATTTGGAAACCTTGCAAGCCATGCAAAATTTGTTCGTTGAAAATTTGTCAACCATTTTTGGTGAAAACAGTGTCTCGTACAACGTCCACAGTTTGCTGCATGTGGCAGATACAGTCTCGCATGTGGGAGGCCTAGTAAGAGGCTCATCATACTCGTTTGAAAACTATCTGCAAACGGTGAAAAATTCCATCAGAAAACCATCAAAAATTCTCCAACAAATACATAGGGCAATTGATAAAGAGAGGTTCGTTGTTTTTACCAAAAAAAACCTGCTAAAAATTTCTGGCAGCAAAAAATTTTTTGATGATTTTATTTTAACTGCAACAGGACCAGATAAATATTGTTATATAAAAAATAACATTACCAATCTCATTGAATCGTTCACGTAGGACCTGGGAGGTGCCATCATTGGTCGATGATTCTTTAATGTGCGTAGTTTTTACCAGGGACCGCTGTATTCAACTGTTCTAGGTACATATTTACTTGGTGGATTCAGAATCGAATAAAGGCAAAGAAATGCAGGGATAGTTATTAGAGTCTTGCACAATTGAAAATTCATCTCATTTGGTTCGGAAAAAAACAACCAAACAAATGAAATGAATTGCATGTATTTGTAAGTGTTGCTTACTTGGTTCATTTGAAATAGCAAATCTAAATGAAACAAGTGAAGTAAAAAACCAACTGAGCCAAATGAAATGCCTCGCACTCGGTTTACTTGGCTTATTTCCAAATACATACTTGGAAGTTAACAAATCATTTGTGATGTTTTGCTTCGTAACCACTTCTGCTCAGCATGAGTAAAAGAGAAAAAAAGCAGAAGAAGAAGTGCGTGCGAAAGAAACAGTAGACGTTTTTATTATCGACCGACTTCGTGTAACTTCGTGCACTAGCCGAAGAGTCAACGTTCTGCTGAACAACAACGTCCAAGTACTAGGAAGTTTTTCATTTGTTCATTTGGTTTGAAACTTGGTACACTTGCACTTGGTTTTCATTATACTCTTCACGCAGTGAATAGTATTATAAGTTTGTTATGAAGTTTGTAACACACAGAAGGACACATGGGAGACCCCATAAAGTATTTATATTCTTAATCAGCGTGACGAGACGAATTGATCTAGCCATGTCCGTCTGTCTGTTTGTATGTATGCAAACTAGTCCCTCAGTTTTTGCTTTCTTTTTACCGTACGCAGTACATCTGTCGGAATCAGCCGAATCGGACCACTAGGGGGGTACTCCCCATACAAATCGGGATGCAAATGAAAGTTCTTATTAGAAACACTTTTGTGTTTTTTGTACTATCGACTTGAAATTTGGACACTATAAGTGTCTGACCCATATCCACCAACCATATAAATTTTAAGACCCTCGGACTACTAGCAGTGGCGTGAAGAGTATTACAACTTCGGCATAGTCATAGTTAGGGTTTTTTTATATTTTTCATTTAAAACATTTGCTTCTCTGACAAAGTACTTGGTATTTCCAAATGTTTGCACGAAACTCTATTCATTCTGTTTTTCATTCATAATGAATCAAATGACTTGGTCGTCATTTCAAATGATTTCGTGCAAAACTCTAATAGTCTTGTAAGATAAGGTCTTAATCCTATTGAGTAACAATATGATTTCTAACTTTGTTTTCCATTTTTTGCAAATCAAGGCCTTGAAGAGTATTGTGAACCCTGGGGGTTTTGCTAAAAATTTGCATCGCATTTTTGGCGATGAAATCATCGCCTCACAAAACATCAAATGTGTTCACGGCAAGAAAAGCCTTGATCGATTTGAGAATTTGTATAGTGTCCTTCTTGGTAGCATACACACACCAAAATATTGCAATGCATTTTAAAATGGTTTTCTATTTCAGACTCAATTTCAACTGAGATTGCAAACGTCACTCACGAAGACCTGCTTCGAAAAGCACTTCACCTCAACAAGAAGCGTTTGCATAAGAAGCAGTTACTGAAAATATAATACGAAGAGTCGTATGCAGATGATGATGTCCAGCTTTAATTCTCCAAATACTTCATCAATATTTATTTTTCTTTAAACATTCTAAATATTCAAATGTACAAACTACATTGAAAATACTTAGTTTTTTAAACATTGCACAGTGGTTGGACTTGTATGGAGCCAGCGGCCAAAAATAATTTTAGTGGAGATATCAACCTGAAATTTTGGTTAAGTCTTTGTATGAAGAAGAGAACTATTTATATATATTTATTTATATTTAATGTGACTTTTCTTTACATGGTAATTTTCGTTATCTTGTTATAAAAATGATCAGAACTTAAAAGTAACCGATTAAAAAATCCGTATTCGTTACAATGCTCGAATTTTTATACGTATGCTGAGGTCGAAACTTTTTTCTATCATTGTCTGAACTCAGCAGTCTCCTTAGAGAGCTCTCGAATCGATAACAGTGCATGTTTAATAACGTCTAATGCGTGAATTTTGTGAACTGAGGGTGGCAGGTAGCTCCATGAATATTTCTAGGACGATCCTCGTTCGATTCAGAGCTTGCAAAGAACAGTTCAAAAAAATCGGTTCTTTTTTTCAAGACAATCAGTTTTGCAGGTTTGCAAAATTACTAGTTTTGTGCGATTGCATTTTTGCCAGAATTCTGAAAATTTTCTCAAACGAAATTTATTCATTGTTCTAACTTTTTTTATGACTGTAGATCACTTATTACATGCATACTTCCTATCAAAAAAACAATGTATAAAGAAATGAAATTAGAAAGTTAAAATGTTAAAAGCACATTGAACAAGAAGTACTAGAACGTCCAAATTCTGATACATACTACAGTCATGGACGAAATGAACAACAGTCGCTACAATGACAGGCTGAATGTTCAATGAAACCCACTTGCAGCGGTGTTATGCACAGAGAGTTCTCAAGGAGACTCAAACGTTATCTCCCTTGTGATCTTGTGACCAGATCTACATAGCCATAATTTAATTTCAGTTAGCAGATAGTTTAATCAGAAGCCAGTTAGTAAGCATGAACATATATTGCAAGGGTATGCGCCACTCATGTGCTGTTTAATATGTTTGACAAAAATATACCAAATTAGTTTTAGTAATGTATGTACATGCAATACTCATCATTTAAAAACAAAAATAAAAATCTAATACATCACAGCAACACAATACAAAATAAACAAAACAACAACACTGCACAGCAGAAAACGGTACGAAAATCAACGAGACTGCTTTAGTCTGTGGGAGATAACACAACGTGTGACAGTTTGTGGCAGCTGAAATTAACAGTTTAGACACTTAAAACATTGATTAATACATATAATAAAATAACATATAAAAAAAAACTAACTTTGGCTATGCCGAAGTTGTAATATTCTTCACGCCCAAGGTAGTGGTCCTAGGCTTGAAATTTATAAGGTTGGTGGCTATGGGTTGGACTCTTATAGTATAGTGTCCAAATTTAAAGTCGATAGTACAAAAACAAAAAAGTTTCTCTAATAAGAACTTTCATTTGGATCCCAGTTTGTATGAGGGGTACCCCTCCTGGTAGTCCGAGGGTCTTGAAATTTTCATGATTTGTGGATATGGGTCAGAGGCTTAGTGTCCAAATTTTAGTTCAATAAGTAAAAAAAAAACTTTTTCTAATAAGAACTTTAATTTAAAAGGGGGTTTGTATAGGAGGTATCCCTCCTGGTAACCCTAGGATCATGAAATTTAAAAATAAAAAAAGAGATGTCATGGGACACTCGGGTGGAACGAAGTTCCTTTTCTGCTGTAATATTTGTTTCCTTATTTTCTGTCTACCATGATATTCTTTATATATCTGTGTGCATTGGTTTTAGGTTTTTTAAAAGCTTTTATTGTATTTAACTTAAGAAAAATATTTTTTTTAATGTTATCATCATATTGTATCACGTATGTCTTTTCGTTGGTTATGCTTTGTTGCTTCTTGAATTTGTGTTTTTGTTATTGTTGTATTTATCATCTCATTTATTGATAACTGCATACTCAGAAAAGTATTGCGCTCTTCTTTCTGTATATGATGTTAACTGAAAGCGAAACAAGATCGAAAGAGGGTGTTGTTGTTGTTCTTGTTTTTTTCCTCTCATGTATTATTATAATACACAAGAGTATTGCCAAAGACTACAATAACTTCAAAAACTACAATATAAAGACTGGACAGTTCGCTCTCAAAATTGTTGTTGATGTTGTTGTTTTTGCAGTAGGACTAGGTAAAGTGAGTGAAAACAACAACGATTTCATCTATTGCTCGGTAGTATAATGCGCACGCACACACCCGTATATAATAAGCATAACGCTTTTTCGTTATGTGATGATATCTAAAATTTTACTTCTACCGCAAGCCGCGGAAAAGAATTTCGTTCCACAAAAATTCGTTAACCAGGGGGAAACACATTTGAAACCTTAGCTGAAATTGAATTATATAGACTAATGAATGTTAATATTACTTTTAAAAAACATACACAATAAGTTAAGAACAGGGTTTGAATTGCTGGCTTCAAAATAGCGACAGCACAGAAATATTTGTTTTACTTGCATTTTTCCCAGTAAAATAAAGAAGAAAATTTGCAGCCGCTTACTGCGACTTCGTAAAATAAAGAAGCAGAAGCGAAAAGCAAAGGCAAAAAGAGGTAAGGAATTACTTGCTTGAACGCAGCCTGCCTTTCGTTTTCTACTTACGCAGTCAGCAGCAGCAACATTTCTCAAAAGTAAGGCGGCGCTGTGAACAAGCAAGTAATTTCTTATCTCATTTCGCCTTTGCATTTTGCTTTTTACTGTTTATTTAACGAAGCAAGTCAGCAGCACTATTCATATATATAGCAGCAGAGTTTGGCTGTTTGGTTGTGCTTGTGCTTGCTTGCTGTTTGTTTACTATTACTGCTGTTTCGTTTACTATTTCTGCTGATTCGTTTACTATTTGTACTGTTTTGTTTAACTATTTCTGCTGTTTCGTTTGACTATTTCGGCTGCTTCGTTCGACTATTCTGGGCGGAGCAGCGTTCGATTAAGCTGATCAAGCCATAATTTCATTGCTGTTTCGTTTACTATTTCAGGGCAGAGCAGAAGCAGCGTTCGAAAATTTCTTGCGCAACAAATCTTGTTTTGTTAGATAAGTAGATAGGCCTTATTTATTTATTTATTTTATTTATTTCTAATATGAAAAAATAAAATATGATATAAATGTAGTAGTAACAGTAATGAACTTAAATTTTCTAATATTAAAAAATCAGCCAAGTGTGAGTCGGACTTACACACGGAGGGTTCCGTACCATCGTACAAGATTTTTTACTTAAAATATTAAATTATGTGCATATTTAACAGTCTAAAAGTATACTACAATTACAGCTTAAAAGTATATATTTAAGTTCATTACTGTTACTACTACATTTATATCATATTTAATTTTTTCATATTAGAAATAAATAAAATAAATAAATAAATAATGCCCATCTACTTATCTAACAAAACAAGATTTGTTGCGCAAGAAATTTTCAAACGCTGCTTCTGCTCTGCCCTGAAATAGTAAACGAAACAGCAATGAAATTATGGCTTGCACAGCTTAATCGAACGCTGCTCCGCCCAGAATAGTCGAACGAAGCAGCCGAATTAGTCGAACGAAGCAGCCGAAATAGTCAAACGAAGCAGCCGAAATAGTCAAACGAAACAGCAGAAATAGTTAAACGAAACAGTACAAATAGTAAACGAATCAGCAGAAATAGTAAACGAAACAGCAGTAATAGTAAACAAACAACAAGCAAGCACAAGCACAACCAAACAGCCAAACTCTGCTGCTATATATATGAATAGTGCTGCTGACTTGCTTCGTTAAATAAACAGTAAAAAGCAAAATGCAAAGGCGAAATGAGATAAGAAATTACTTGCTTGTTCACAGCGCCGCCTTACTTTTGAGAAATGTTGCTGCTGCTGACTGCGTAAGTAGAACACGAAAGGCTGGCTGCGTTCAAGCAAGTAATTTCTTATCTCTTTGCATTCATACAGACAGACGGACAGATGAACATAGCTAAATCATGATGCCTCGCTGAACAAGAATATAAATATGTATATACTTTATGGGGTCACCCATGTCTCCTTCTGTGTGTTACGAACTTCATGCCAATACTATTTACTGCGTGAAGAATATAAAAATACTGTAGTTTAATGAAAGCATTGGTTATTAAGAAATCAAAAATGCCACACACATTTAAAAGAATGAACATCAACAACCTTCCTGTTTATTGGATGGCCTATAGGAAAGCCTGTGTTCTTGCTATACTTTTTATGAATGGTTGTTCATAATTTTTTTGTTCCAGACGTAAATAGATATTTAAGTAAAAATGAGTTGCCTTTTAAGGTTGTTTTTTCAATTGATAATAGACCATCGCGATGCATCGTCCAGATTTGCAACACTATAGAACAAATAGAATAGAAACAAAGGATAACGACAGTGATTCTGATGAAGAGAAGTCTGCAAATAAATTGTTCGTGAAAGAATTAGGGCGAAAATTGGGTGATTACTTCCGAGCTCTTCTATTTCAAAGAGAAATTAATAACGACGGATTTTATTACCAAATTTTGAAGATCTTTTTCTAATTCATCTAATATTGAACTTGATCGCATCAAGTACTGAGTGGCGAACGTGACATCACTTAACAATCGGAAAGAAAAGATTATAGAGCCCCATATCATATCATATACATATATTATTTTATTTTTGAGTATTGCAAAATCTTATTATCAAACAATGATTGCTGTTACTTCTTGTGTTAGTTTTAGGAAAATAACTTTTAGTAGATAAATCATTTGTTAAGATTTATAAATCACAATTGCGCGGAAATTAAATACCCAAGTAAGTAGGATCGTGCAAATGTCCCGTATCTAAATTGTTTTCTTTCTTCTTAAATAAATTATTAAAGCGAACAATGTAAGAATTTTTCGGAATGGGACAACATATTCCTATGAAAGAACATATCTCAACCAATGCTCCAAATTATATAATTTCACAAGAATTGCTCTCGTTCTGTACATTTTGAGAAATTTAGTGATCTGCGACTATTTTCTATCCAGAACTGAATGGTTGCTTGGGAGGACAAAATTTGCCGCTAAAAAGTAACGTAAAACTTCTAATAAAATGACTTATTCTGCTACTGTTAACAGGTACGTTTAAATTTACTCTAACAGAAAGTCTTCTTTCCTAGAACTGAGCATTGTCCACATCAAATTGAAACTATTTTGGAACTGCTTACTACTAAAAAGACCTTCAGCAAATAATCATGTTCATCTTATTTGGGTGCCAGTGCATAGTCAGACATTTTGAGAACAAAGAGTCAAAGGAACTTATAAGGGAAGAAGTGCTTATATTGGACCGGACCTGTGGGCTGAATTGAAGTACCGCAAAATAAAAGCTTAAACAGTATTGGATCTTCTTGCCTCTCTCGCAAGAGATACAAGAGAAGAGAAAACAGCAGTGAATGTTATATGCCACTGCAAAGACTATGAAATTAGTAAGACTGAAACTTTGAAATTGTGTTCGCTTTCAAAAATTTTTTTCCCTTTCAAAATTGTTGTTCCACTCAAAACTATCAAGATTCCAACAACAATTTCTTGGGATTTTGTTGTTGGAAACCCATACAAACTATTTCGGAACTTAATCAAGAAGAGAAGATTCCGAAAGAGAAAAGAGAGAACGCGATGTTTTGTGAGCGAATTGTCTAGTCTATAGTATATATGGTCTTTGGCCACTGTGATGGACGACTTCCCACTTCAGACACCTAGGTAATCATTACCAGCACCAAAAAGAAATTGCAGACTTACATATCTCCAAAAAAAATGCTTGGTTTTTCTTGATGAGTTCCAAACTCTACGAGCGGCTGTAATTAAGGGTTATGTTACAATTGACCAAATTGAGGCCGCAAGCTGACGCCATTCTAATCTAATCTAAATTTATTTTATATGTACTTATTAGTCATGTAACAAATATCAATTTTAACACATTTTCGAATGCGAATGTTAATGCAAATATTGTTTCTGCATAAATTTTTGCGAATATTCGCTACATCACTAATTCTTATCTATTTATGTGGTCAAGCAATTCAAAATTAAGTTAATCAGTTTATGTAAGAAACCAAAATACAAAATACATATTATGGTAAATTTAAAGTGAGACCACTCAAAATTTTGAAATTGGAAACAAGGACTAATCTACTATTAGAAATTTTCTTGAAAATAAAGAATATTAAAACAAATTTATAACATCTCAATACTTAGGTCATCCGAAACTTACGTACATATGTTTATACTTGGTTTGCTTCATAAAATCTTTCAACAACGCAATAATTTGTGATTATGTAATTTTCAATTTAAATGATCGGGTTAGTAATTGTTGCCAGTCATAAAATTGCGTTCAACATTTGTTTTTATAAGTATGTATATACAATATATTCGTATACATATTTCACATTAAACTGATACCATTTCGTTTTAAAATTGTATTCTCAGTTGCGCGTTTGTGGTTCAAACCAATATTTGCATAAGCCAATTGTATTCTAGTGAAAAGAATTAAATTATACAGAGAGATGGATGCATGGATGAGTGAACAAGTAAATAAACTGACAATGGAATGGACAAACAAATGAACAAATTTATTAAGATGAGTAATAAGCAGAGTAGGCAAAAGTTGCAGCGTGAACCCTCATTGTTATTCTCGTAAAATTTTATATAGAATTTTTCGTCTGTGTATATAAATGCCTCTGGAAAGTTGTGGGCGTATGCGTCTCAGAGCATCGCATTCTTCATAAATGTGAAACATTTCGGCCAGCAGTCGCGCATAGCATATCGAAAGTTGAATTTTGTAAACAATTGCGATAATGAAGCCAGCCCAAGATCAATAAAACTGTTTAACTAGTACGAATTAAGATCGCGGGCCGGTTGTTCCCTCAGTAATTCGGATCAGTTGTATGTAGTAAATCCAGTAGCTAACAACGAGTTAACCGAAAACTTGAACGAAAATACTATTTTAATCAGGATAATTTTTATTTTCTTTATTACATTGACATGATAAGGCGAGGTAAGGCTATGTAAGGTTAGGTTAGGCCAAGGCCACATCAACGGCAAAATTTTGTTGCCTAAGACGATCCAAGACAGGTAAATATCGAAGATGTTAATAATAGCAGCTTGACTATCACCATAAAATCGTAAAGGGGCAGAAAGAACGACGAAAGGATTAAGAAACTTTTGTTAGGACTTTGTTTGTCCAAATAGGTACATATGTTTTATAGCAACAGGCGTGTCCATGCTCGGACGGATTAAGAACGCATGGCATCGCATTGTAAAACATATTTACTTGACCTGATTAGTTGTACGTGAACGTAGAACAGGAAACAAATGAAAGAATCGTCGATCGGTCGGTTAGTCGGTTGGACGGACGAATAATCGGAAAAGAATCATCACCAGATCTGGCCTGCTTTAGTCTTAAAACTTCATTGTATTAAAAGTAAACTATTTTAAAATTTGTCAAAATTTTGCTAGTCTTGTTTCAATGATAGTCTTGTTTCAATCTTATTGACCAAAATATGGTCTAGTCTGATTTTTAGTTATTTCGGCGTGGATATATAAGTAATATTAATTATTATATTCTGGAGAAATAGATCATTAATTACATTTTCCGTTAAAACTTAGTTATGTAAAACAAGTTAGTTCACTCTAATTGGGTGGGCCGAACTGTGCCTCCAAAATAATTTCGATATTTCCAATACCGTGCATGTTTTACGTTTCTTTTGCTGTGCGAGAGATTTGACGATCATTTGGATTGAAATGCTTCCTTTTTGCCCTAATAAAGGAACTGAAAAATTTGAAGGCAATCAGATTATTATTAATAGATATTTTCTGTAGGAATCTTTTTTAGTTATAATTTAAAACAAGTCTTAAACTTTGCGTTATACGTTCTGTACAATCCATTGATGTTGTTTAAATTTAAAAGCGGATACACCTCCAACAACAAACACCCCAACATAATATGATGGCGGAACAAAAAATTATAAAGAGATACTTTGTCTGCTTCATGCTCAACCGATTAAAAATACCAAATTTAATATTTCGCTCTCTGAGTATCTCTAATATCTGTGTAACAGGAGCCCAAATGGATACCGAACATGATCGATTCATCTCTTCATTTCATCATACTTTAAGAACTCGCTCTTTTCTATGTTTTACAAACAGTCGTTGTCCACACAGACTATATTTACCTTTTCATATTTTTTTAAAGGTGCATGTCATCGAAGTCTAGGAATCCATATTTGATTTTTAGCGCGTGTCTCTTCTTCAAGGTACCCAACAATGCCACAACTAATAACAATCAATGACTCTTAGATCTATGATGAAAAGCCATCTAGTAACCACCACCATTGATTTAGCTACGCACGTCGGGCACACTGCTTCCACGTGCCATGTACCAAAAGAAAAATAAAATGGAAAAATATTGAACCCCAAAAATGAAAGGAAAACCTCAAATGATTTTAGCACTACATAAACATTTACTTATAAAACTGATTTCTTAATTTTTACCTTCGTCATCATCATCACTATTACCTGATGCACATCAATAGAAATTTATTTATAAAAATGTCACCCTTGATAATTCAAATCAGGTGTGATGCTACACACGAGAGCATGCGCCCCTTCATGATTGGTTCGCCGTAACAATTCATTGATCTGAAATATTTTAATATCGTAGCGATCAAGGGATCAAGAAAAAACAAATCAGAACAAACAAGAAGAATGAACGTGAAAGAATGATTGGCAGATATTTTATGCATTTACTCTAAAAAAAAATCTAAAGAATATTGAACGATTGTACACCTGCTAGCGACGAGGTATTTACTGCGCACTTTTCATGCGTGCCAAGCCATAATCAAGGTTTAACGACTTAAAGGTAACAGGAGTGTAGTACTTCACATACAATATCTTAGTACTTGCTACCACCTGTGGTGCTTATTTTAATCATGCCGTCTTGGACTTGTTTCTTCTTTTATAGTGTTGTGTTTCATAATTGATTGCATTGCTAGGTTGGGTATCGGGCAAGTGCCTTAGATTATCATAGTAGTATTCTATAGAAATTTGACAACGGCTTTGTTTCTTTATCGTGTTTTGTTGTTAGCCCGTAATTATATTATCCATTATATTTAAAAATGTGTCATGTGATGACACTTGATTGAACTCATCTTAATAATATTATAATTTTAGACACTGATCAATAATTATCGAATGTAATCATAACTGATATTTATAATTTAGTTACAAGAGTATCTTCCTTAATGCTGAGTTACCCTCTTGTTAAATAATCAATCAATGGAATTGATTTGATAAATACTCATATTTCTGAGAAATGTTGTTGAATCAAACCAAAGAAATAGTCAAAATGTTTCGGAATTAAGGAGCATATATAGGAAATACATGCTCATTTTGAGAAGTTTACAATTAGATTCATATGCAATTTATTTAACACAACTAATAAAATGTTAATATGATCCGCACCACAATCAAAAGGTTTTACGATATAGCGATATGACTTCAAAGATTGAGGGTTAAGTTTTGCAAGTGTTAATATTGATAATCATTTAATCTGCTTAATTTACGATTGAAGTACAAAATCACTTTATTTTAGCGTTCTTATTTTACATTTGAGACAAATGTGAAGAGAATTTATTGTTTTGGATTGTAACGCGTAGAACCGTACATCGAAGGCCCCATACACAATGCTCGTACCTGTTTTCGGACAAAAAACAATACATATTAAAAAATATAAAAAAATACTAACTTTGGCTATGCCGAAGTTGTAATACTCTTCACGCCCCTTCTAGTAGTCCGAGAGTCTTGAAATTTAGAAGGTTGATGGATATGGGTCTGAAACTTATACTGTTCAAATTTCAGTTCCATATTAAAAAAAGTTTTTCTAATAAGAACTTTCATTTGGATCTCGGTTTGTATGGAGCGTACCCCATAGTGGTCCGATTCGGTTGATTCCGACAAATGTACTGCGCATGGTAAAAAGAAAGCTCAGCTTTCAGCTCTCTAGCTCAAAAAGTGAGGGACTAGTTCGCATACATACAGACGAACAGACAGACATGGCTATATCAACTCGTCTCGTCGCGCTGATTAAGAATATATGTATATACTTAATGGGGTCTTCGATGTCTCCTTCTTTCTGTTACAAACTTCATGATTGAAACTTATAATACAATTCACTGCGTGAAGAGTGTAACAAACAATGAATATTAAAGAAACAATTTTTTTTTTTATTTATTGAAATCGGAGCGGTCGACAGCGGTCATTGGTTTTCTTGGTGCTGTAATGGTTTTTCTGTCTTTAAGAAAATTTGTCAGCGTGACTATTGTACTTTATGTTTTTCATTGAGGACACATGCGACAAGTATTCTAAGGAAGAAACAATTTGCATATAATTAGGAAAATAATGGCGGGATCTAAACCCCGAAAACGGATCACAAGGAACAATTAATCAATTGTGACTAATGAACATGAAGTCTGTTGAGGCCTGATGCGTAATGCAATCGAAAGCTATAGTAGACTAGAGACTGCAAAATCAGCAGCGATGCATATATCGAACATGTTTAACTAAAGTGTCACAACTCAAAATTTTAAATTTTTCAGTAGAGACAAAAAACTGTTTTTGTTCACATTGAAGGTATATGAAAAGAAAGATAAACAATGATTTTTTTATGTAAAGCGTAGAGAAATAAATACCAGATTTTTACAGGAGTTGGGGGTGATCATTGTGTATTGTTTTTTAACAAAAAATCTAAATTGAAAATTTTGAGTTGTGACACTTTAATTAAACATGTGCGATATATGCATCGCTGCTGATTTTGCAGTTTCTAGTCTACTTAGGTTTCGATATGTAGTTTCAGATAAAACTACTACTAGTAGCAATAACATTTCACAATGCCGATGGTAAACGAAATGACCTCCATGGGCTATAAAGTTTGCGTTCTAAATTAGTTCTAATGTGTAGCAGCAGCATTAAGATTTGTGAGAGAAGAATTTATAACAAATAAGAGTTCACAAGCAGTAACAGGCTAGAGGGCTGCCATTTTTATTGGGAAATTTTACAGATTTTCTTTTATTTTTATACTCTTCACGCAGTAAATAGTATTGTATTATTATTTTGTCATAAATATTGTAACACACAGAAGGAGACATCGGTGACCCCATAATGTATATATATTCTTGATCAGTGCGACGAGACGAGTTGATCTAGCCGTGTCTGTCTGTGCGTATGTCTGTCCATGTGTATGGAAGCTAGTCCCTCAGTTTTTGAGCTAGAGAGCTGAGAGCGGGGCTTTCTCATACGCGGTACATATGTCGGAATCGGAGAATCAAGACACACAGACCACTAGGGGAAGTACCACCATACAAACCGGGATCCAAATTCATGTTCTTATTAGAAAAACTTTTTTGGTTTTTGTACTATCTACTATTTTTTGGACACTATAAGTGTCTGACCCATATCAACCAACCATGTAAATTTCAAGACCCTCGGACCACTAAAGGGGGCATAGCCAAAGTTAGTTTTCTTTTTACTGTTTTTTTTAATTAACAATAATTTTACAAGCGTTTGTTGTTCTTCAGATTAAGCATCACCTCGCCGTCAACTTATTAGACAGTAGCCTGCACACTCGCAGGCAAATGTGTTACCACCCCCTGGATCTTCCATTCAGATCACCGGAGGACTGCGCCAAGGAGCACATTCTTTAAACTTCCAATAATATAGCTTGTATTTAGCATAACAAGATGTCAATATCAACTCAAAACATTCGTTAATTCTTCCCTTTGAGAGAGTTGCAACTGAAGAATGCAGTTAGAAGAAAAAATATTGAACATAATAATGAAATAACGCTTATTATTATTGTTGTCCAATTTTGATTTTTGACTAATCATCTCTTTATGGAATCAAAATACTGTGGTCAAGAAATGGCATGGCATGCGATGCAGCTGTTTGCTTTGAGTAAGCAAATGTTGATTTAGGTTAAGTGAAAGGATTCAAAGGATGTTCAAAATAAACAAACAATCAAATGTTCTTTATACAGAGACGAATAATTCAGAAAGAGAAAAAGAGAGTGGGTAAACAAAATTCTTTGAAAAGAGAAAATCGAATGCTTAAAATTCGATCAGATCCGAAGTCGTCATTAATCTCAAAGGGGCGTTTACACGCGACACACACATGTGTGTGGCGTGAATAGAATTATCCTTTTGGGACAAAAAACAAAAAGAAAGTTAGAGACATCTTAGAAGTCAACTACAGCAGACTCCCAACTAATACACAACATATTGTTACTTTATGGATTTGTTTACTCTCGTTGGTTCTTCTTTCTTATACTCAGATGCGTCGTTATTTACGGTCAATGATTGAATGAATGAAGGAAACCATATTCCTTCCATTTTTCTCTTCCAGTGGAATTGGCTTACTTATTTCGTTCATTCGTTCGTTATTTTTTTAGAAATAATCTATTTCATTCTGATGAACGAACTATATGTAAGTATTTTTGAAACAAAGCTCAAGTATTAGATTTTTGTACTCGTACGCATTCCCGTCTTATTGTGTTATATGTATTTACGGAATCATACAGGGTTTTTGCTTTTGATAATATAAAAAAAAGAAATAATATGAATAAAACAATACATATGCATATTTAAAATTACCAAATATATTCTGGGTTTCTTGCAAGATACTTCTTGTATGAATTTTCCAGGGGTCCCTTTTAAAAATAACAAGTAAAATTGAAAATATGATGAGTACATATAAAATATGGGAAGGTATGAATTGGGTTAGCACAAATGTATGTAATACTGTTTTTTTTATTGGATTTTGTTGTGGTCGTGACGTAATAACCTTTTAATGACAAATTTTTAGCACATGAAGCTAAGAATGCAACAAAATTAGGTCAGGTTTTATCTTTGCGATAAGACTTGCATGGAAAACTTTTGGATAACTTTTGCCATTTTTTGCTTTAATGTATCCTAAAACACCTCTAGCTTTACAGATGATACTAGAGATATGCGAACCAAAATGCAGCTTTGGATCCATCAATACACCCAGATCACTGAATTGTATGACGCGCTCTAGTGTGTGATCATTAATGTGGTAGCTTTTTACAATTAAATTTTTACGGTAAAAGGACATAATTTTACATTTGTCATAATTAAGCGAAAGATAATTTTTGGCCCAAAAACAAATAATTCAATTAATAATGTTAACACATTATACACAAAACACATTTACCGTATAAACTTACAAAATTGCTCAAATTTAACTGCTTATGTCAAAGAGTTGTTGAATGGCAAACGTACTGGCCCAACTGTGGAACCTGCCCAACTAAGGGTACCTTTCCTTATTTTGGAGTGTGTCTGATGTCTGTTTTATGTGTTAAAATAATAATAATATAAATCCAATTTAATGATACATTTCATTACACTATGGAGTCTATAATACATTATTTTTCTATTTCTCACCAGATCATGATACAAAATAATACTTTCGTGTATGTTTATTTCCATATAAATAAAATTATTTTTATTTATTTATTTATTTATATAGAACTATGATTATAATTACAAACTTTAATTTAGTTATTAACATGAGCAAAAGCGAAAAGACCTTCAAGCTCAGGGTGAGAGTTAGGAAGGATTTGAGGAAATTAGAAAAGTGCGGGACCACACTTCAGCGGGAATCGAACCCGCGACTCTAGCCAACGAGATAGTCAAATACATTTATTTTAATAAATAATAGGTTGGTGGAAAAGTAACTTCCGAAAATTTGAATTGCTAGATTTTAAAAGTGACATAAGTAAGTATTAATCCGATCTGGGAATGTCATACAACAATGAAAAACTGGCAACCTTGGTAAAACAATGCTGCTAAAACAATGAACAAGTGATTATTCTGCTGCTTTCTGCTGTTTTTGCGTAAAGAAAATAAGTGCCGAAACAAAGAAAATTCGCTGTAATTTACTCTTTCCATAAAAAGGGAATAACTGCAGCAAAAGTTCATAAAAACGTGATTTGCGCGATTTCGTTCGGGAAATTTCGATGTGAAAGACGCGCCTCGGTCTGGTCGGCGGTGCACCGAAAAAATGGTGAATTACCGGTACATAAGTACTCGTGACTCGGATCTTGGTATCCACCATACGACAGTTATAGACCATTTAAAAAAGCTGGATGTTTGGGTACCTCACAATTTGACAGAAAAAAATCGTATTGATCGCATTTCAATTTACGAAATGTTACTGAAACGGAATGATTTGCAACCTTTTCTATCCAAATTGATAACTGGCGATGAAAAATCGGTAGCATACGACAATAATGTGAGAAAAAGGTTATTGCCTAAACAAGGTGAGCCTGCCCAAACCATTGCAAGGCCAGCGCTAACTACGAGGAATTTGTTGCTGTGCACTTGGTGGGATTGCAAAGTTCCTGTGCATTATGAGTTGCGATAAATTCAGAACTCTATTGTCAACTAAATGCAGTGTTGAAGGAAAACCGGCAGCAAATGGTGAACAGAAAGGGCATTGTCATCCACCACGACAACGCTAGACCATACACATCGTTGATGACTCGGCAAAAATTGAGGGAACGCGGGAATTGTTAATGCACCCATCATATAGTCCGGACCTTGCACCATCTGATTACCATTTATTTCGCTCCATGCAGAACTATCTTGATGGCCTAACAATGAATTCCTTGAACGACTGCGAAACGGTATTACTCCAGTTTTATGATCAGAAGCCCCAGAATTTCTACAAAGACGGGATTATGGTTCTACATGAAAGATTGCAAAAGGATATCAATAACAATGGAAAATATTTGATGAAAAACCGGTGTGTGATGGAAACCGCTTTCGTCTCAATTCCGCCCCAATTCCATTTCATGGTGTGATGGAAACCGCTTTTGACGTTTTTGAAATCGCCTAAGTTTTTACAGGCGACTTGGTTAAATTCTCTCTTATATTAAAGGAAAAAAAGTTGCATTTGAAGAATTCGACATTTTAGTGGTTTTAAGGCACAAATTTGCATTTTACTCAAATCACTTTTCCATTGAAGTAAAATAGACGAAATAAGCAAAACCAACCAATGCTGATATGCATATAAATTTTAACATTTTCAAAGATTCCAATTCGTCTTTAATTCAATTAATTTATATGCCAAAATAAACTATATTTTTTGGTAATGAAGCTGTGATGTTTTAATTTTGTTTAAAAAATGCGTATAAAGTAATGAGAAGTTTTAATAATCTAATTGGTCAAAGTTGGTGTATTTGCAATGTGTTAATGCAGGGTACTATACACGATTTTTGTTTGTTGAGAAATGACGTGTTTTTTTTTTAAATTGGTTTTTGTAGAAGGAGTAATGTGAAAGGGAGTGAGCAATGTCAAAATATTTGCTTGAAATCAGTGGCTGAGAGTAAATACGAGCAGGAGGATCCAAAGAAAAATAAACGATAAGTGTAGCCACAAATTCGATACGTTTACGGCCCTTAAAAAAACCAGTATGTAATCAGCAGTTCGTTCGAACATCATTGTTCGAAAAATGAACTCATCGCGATTTCTACCACATCTACGTTTTTTTTTTGACGAAATTGAAAACGCCCGACATCAAAAACGTCGGTGTTTTTTATCACATGCCCGATAAAGTTATCTTCTTATATGAAAAAAAAATTGTTGAAACATGATTCTCATTTTCGGAAGTTACTTTTCCACCAACCCAATATATCTGTGTCAACAAGTCAAAGTATTGTAGCTTATGTCGAAAATCTATTAGGGTCTTCACTCAAATGTGTAATATTGCTTAAAATGATTTTACATAACACTGCTTAAACTAACTCCATACAAAAAAAAATTTAAGCAATTGCTCAAACATAATCGACGATTGAGTAGGTAAAACCATCATCAAAGTGGAAGTGTAAAGTATTCGCAAGAGCTTTTTGAAGTAAGTTTGTTGTGAAATGTGTACTAAATTGTTTAATATATAAGTATTGCTTTCCTTTTTTTAGAAACCGACTTCGCAGCGGTTTTACAAGATTTTGGCGAAAGTTTTTCTCAATTGTAAGCAATATTTTGTTTGTGCATGAAGAACAAAGTTGAAAACTTCAATTTCATACATTGAGGCAAATAAATGGAAACAAGGAACGGGTGCTGGCCTATTGGCGGACGGCGACGGGAAAAGTGTTATTGGTAAGTAATGAAAATGCATAATTTATTTGCTAATATCATAATTATCATTGTTCAGATTATGGGGAAAGAAAGTGTTCTCACTACGACAAACTGCTCCAAATATTTCGGCATCGGAAAAGCATTCAGAGGTGGTCATCGACACATGTGAAACGTTCGATGAATTATGTATGCCCTAATTCTGATGAATCGCCTATAAGAACTGCATTGCGACTCTCCTCTCCAGGAGAAATGTCTGAGGTTTCAGTGGACATCAACCGCAGCTGAGTGTCTCATTGGAAGACATATGTAGAAGAGTTGCATGTATCATCGAAAAAATCGAACAAAAGCAACCCCAAAAGGACAACTTGAAAATATTCACGAGAACAAGGCAGAAGAAGAAGGACTTGCTAGAGTTGAAACTTATGGAAAAGACAGGGCTGCAAGAGTTGGAAAATAAATTCACAATCAGTCAAATGAATTTGGAGCAAAAAGAACATATCAAAAAATATGTGATTGATTTAAAATATAAGAAAAATAATGGCAGTAATTAAATAAGTTTTCAATTGCCTTTTAAGTTTAATTCATATCGTTAAGTTGGCACTATGTGAAAAATTAAAATGAACAAATATTCCGTCTTTTTGTTTCGCCTTCGGAAGTGGGCATAGGGTGACCAACATCATTATCATCATTTATAGCATTAAGGACGCTTGTTACATCGAAAACATCATTATTGCCTTGTGCAATCATTATGTTATGCAAATTACAACATATACATACTCGAACATATCTCAGATGTTTAACTAAAGTGTCACAACTCGAAATTTTTATTTTTTCAGTAGATGCAAAAAACTGTTTTTGTTCACATTGAAGGTATATGAAAAGAAGAAAGACAATGGTATTTTTTTGGGTAAATCGTAGAGAAATAAAAACCAGACTCTTACAGGAGTTGGGTTGTGTATTGTTTTTTAATAAAAAATCAAAATTGGAAAATTTAAGTTGTGACACTTTAGTTAAATATGTGCGGCACATACAACCCATGCTTTCGTTGTTTTTATACTCTTCACTTAGTGAATAGTATTATAAGTTTGTCATCAAGTTTGTAACACACAGAAGGATACATGGGAGACCCCATAAAGTATATATATTCTTGATCAGTGCGACAAGACGAACTGGTATAGCCATGTCCGCCTGTCTGTATGTATGCAAACTAGTCCCTCAGTTTTTGATATAGAGAGCTGAAATTTTGTACGGAGCTTTCTTTTTACCATACGTGTTATATGTCGGAATCAGCCAAATAGCACAACTAGGGGGGGTACCCCCATACAAACCGGGTTCCAAATGAAAGTTCTTATTAGAAAAACTTTTTGGTTTTTTGTACTATGGAACTGAAATTTGGACATTATAAGTGCCTGATCTATATCCACCAACCTTATAAAAAGACCCTCGGACCACTAGCTGGGGCATGAAGAGTATTACAACTTCGGCATAGCCAAAGTTAGTTTTTTTAATTTTTTTTATAATAATTTTTAGCTTTTTCAAGCTATTGAAGCGCCTCTTAAGCAGCCCAAAGCATTGTTCGTTGCACACATGGTAACTGCTGAGTCTCCTATTAAATTCATTGCGCCTATTTGAAGTGAGATCATGAGAATTAGATCTGAAAGGTGTAATCACCCTAGAAATTAGTTTGTAAGCGCTACCTGCTGCTAACCATTCAGAATCACTGAAAAATTGAGATGACTTCACTTATAAGGCACAATTCCTGAATATGCGACTGTCGGGAGCGCTGCCTGGGTATCCAAGTACCAATTACCTTATAATTTTCATGTGAAAAAAAATAATCCACAATGCCAAAAACAAACGAAAAAACAAAATTAATTAATATAACTACAAAGAATGCCATAAATAACATAAATTTAAGGTGACAACGATAGTTCTTTGTTTTTAATAAGAACATGAATATGGATCTGGGTTTGTATGGGAGGTACCCCCTAGTGGTCCGATTCGGCCGATTCGGTTTCGTGCAAAATTTTAGCTATCTAGGACATGGTTAAATCAACTCGTCTCGTCGCGTTGATCAAGAATGTGAGGTCTCCGATGTCTTCTTCTGTATGTTACAAACTTCATGACAAACTTATAATACTATTCACTGTGTGAAATGTATAAAAACGTTAAGGATCTGCTTTCAATTTAAATTGACAAAAGAACTAAAAATTCGGTTTAAACAATGCTTACATACATTGGACAGGCCCAATTTTCGGATATGTTATGCAAATTGTCGTAACAAAAGCTTACGAATACTTCATAGATAGTCATAAAGTTGAAATGTAATTTGTATTTCATTATTCTGGGAACCATAATATACTTATAAGTATCTTAGCTTATGAGGTCAATAAAAACTTATCAAAGTATAGATGCTGAGACGGATGGACGGTCATGTCTCGTTGATCGTTACCATAACATACTCGTATATTATACTTTATGGTATAATTTAAATATAATGTGTGACATCCTGTTCACGTTGGAGTAAATGGTATAAAAATCATTCTAAAATTGCCTTGATGCATTCCTCTTGAGTCTATACAAATCACATCTCCAGATAATTCAATTCAAAATTAATCTTCTGAATAAGTTGTTTTGAAATAAAGACCAACAAATGAGGGAAAATATAACAAGAAGTAAAAAAGGAATTGAGTCCAGTAAGGATTATAGATTATTATTTATAAGTATTTTTGTAAACAAACAGTTATCTTTTTTTACTTTGATCTGATAAAAACATAAGAAACAGCAAAAGGAACCAATGAATTCTTAAATTCAGCAGAGCTGAAGTAAATCTAGATCTAGACAATGACTCAAAATTGTATTCTTTTGAACTCAAAATTGAGGTTGATTTTTGGCAATAATTACGCTAGATTATCGTATCAAATTTTCTAAAAAATTTTGAAATACTCAAGCTACATGTAAGAAATAAGATTGTCTCTGTTAAAAACAAAAATTAGTTTCAATAGCTTTTGTTTGGTTATTGGACTAGATAATGGTATTTGTTAGTCTTTTTATAGATAAATATTAAACTATATCTGCTTTCGTCTTGTCTGATCAATGATGGTCAAATCTTTTGAATGATGGCAACGACGACGCCCCGCATACTCAATTCAATTCAGCTCAGTGTTGATCATTTAGCTTTGAATCCGACCGGGTTATTTGGCTAATGATCTTTAGTTCCGGTTCGGAAAATTTTGGACACAAAATGATTAATTATACACTTAACTGGCGGTTAGTCCTCTTATATGACTTAAAACATTTGCATTCCCCTTTCCATTGCCATTGCCATTTCCAGTTCCATTTAAATTTAAATTTGAATTCGGATACATTTTAAGCGTGAAATTTGAGATACGTTCTTTTGTTAAATTCATCGGTCAGTCGCTTGCTCCTTTGGTTGTCTGGTTGTCTTCATTAACATTTTTTGTGGTGATTGTGGGACAATTAGAATATTTTGTATTATACATTCTACTGAGTAGTTAATCTTTTGTCAAGTCAGTCAAGTCAAATCGAAATGAGTTGAGTCAAGCATTATGCTATTGCTGCAAAAAATTGTAATTGTCAAAGATTCCCGCTGATTTTGGTTTTTCTCTTTTCTTGTGTTTGCACTCTCAAAAGACACATGGCAGTTTATTAGGTTTAATTAAATTTTTAAATTGAAATGCGTTTTCAATACTTCACCACCATAAATCCTTTAATTAAAGCAAATAATTGGAAAGAGTTAATAAAATTGTTGTCAAAAGTCAAAAGAAGACATACCCTTCCAATCAATAGAATTTGTCTTCGCCTTTCAATACTATGGACAAACCAGTAAAAAGAAGACTACCTTTGACTATGCCGAAGTTGTAATACTCTTCACGCTTCTCCTAGGGGTCGGAGGGTCTTGAAATTTATATGGTCAAATACTTATAGTGTTCAAATATCAAGTCGATAGTACAAAAAACAAAAAAGTTTTTCTAATATGAACTTTAATTTGGATCTGAGTTTGTACCCCTAATGGTCCGATTCTGCTGATTCCGACAAATGTATTGCGTATGGTAAAAAGAAAGCTCTGTGCAAAATTTCAGCTCTCTAGCTCAAAAACTGAGAGACTAGTTTGCATACATACAGACAGACAGACGGACATGGCTATATCAACTCGTCTCGTCGCACTGATAAAGAATATATATACTTTATGGGGTCTCCGATGTATCCTTCTGTGTGTTACAAACTTCTTGAAAAACTTATAATACTATTCTCTGCGTGAAGAGTATAACTACGTGCATTGTCTTCTTAATGAACATCACACCACCACTACTACCAATTGTAGACCATAAGCCAGCAACAGCAGTAATATCGAGCTGAATTAATTCAGTCGTAGGAGTTAAAGTGTACATATATAAATGGGTGGAAGAAGATGCCATGAATGGAATCGAGTCAACGCATTTAAGGACAATTGCAAAAAGTTACCGCAGAGTAAAATTTGTTAGATTCATTGATAGTCTGATAGATCATTGATGGAATGATTGACTGAGGCCAGTGCGTACACATTTGCAATCATTAAGCAAACGACTTTAACAAACGGAAAGGTTCTGATAGTAAATTATTCGCAAATGTAGTTTAGTACTATTATATTTTCATCTAACTCGGCCATCCCTTATCATTTGGATGTAACCCTATCTATTCTTCTTATTTTGTTATTGCTTTTTGCTCGGTTTTCTTGATCAATTTTATAAAGGGTGGACAAGCATAAAAGGATAACAAGCCAGACCCATACTCCTTGTCTCACAGCTGCTTCTTTTCACTACCTTCAATATTTGTTATATCGGGCAACTCAGACGTTGGACACTGGATTATATGGAAAACAAGTTTTGACATTGCATTACGCACAATCAATTGGAGTAACAATTTTATGAAATAAAAAATCGTATATATGGTACATATTTAAATAGAAAGATAGAAATGAAGAATGGAAAAGAGTAAGAAGAGGTATGACAATTTGAAGTAAACAACAAAGGAAGCATTAAGGGCTGTTAATGTCATGGTTGCTGAATTTGCGGGGGTGCGCTTTACTGATTGGTAGCTCATATCTCTGATATTCCCTATAGCTCCTGTCCTTGGTCTTCCTCTTGCTCTCTCTCCTTCCCGTTGCAAGGTTTAGTGACACACACACACACTACTTACTAATGTAGAGTGAAATGGAATCGGGGTTGCTTGTAACACACAATAACATAAGGGAGGAAGCGGCTATGATTAAAAACTGGTTTACGATATTACAACCAAAACAAGAGCAAAATGTCGGTCGATACAAGAACCACATAGACAGATACTTACTTTTAAAGGGGCAGCGACATTCTATAGTACATTATTTTTAGAAAATGGCGTTTGTCAGCATCCTTTGTTATTGTTACATAAGGTTTTCTAAGACATCGGTGATATCTGTCTTCATATATGTATATGTTATGTAGTACGTGTATTGCATTGGTAATTTTCATTGCTTATCTATATACAATACTAATTATGTGTATTCACTCAGTCAAGGAATAATCAAGTCAGCCAATCTTCGAAACTTCTTTCTATTGAGCTAAGGTGGCGAATAAAAAAGAAAAGAAAATCGCAATGAAATTATTTAGTTTTGTTGAACTATTATTTACTATTGAAGGATCGTACCATATGTGCACCCAGTAACCACTTAAGTCTTCATATTTGATTGCTTAGATTTCTTATAAGATTTTGTTTTCATCACACCTTCGTCTTCAAATCTGACCACCAACTTGGGACTAAATACATACTACATATGCATCTGGTGCATTTTGTGTGGACAAAAATTCAGTTTTTGTGATATCAATGGTAAAAATTAATTTTGATAAAATTTGCACAGTTGAAAGATGATCATAGGAGCAATTTATGGTGATATCGCAAAAATAGTGTAAATTTTAGCTAATTTCCTTTTATGGCACTCATGGAAGGAAGAGCAGTTTCAAATGAAAAGAAAAATTGTGTGCAGGTCCTTAACGTGTGCAGGTCCTTCACTTTATTGACTGTTTAATATTCAAAACAAATTTCTTTGATAACAAGTTTTAATACTACGTTCACAGTGCGAGTTCTGTTGCGAGTTCGCGGGTAACCGTTCACATTGGCCTTTTGCGAGTTTGCGAGTTCTCAAAACAGCTGTCTTTTGTTTTGGGTATACATACAAATAGAACGTTGTGGCCAATTGTGAGAAATTAAAATGGAAATTGTGCGAGAAATACATGATTGAGAACAATTTGCATTGTATGCAACTAATTCTTGCAGCTTCCTTGTTTATTCCTTCTACTTATTTTATTAATACTTAAAAAAAAAATTACAATTTAAAATTTTCTCTAAATTGTTTTGTGCATAATCAGCTGTTTAATGTCGAGAATGACCAAAAAAAGGCGGATATGACCAAAAACTTGCAGCACTGCCGCAGAGTGACGAACTCGCACGAACTTGAGTTCAAATTAACTACAACAACAACAAATTTCAGTCAGTTTCCCTGTGGTTGTTGTAGATTTGAACTCGAGTTCAGCTCAGTGTGAATACACTACTAAATGACAACTGTTTTAGCCATTGAATAATAAATAACACTGGACAACAGCATTTCTTTTTTTTTTCATGGAGTGTTTTACATAATTTTAAGCTAATTTTTTAAGCTGATTCCGAATCTGTCCTCATTTTTTTTTCAGCAGCTCTAGTTTTTGAGATACAGCTACCTCATTTTTTCTAATGGAAATATGGAGCTTTTTTTACATTACACAGGCCAACAACATTAATTTCGTTTTTTTCCCAAAAATATTTGATAGTTACTAATTACTAATTAAAAGTCACTTAATCAGAATAAATTAATGTTGTCGGCCTGTGTAATGGAAAAAATCTCATTAACTCTATACTCTAATGTAAATCGCAATAAAAACTTAGGTAAATTATTTTATACCACGCAATCGACTGCTAAGTAAGTTAACATAACTATTATAAGTATTATAAGTTTGTCATGAAGTTTGTAACACATAGAAGGAGACATCGTATAGTATATATATTCTTGATCAGCGCGACGAGACGAGTGCAAAATAGTCCCTCAGTTTTTGAGCTCGGAGCTTTATTTTAACCATACGCAGTACATTTGTCGGAATCAGCCGAATCGGACCACTAGGGTGGTACCCCCCATACAAACCGGGATCCAAATGAAAGTTCTTATTAGAAAAACTTTTTTGTCTTTCATACTATCGCCTTGAAATATGAACACTATAAGCTTCTGACGAATACCCACCAACCATAAAAATTTCAAGACCCTCGGACCACTAGGGGGCACCTCCCATACAAACCGGGATCCAAATGAAAGTTCTTATTAGAAAACCTTTTTTTTTATACTATGGAACTGAAATTTGGACAATATATGTGCCTGATCTATATCCACCAACCATATAAATTTTAAGACCCTACTACTACTAGTCATTTTTATATTTTACTTTTTTGTTTTTTGTTATTGCAACTAGTTTTAAAGGATTTTAAACTAACGGGCAACTTGGGCTTAGCTTAATTCTCATTAAATTGCAGAGATTTGAGTTACTCTAGGAGTTGATAGGGCTTTTTACATTTAAGCCTTGTTTTCCAACCACTTGGATCTATAAGGCTTCAAGTTTCATTATTAATATGAACATTTAGCCTTTCCATTTCCCATATCTCTGAATAGAATGGCGACTGAATCGATGCCAAGATCGCGTTCAATGTCACTGCTACGGACGTACCAGCGTGCACACAACACAACACATCTCAGCACTTTCTTTTGAAACCTTTGTATTTGCGTTATGTTGCTGGAACATGAGCAACCCCATAACTCGATACCATAAGTCCATACAGGTTTAAGAACTTGTTGGTAGTACTTATGTATTCGTAAATTCGGACACATGCTAATCCGGTTGTAAGCCAGTTGCTTTACATTGTGGAGTCTGTAATCCGGACACCACGCTTTAATTAACAATTGATAAAAATAAAACATTTTACAAAAGATTAATACAGGAAGCTCACATCTTTAACTGGCATTGGAATACAATGTAGAAAAATCTACAATTTACGTTATAAAATTAATTGGAAAAAGAATTGATTAGCAAAACTTTCAAAATATTTCGAGTTCATAACTCAGTTACATTGCTAAAACAAAAAGCAGCTTAGGAAAACGCAAAACTATGCAATCTGCTGAGTACTAACTGACGGAAGATCGTTTGTATAATTGAGTTATAGATAAAAAACAACATAATGCACCAATTTGTCTGGAATTAGTTAAAGAGAAAGCTAACGTATTATTAGCCGAAATTTATGGGCAAAATCCTGATTTTATGACTACTAACGGTCGGCATACAAATTTTCGTTTAAGATATGTGTTGCCGTCCTTTATTGAAAAGGTGTACGAAAAAAATTTAGAGATGGGTATCACATTTTCTTAAGTGTGTAATGCTTATTTTAGAAGAAGCTGCAACAAAATATCCTTGCATTGCATAGTGAGAAATTCTCATCTGGAGGTAAAATTGGAAAATAGTAACTATTTGTTTCAATGCAACGGGAGAACATAAACTTAAATTAGTTATATGTAGTCAGCTAAGCCAAAAAATTCAAGAGTATTTTAAATATTTAACTTACCTTTAGAATATTATACATAAATTCAAAAATGCTTGGATGACTGAACTATTGCTTAAAATTGGGTTGAAAAATAATCTAAAAAGCAAGTAAGAAGCCATTTAAAAGAAAAGAGTTTGCCAATCAAAGCACTTCTACTGCTTGACAATGTGAGTTGCCAGACATCGATAATGATATACGCGTCATGTTTTTGCCACCAATCTGCAAGACTATTATTCAACTTATGGACCAAAATGGTATTTGAATTTTTAAAATAAACTATCGTAAACGATTTTTTCTTTTCTTCTTTTGTCCAGCTCAACAAATAATTAAAAAAAAAAATATGACTTGTAAAAAAACTGGGTATCGAACCTATGACGTGATCTCATGTACGCATTATTGTGTATATACTCAACCAATGTCTTAGCATCCTCGGCCAACGACTACTATTGTCTGAAATGGTCTTAGAAGATGTTTTGAGTATACAGAAATATTACATTATTGTTTACTTATGCGTAGCATCACTATATTCTCTCTGTTACAGTTTGAGTATGAACATAGAACACAGTTTAAGTGGCACTTTATTGTACAATTACTCTTTATAAGTTTGTATTTAATGTGGGTTTGTATGGGAGGTACCCCTCCTGGTAACCCTAGGGTCATGAAATTTATATGGTTGTATCAGAAACTTATATTGTCCAAATTTCAGTTCGATACGTCAAAAAACAAAAAACCTTTTTCTAATAAGAACATTAATTTAAAAGGGGGTTTGTATAGGTACCACCCCTAGTGGTCCGATTCTCGAACTTGATCGGCGTTTGGTAAAAAGAAACCTATGTACAAAATTTCAGCTCTCTTGCTCAAAAACTGAAGGAATAGCAGTGCGAACAGACGGAAATGGCTAAATCAACTCGTCTCATCGAGCTGATCACAAATATACTTTATGTGGTCTGCGATGTCTCCTTCTGTGTGCTACATACTTAATGACAAACTTACACGTATAATACTATTCACTCCCGTGAAGAGTATAAAAAAGAGAAACAAATAAAAATACGAAAAAAAAACATGAAAATAAATAAATAAGGATGATATAAAATACCAGCCTCTGACCCGATGGGAGAAATTTATTTGCAAATAGTAGCGTTTAATGAAAACAAAGAATGTAAAGAATCAAGATCCTCTTGGAGTCTGAGATGGGAGGCACCATCTTTAAATGAGGAACACCAGAAGTGACAAAGAATGGACCAGAAAGAGTGGACTTAAACAACACTCGCTGAACCCTATTTCTCAAATAAGATGCAATCCAACAAAAAAGTTGTTTTGGAAAACCTAAAAGGTCAAGTTTATGTACAAGCAGGTCATGATTAACAGAATCAAACGCTTTACTGAAGTCAGTGTAAATAACATCAGTTTGACGTTTGTCCCTAAAATCAAGATTAACAAAAGATGTAAACTCAAGCAAGTATGTAGTTGAAGATCGCTTTTGCATAAAACCGTGTTGACACGGAGAAATAATTGTTTTACAAAAGTGATAAAAGGTTGAAGTGAGCATTTTTTCAAACACTTTTGGGATTGCAGAAAATTTGGCAATATCCCTGTAATTGGATATGTCAGCTTTGTTACTTTTTTTGTATAGGGGAATACTAAAGGATTCCTTCCAGATAGCAGGGAAAGATGGGCTCTGAAGTGATAAATTGAAAAGTTTCGAAAGTGGCTTACACAGAGACTCAGCACAGTGCTTGGTATTTTGTCTGGGACGGGTGAGTAAGTGGATTTCAACGATTTTAAGAAGACATTCTTCCCTAATTACAGGAGAAACAATGATGTTACAATGGGAAATGGGATAAGGATACCGGTTCTGAATATAGGATTCAGAGGAATAATTGGATAGAAAGAATTTTGCAAACAGATCTGCAATACCCAAATCAGTGTGGCCATGTTCATTAACTAGATACAATGATGAGGGAAGTAAAGAAAACTTGCGCTTTGAGTTCACAAAGTTATAGAACTGAACGTGAGAGATAGTTATTGTAACAAAGGTTATTTAATGAACGAAAATTATCCCGGGCCACACAAAAGTTAGCAAAAGAAATAGAAGAGCCAGAACTCTTAAATTTTTTATATAGCTTAATGTTCTTCAGATTAGAAATCCTTTTTGTAAACGAAGGTGGTTTATATGACACTTTCGAAACAGCGTTATATGGGACATAGGCATCAAATATATTATATATCACTTCATAGAAAAAATTAATAGCAGTAGTCATATCTCTGCAATTGTACAAAAAAAAACCAATCTATTCCGAGAAAGACTTCATTTAGTTGGGCAAAGTTCACTTTGCGAAAACAGAATCGACGCATAGAAGAAGATGTGGAGTCTGAAACAGGACGGGTTACAGAATACGATATTTCCAAAGTTGGATGGTAAGTATCCTCAGGAATACTTAAAGGTTGGCATCTTGACACCGAAGTACCAGTAGAATCATTACTAAGCACAAGATCAAGTGATCTATTGTAATGGTTTACTACAGAGTTCATTTGAAACAAGGAAATTTCAAACAGTGTGTCCAAGAAATCATGTTGTGCTGAAGGAACTAGATAATTCGAGATACCAAAAAAGGACCATGAAGTGAATGGGAGATTAAAATCACTTAGCCCGAAGAATGTTATTGACAGAGTTAATGGCTCTAGCATGACACATATAAGTTTCCAAATTGGAATTAGACGGAATATAAGAACACGATATATAAACAGATTCATGAGGCAAAAATAACCTCACATAAATAAACTCAATATTGGCTGAACAGTTTAGATCAACAAATTCTGATCTTAGGTGAGCAATGAGGACACCACCTCCGCGTCGAATAGGGTGATCTATCCTATATGTGATGAAATTTGAACAGAAGATTTCATTACTAAGAATACCAGAATGAAGCCATGTTTTGGAAAAAGCTATAACATCAGATTCAAAGGATAAACTATCCCTATACAAATTATTAAGCTTGGACAATTAACCTCTAACATTTTGATATATTATGGAGATATGATGAAGGCAGGAAGCTAGTTTTTTGGAGCCGAAGGTGAACTAGTGAGTACTGCAAGCCTTACAGTACTAGGTCTATTCCTACTCTTATGTTTAAATTCATGAACAACCATATTTGGAGGCCAGAATTTCGGATTACAAACTTCATCGAATGATTCGGAAGGCACTCTAATCTTGAACGACGTCAAGATAGGTGGTTCCTATAAAGAAATTGTAGTGTAAGGAAGTGTTGTTTTTTATTTGTCCAAATGGATAAAATACTAATTTATCTTTCTATCTATTTACCCGTGCGAAGCCGGGGCGTGTTGCTAGTTACACATAAAAATACAAACATTTCCTATTTAGTATAGATTAGTATAGATGAGACTCGATGCTTAATGCGATGAGACGACGATCGTAGTTGTGAAAGTTAGTTTTTGAAGGGACATACATAAATTGTATTTTTTTTTTGTATTTTGTATTTCTATTTTATATAAATAACATGATTAAAAAAAAAAAAATAATCAAACAGCGAGAAATAAAAAAAAAAACAGAGCCTATGACGCTCGCATAAAATATAGCTTTCTATAGGTGAAAGAATTTTTAAAATAGTTTAAGTAGTTTTTGAGACTATTCATTACAAATAAAAATACAAACATTTCCTCATTATAATATTAGTATAGATGTTTGAAAAAAATAATAATAATCAAATAGCGAGAAATAAAAAAAAAAAAAAAAGAGCCTATGACACTCGATCTTGATTATCCGGAAAATTCGGTAATTCGGAACTTGGCTGATTTTCAATTGTCCGGATTATCGAGTACTTTGTTGTAGGTCAATAGCGCAGTCCTATCAGCCGCAACATTTTTTGAATTTTAGAATATTTTTAATAAAAATAAGAAAAAATATAAAAAAAAACTTACTTTGGCTATACCGTAGTTGTAATACTCTTCACGCTCCTGCTAGTAGTTCGAGAGTCTTGAAATTTAGAGGGTTGATGGATACGGATCAGACACTTATTGTGTCCCAATTTCATTTCCATAGTACAAAAAAAAGTTTTTCTAATAAGAACTTTCAATTGGATCCCGGTTTGTATGGGGGGTACCCCCTCTAATAGTCCGAGGGTCTAGAAATTTACATGGTTGGTGGATATAGATCAGGCACTTATATTGTCCAAATTTCGGTTCCATAGTACAAAAAACAAAAATGTTTTTCTATTAAGAACTTTCATTTGGATGCCGGTTTGTATGGTGGTACCCCCTAGTGGTCCGAGGGTCTTGAAAATTATATGGTTGGAGGATATCGGTCAGAAACTTATAGTGTTCATATTTCAAGTCGATAGTATGAAAACCAAAAAAGTTTTTCAAATAGGAACTTTAATTTGGATCCCAGTTTGTAGGGTATCCCCCTAGTGGTCAGATTCGACTGATTTCGATAAATGTACTGCGTATGGTAAAAATAAAGCTCCGTGCAATTTCAACTCTATAGCTCAAGAACTGAGGGACTAGTTTGCATACATACAGACAGACAAACAGACGGGCAGACGGACATGGCTATATCAACTCGTCTCGTCGCGCTGATCAAGAATATATATACTTTATGTCTCCTTCTGTGTGTTACAAACTTCATGACAAACTTATAATACTATTCACTGCGTGAATAGTATAAAAATTCCCAAATACTGTAGAAAGGCGTAACAGCAGAATGGCAGCATGACGGCTTTATCAAACAAAAACTGAACATTGATCGAACATTAAACATGTTTGATTGATTTGCTAGGCTTTCGTCTTCCTATTATATTGGATTTTTTAGTCTGTAACACCCACTACAGGATAGGTTGTTTATTAAAATGTTTGTCCCTCATAGTTATTTCAGTTCAATAAGTCAAAAACAAAAATACTTTTTCTAATAAGAACTTTAATTTAAAAGGGGGTTTGTATGGGAGGTACCCCTCTTGGTAACCCTAGGATCATGAAATTTATACGGTTGGTGGATATAGATCAGAAACATATAATGTCCAAATTTCAATACGTCAAAAAACAAAAAACTTTTTCTATTTAGAACATTAAATGATCGATGAACTACACCAACACCGTGTGACCGATGACCTTGAAAATTTGCACATACATATAAGCATTTTTACAAAGAGAAGGTTTTTATAATGAGTAAAAACTAACTTTCGAAACTTGAGCTGTAGACCAAATTATAGCTTTTGGATACCACTGATTGAGAATCATTGATTTACACTGAGTATGAAGCTAATAGGTGAAGTACAGCTTAATTGGATTTTTTGTAGTCATCAATTAAATATCTTTAAAAATGTTTTCCCAAACGTCCCCAATAACATTAAGAATCACGATTGGCTTAGCGAACGTGCTATCTTAGTTCCAACGAATGATGACGTCAATCGAACCAACTATAATATTCAATTGACACTTTCTTTATTCTCAATGGACTATACCGTTCTGCTCTACGACTCTCAGTTGCAACGCTAACCAGATACTAAAAATTCTTCAAATATTTTAAGCTCTGATTCCAATTTTTGTGGCTCGATAAATAGTTTTTAAGCATAATTATTTCTATTTATTATACTTTTACTTTTTATACTCTTCACGCAGTGAATAGATTCAAATTCACGTTCTTATTAGCAAAACTTTTTTATTTTTTGTATTAAGAAATTTGGACACTATAAGTATTTGATCCATATGCACTAATCATGTGCCACTAGGAGAGGTACCTCTCATACAAAACATGAATTTAAAACAGTTTTACAACTTCGGCATAGCCAAAAATAATCATCTTTTTTATTTTTCTGCCTTTCAAAAGTATTAATGATCTAAAGAATTTTTTTTAGCAATAGGTATGCTCAATTCAATTGAATGAGTTTAATAAAGATGCCTTAATCTTGATGGATTTCTTATTGATTAGTGATGATTGAGTGAGATTTAACCAAATTAAAGTACAATATTGTATAAAACGAAGAGAATGTTAGATTTACCCAAAAAAAAAGCGAGGATATATAAATATTAGTCATAATTATTTTAAAATTTGAGCAATTTAAAATGAAAATTGACTTTGAATATACTCGTATTTAAGTAATGTGTTTCTCATTATCTTTTATATTTGAATTACAATTGAAATCCCAATTGAAATATTACCTAATGATATCCATATAGGCCACCCGTAAACAAGAATCTACAAAAAAATATTGTGTATAGTATCTTTTGCACCTACTACTATGAAGAGAACCAAAACTCTTACTACTTGCTACTAATAAGATCCATTGTAAATTTAATAGAGAAGACGTCAAGACACATAATCTTCCTAACAATTAACAATGTGAAAGGCCCAAAAACTGGGTTTATTTCTATATCCGACTACCCGACTGTTCTCTCTTCGACAGTCTGTAAATGTGTCTGTTACTTCTTGTCACACCACTAGTTTCTCTTTACTATTGTCCTTGCTCTGTATGATGATTTGACATGTTAACAAAACGTTATAAATGTGAATTATGTATGTTTAAATCTTAACAATACATACAAAATCAAAAGAAACAAGAAAGAGTGAAAATTATAAAGAAAGAATTGCAATTGAAATATACAATACACACTATACATACATACATTTATAGTAAATCTTGCATGGATCATTCGTTTTGATGAACTGTCAACATTTATTATTGAGAGAGATATAGTAGTAATAGTAGTATGGCTTAAATCTAACGAAAAATATAGCAACAATCATAAAGAGCAAAAAGAGCAAGATAGCTGATCAGAAGTTGTGAGAAAATATCACACAGCCAATTGTTCATGTACAGTCATGTACATAATAGTCACTCAGTCAGTCATAACAGATCACCCAGACCGATTGAAATAAAAAAAAGATCTAGATATACATATACAGGAAATACATGTATCTAAAACTCGGGAGAAAGTGAAGTGTGGTAAAGTAACGGCATCAGCCGATGACAGACATTCAAATGTATCGCAATTTAATGCGTTCGATTAGCTGTCAACGCTGAATACAATTCACAATTCAAATTCATTTTGATTTACAATTTTCATTATAATTTTGTCAATTGACAATTGTCGGAAACCGTTATTTAAAATACAAATGATTTGTGATTTGAATGAACCGCAACTGATAACTGTCAATCAGCCTTAGGATACTACCCTAAATGCATGAGAATCAAGCGACCGACAGTTAATCAAAATATGAATTATCCCACATACACAAGGCACATAAGGCAACTAACTCTTTGCTTTCAAGTATGGAAGAGGTAGCGTGGAAAATGCGAATAGAGAAAAGTAATGAAAAGTTGATGGACAGTACATATACACGATATTTTTCTAACACCCTTTTTCTGTTTTGGTTAGTAAGATTTATGAGTTCTACAATACAATATGAAACTACAATAACAATATTCGATTGTGTTTGAAGTCTGGACTGATAGCACCCACCCTGTTGAGTATCTCCCAGAGAAGGATTGCATGTTTTATATACTCGGGCTAAGTAAGTTACCCGAGAAATGACAGAAGGTCATTCAACGAAAAACAATAATATTTACCTAGTACTACTTACCATATAAGTACTATATATTGATTAACATTTAATTGGTCCCCATGTAAATCAACCATTTAGCTATACTTTAGTAATTTAATGATTCATAAGAATATCTATTATTATGCCATCATATATTTGCATGCCATACTGTCCACTAAACTCCTCATATATATTTTTAAGATATTTTTTCCAATTTCTCGCTTCTCATGAAATTCGTTATACATATTGAACATGAAGAATAGAGAAATAACAGATGAATAGAGAAAGTGAAATCAACAGTAGCAGTAATTGTCAGATGTCATGAAAAGGCTCATCAATAATGGTTTTCTTTATTTTCTTCATTCATTCGTCTATTGTGATATTCATAGTAGTCAAGCATCAATTTTACTTTCTTAAGTATGATAAAAATCAATGCAGTTGAAACTCTTTTCCGTATTTCTAACGGAAGTTCAATATCCTTCAATCCTTCTAAACCAAAACGAAAATAACAGTTTATCCTATATTATTGACACCTTGACGTGAACGCCTTCGACGATTGGTTCATTTTGTCATGAGGATTATCGAATTGTTTCGTATTCATATACTCTACTCTCTTGACAACGAGTACTAAACTGGAATTCTACTTCTGTTCTGATTTTCAATCAATTTGAATTGATCTTATCTGAACTGAATTGGGTTGAGTTGAATTGACTAGTAATATGAACTCCAAACACTATACCTATATGAATCCTTTAAATCTTATCTTTATCACATTCTTTATATTTTTTTTTTTTTTTGTCTTTTTGTAGTTGTATCTCTCAGTCATTCACTTCTCTGTTAAGGATAATAAAAAAAAGGTTAAATATAAAGGAAAGTAAGTTTTTAAGTTGTGCATTTCGCCACCTACTTTACTCTTTAACTCTTTTCTTCATTATCCTTACGTTGAAGTGATCGAACACACAGAATTTTGAAAATCTTTGCGGATTAGTGCGTTATTACTCATTGTTCACTTAGCTGTTTTGTAGGTGGTTAACTTACCCATTCATTCCATTCAATATTGTCGATCAATAGCTATAGGATTGTATGTATTAAAATTTCGTAAAATGGAAACTTACTTCCGTTTTCACCTTTATTGATTTAAGATTTAGTTTTAATAAGAATTGTGGCTCCACAGAGAATTTAGGTACATTGCATACGAGCCCATTGAAGCTTTATTGCTTTCTTCACATGACAGAATAGACCAAAATACAATAATATTTTGAACTGGCTGGCCCGGCAAACGTTGTTCTGTCCTTTCTGGTGATTACGTGGAATTCATGTAAATGATATTTGTGACACGTTAAGAAAAATAATAAGAAGATGTATAATTAAACTATTGTAATGAGTGAATTTTTTTATTTGCATAAAGTGAATATGTATTCTTAATGTCAACAACTATTTACTAAATTCAGTTTCAGTATTTCGTACACCGCATTATTGTATTATATTTTCATTGTAATGCTTTATGGTAGACGATATTTTTTGTTCGATTTTCTGCCGCGTAAATAAACAAATCTGATGGTTTTCCAACACGGGAACAGGCAACATACAATTGACCATGCGAGAAACATGGGTTTTCAACGTTAATGCCGCAAACACTCAATGACTGCCCTGTGATATATTTATGGTCATATCGAAAGCCCTGGAAACTGCAATTGTTTAAATTGAAACGGTATGTTAGCCGGAATGATTGGGATGCGTGGTATCAAAACGTCTTATCCTCGATACTTTCCATTAAGAATGGTTGCTTCGATTACGTTGTTCATTAATTTTTTAACCGCTAGCCGTGTGCTGTTACAAAGACGCGGTTGGTTGATATTTCGCAACATTATAATCACTGATCCAACCGTTAATTGAAGATTGTGAGGCGGCAGTATTGGCAAATCTAGCGAGTTCAAACATTCGGTAGGAGAGTTAACGACATCATCTTGGTTAGTAGTGGAATCAATTGATTTGTTTGTCTTCGAATCACCGGCAATTTCATTTTGAAATTTAATTCATTGATTTCGACTTTTTGTATAAATTTTACAATAGAATTTTAGATGAAGAATAGGAAGGAATTGCAACGTAAATTATTAGTTTCTTGGATTGCACTCTCCCTCATGTAAGCACAAACATTGTCGTATTCTCATTAAAATACAACAATAACAACAACAAAACAAATTTCAAGAAGCAGCAAAGTATTAACAACGAAAATGCTTGTGTGTGGTTTTGCAAAAACAATAAAAAATATAAAAAAAGATTATCTTTGGCTATGCCGAAGTTGTAATACTCTTTACGCCCCTTCTAGTAGTCCGAGAGTCTTAATTTAAAGGTTGGTGGATACGGGTCAGACACCGTAACAAGTTTTTTTAATAAGAACTTTCATTTGGATCCCGGTTTATATGGGGGTACCCCCTCTACTGATCCGAGGGTCTTGAAATTTACATGGTTGGTGGATATAGATCAGGTACTTATATTGTCCATATTTCAATTCCATAGTACAAAAAACAAAAAAGTTTTTCTAATAAGAACTTTCATTTGGAGCCCAGTTTGTATGAGGCCTACCCCTCCTAGCAGTCCGAGGGTATTGCAATTTTCATGGTTTGTGGGTCAGAGAGTTACATATAGTGATCAAATTTCAGTTCAAAAAAGAAAAAACTTTAATTTAAAAGGGGGTTTGTATGGGAGGTAACTGCGTGAAGAGTATAATGAGTTCATCAACCTTTTGGGGAAAGAGATGATAAATAACATTGTGGACAACATAAAAATAATTTGGAATTCTTTTCGATATCACTATAGACATATCACATGTTGATCAGATGAGTTATGTTATCAGATACGTTCACATTGAATGCGATCAAGTTGAAGTGATAACTTGGACATACATATATATTGGGCTCAAGGATATAATAACGCTGCATCCGTGGTAGGAGTTCATAGTGGTGTACAAGCAAAAATCTAAGAACAGAACCTAAATCCTTGTTTATGCCTTGTGCTTATCATTCGCACTCTTTCGGGAGTGTTTTTTCAGGTGTAACTTCTTTCAGAAAAGTAGTAAGAGTTTACACTTTTTTTTCGTCATCCACACATCGATGAGAAGTTCTAATGAAAACTGTAGGCGTACCGGTCGAAAACTCTAGTTTTTTTTTTTTTTTTCATTAAAAAAAGAAGATTCCCAGAAGAGCTGCAGAGGATATCTTGACAGATTTTATGGAGAACTAGACCATCGTTACAGAGCAATGGATGACAAACATTTGGTGTGGGTCAGCCTAAAACTCTGCTTACGTCAATATAGAAGAACTTCGTCGTATAGTTCCAAATCTAATAAAAATCTATAATGAGATTTTTCGACTGAGACGCCACTTGAAAGCCGCCTGAATTTTTTTCCTAGAAATGGGACTATTCTGAGACTTCAGAATCTAGCACTGTGCGTAAGGTTTTTTATAACTACTTGTTTTTCGTTGGCTTCTTGTGAAAGAAGTTTCTCAAAATTAAAATTGATTAAGTCTTTCTTAAATCCACAATACGCCAAGTTCGCCTTACCAATCTTTCCATGTTGTCCATTGAAAAGGACAGGACAGTTAATTTTGATAAATTGATCGAATATTGTATTTTATCAAAATAACGTAAGCACATTAAGTAATCGATTTGGTGTTTTATGTTAGGGGTGCTTAATAGAAAATCACCCTGGCTGCCAACTCATGCTACGCCGCCACTGCATAGAGACTTCCAAGTCTTAAGAAAAGAGTCTTGAAGTCTTAACCAATTCATACACTAAAAGAGTCATTGAACATTGTCTTGTTTCGTACTCATTTCAGTTTATAGTAACAAAGTTAGAGCCCTAACTAGTTTTTGCCACCCATGGCTTCCAGTAACCTTAGTAGGATAGTGGTGCCGATAATGGTTTAAATATTCCATGCTGATGATTATGTGCAAAATTGAGACAAACGATTATTAAATAATGAACTTCTCACATATTCAAAATGAGAAATTAGAACATTTTTACCAACTGATCTTCCAAGATTTTGGATTTTACGTATTAAATTTTTGGTATGTGTGTATAATATTTCCTTATACTCGTTATGATGCATCTTATCAATCATATTGCTGCGTTTTTAGCGCTTTGATGATTTCGTTTGCCATTTTATGAATGAACAAATTAAATGACTGGAAAAGAGAAAATGAAAGGAAACTGATTGCAATTAAAAGGAGAAAGGAACGAAATACATAAATGGCATAATTGGTCTGACTGAAACTCGGCTGAGCCGCATTTAGTCGAATTGACCATCTATAGGATCATAATTAGCCATAGGATTTGGGTATTTAACAAATCTTCCACTTCCATATTGAATGAAACGTGAGTGGTCAATAGTCAATGGTCAAATGGTTTTATCCTTCTTAGAGGGATTTACATGAGGTCTGCTGCATGTTGCTTATTTGTTTTTATTTAGAGTTGTACTATTTTATTCCTTTTTTGTTTGTTTTGTTGGTATCCCTTCACTTTTTTAATTGTTTCTTTTTTGGCTTGTAGCCGATTGTCAATTGTTTTCATTCAGGCAACTTGTTGTACACTTCCGCCTACTTCATCTTAAGTTGGCTTAGTCTATACGGAAGTACCTGACTATCTATGCAAGTAGTCAAGGAAGACCCCTAAAGTCTTTAGTCCCTATTTAGCTTATTTATTTATCATATGTCTCAACAGATCCTTTTATGTTGTCGTTGCCGTACTTATTGTTGTTTCTTCCCATTCCCTAACTAACTAACTAACCAACTACAATAACTTGACCATTATGTTGTCTTCATTTGGCACTTTCAATGAACAACTCATATTGTCCTTTTTTTTTTTGCATATTATGATTAAGAATTAGTCTTTTAACAATATATGTATGTACGTACATAAGTGTCACATGAGTGGCTCTGACAGCTAAGTATTCCAGCCTATGTACATGTATAATCCTTGCTTCCTATTGCATTGTAATTGTTTATGAAAAATCTATCTATATATCGATTGTATTTCTCCGATACCACCTTGACTAATAACTCTGCTGAGTATGGATGCAATATTAAAAAAATTAAAAAAAAGACTAACTTTGGCTATGCCGAAGTTTTAATACTCATCACGGAACTTTTATATCTTCTTATTGTGTTATTGTAAGTTTCTATTTTATGTATCAATATTTAAAAAAAAAAATAACAAATAAATATAAAACAATAAATGACTTGTAAAAAATAACTGGGTATCGAACCTACTTATGACGTGATCTCACGTACGCATTATTGTGTATATACTCAACCGACGCCTAGCACCCCAGGCCAACGACTACTATTGTCTGAAATGGTCTTAGAAGATGTTTTGAGTATACAGAAATATTACATTATTGTTTACTTATGCGTAGCATCACTATATTCTCTCTGTTACAGTTTGAGTATGAACATAGAACACAGTTTAAGTGGCACTTTATTGTACAATTACTCTTTATAAGTTTGTCATTTAATGTGGGTTTGTATGGGAGGTACCCCTCCTGGTAGCCCTAGGATCATGACATTTACATGGTTGATGGATATGAAACAGAAACTTATTTTGATTTGTATGGGAGGTACTCACCCTAGTGGTCCGATTCGGTTGATTCACGAACTTGATCAGCGTTTGGTAAAAAGAAACCTGGGAGGTACCCCCTAGTGGTCCGATTCGGCTGATTCCCGAACATGATCGGCGTTTGGTAAAAATAAAACAATGTACAAAATTTCAGCTCTCTAGCTCAAAAACTGCGAACAGACGGACCGACGGACAGACGGACCGACGGACAGACGGACCCCCCCTAGTGGGCCGAGGATCTTAAAATGTATATGGTCGATGGATATATGTAGATCAAGCACTTATATTGTTCAAATTTCATTTCCATGTTACAAAAAACAAAAAAGTTTTTCTAATAAGAACTTTCATTTGGGCCGCTTGGGGCCTTGGCTGAAGAGGTGGAACATCTGCGTCAATGTAGAGAAATCAACGTATGTTACATTCACCCTGAACCGCTCAACATGGTCGCAGTGTTTTGTTCGGAATTCGGTTATCCACCGAGACCTGCAGATTCCAATGATAAAGGCAGAAATTGTCAAGTTCAGTAACAGACACTTCATTAGGTTGGAGGCCCATATCAATCACATGGCATTGAATTTGTTGGACAACAGCAGCCAAACGCGACGCCTGAAAAGGCAACTCCTACTAGATCTCCTATTCCATATCCCGGATGAGTGATTAATTTATCCAAACCTTAAAGTGACTTATTTCTTACGATAAAATTCACTGGTTGTCGTCTAACGACAGTTACAAATAAAGAACATAATAAAAAAAAAATTAATAAATGTTTTCGTCCTATGATTACAAAGTATACAAAACCAACCACACCAAATTGAAAATTCGAAATATTTTTAGAAAAGCGGGAATTCTTGAGCCATTTTCTAGTTTCTTACTAAATTCAGAACCCTTTCATTTTTACTTACTTTCAAAGATAAAAAACCCTTTCGATCATTTAGTTATCCATCCGAAATTATAAAAATAACAACAAAACGTGCGACGGATAGAACCCTTTTTCTTATTTATTTTTCGAAAAATAAGGATAATATTTCTTACTCATTTTTTGACAATGAATGCATAAAAAAGGAGTATAAACATTTTCGGAAATCCAATGTTGTAATGCAACAACAGAACAATGAATTATGTAATAAAAAAAAAACAAAAAAAACAAAAAAAAAAAACACTTCCCTTTCTGGGTATTACTTCTAGTTCTACTAAGTAGTACATACATATTTAGGTAATATACTAGCCACAAATATAAACACATAGATTTATGAGTTCGTTGGTCCTTGGGCAACCCGTTCATCGTTCATTCATTTGTTTTTTCTTGTTGGCTTATTCGTTTTTTACAAGATTTTATGACATTATCATAAAATGCAAGAGGACAACTTGTTTATCAACATGCATAGACAAAATGCAGCGCAATCCCTCAAGGTCGCGTCAAAGGATTGCACAAATATTGCATATTCTATGGAAAGAGTTAACTCTACTACTTACTAATCATTGAAGAAAGGCAACAACTTTCATTTTCATTTCGATTTCCTCTTTTTGTATTTCTCTTTTTGCTTTCGGTTTTTTCTTCATTTCTTTCATTTTCCTTAATTATTTACTACCTAATGTCTCTCAATGTGTCTTTAGTTATCTTTCTAAGATGTTTTCTATGGATTCTTTAATATATCTGTTTTATTCTTTTTGCATATTATCAACTCATTTTACCTCCTTCGTCTTTTGTCTGATGCTGTACATGTAATTATTTAAATATGTACTTTTGTTAGAGACATAGAAGACGATAGCATTAGTAATGACATGAGTTAGATAGTTAGTTAGTTATAAAAAATGTTGACAGACTGATCAGATAGACAGATAAACAGATATAGAAATTAAAAATAAAGCCAACGTAATATTATTACATACATATATTGACTGCTCCTAATGTTTAACAAATGAATACTTCTGGTTTCTTTTGAATTTTGTTGTAGTTAATTAGTGAAATACAATATTATTTTTAATTGCATTTTATTTGAAATGGGTAGATAATTCGATTATGATTTTTTCTTTTTCATAGGAATAGTGAATAAAATAATGATAATTACATATTAAACTGTATTGTATATGGACAGACTTCTCTTCACCTAATTATGTATACGACTATATAGCATATGTTATATTACCATAAATCTAGATATCCAAATGTAATAATTACATCGAATTATACTTGTAACTTTGTGGGGTCTCTGATGAACGGTTTTTTGTACATATTACAAACATTCGACATAAGACTTAACAAATACAATGCAAAGAGTGAAATTTTTTAACATATTCTACTCTTCATCAATATGTAATAATTGTCAATGTAAGTACTCTTATCTCAATGTTATCCTGAATAATTTGTTCACGTCAATGTTTTATGTGAAACTTACGAAATTATTGTCCGTGACAAATTGTATGTTTTTGCTAAGAATCCTTTCACGACTAAGTTCGTTTACCCGTTTATCCATCCATACGTCAGTCCACTAGTACATTCGTCTGACCGTCCATTCAAGGTTTAAACGTTGACATTGCGAACTCACTTCGTTTATTTTATTCGCCTTAAAGGCTTCTTAGAATCTTTTCATTTCGAAGCGTTGCAAATTTTTCGCACAATTTTAACGAAAGCAAGGAAATTAACCTAAAAAGATAACACATTCCATCAGTGTGTCAGCCAGTCAGCAGGTAAGTCAGTCAGACAGTTAGCCATATCTTCCTTTTAGGCAGTTCAGTTAATAGTTTGATTCAATATCAATACTTTTGAACAAAAGAAACGACAACCAATTCAATCCTTTAATTAAATATTTACTGTTTTCTATATATGATGTACAGATATTTATGCAAATAAACTATGTACACACATACAAATATTTTTTATTTGTTTTTGCGTGGGACTGTTGACATATGTATGTTTGTATCTATCTCTAAAGGATATTTCCGTTGACTTGAATCTTCTGAATTTGAATTTTGTTTTAAGTCTATAATAAGCCAATTTCATTGCTCTTTTGACATCGTCGGCAATAAGTACCGGAAGTTGTATATAACCAAATAAAACTTATGGTTAAGAAAAAACAAAATTGGTGGCGGCAAATAAAGTATGTAATTAAATGGTAATACTACATAAATATTTACTTTGAAATCTTTTCTTTTATTTCTTTTCGTAATGTAAAAATATTCTTATGAAATACAATACAAAAGAAAAATTAGATTGTGTTTTTTTATCATACATGGTGTACACAAATATATACATCATTGGTACATAGATTTTCTGAAAATATTCATTAGCCCACAAAAAGAAAGAAAGGGTGAAGGAAGGAATAGGTTTTCAAAGGGTTTGGCACTGCAATGCATTAACTAACAACGAAATTATAAATGAAATACAGCAAATGCAATCATAAAACAATATTATTACTCAAAATAACCACGGAAAATTGCGAAAAAAAAAAAAAATGCACTGAAACTAGAAGAAAACGATCATAAACTTTTTGTAAGAAAATTAATTTTTTCACTCAAGGCGAAGGAACCCAAACAAGTGTTATCTGCTGATCACAAAACTTGGAAGGAAGGAACAAAATGAAAAATGGCGTACAAGTTGCGCTAAATTAAGGAAAACTACATAGTAGTTGTACTATTAGTTCATTTCTCCTCATCGTTCTCAGTAAATAAGGGAACCCTTTTCCTAATTTCCTACAGACCCTCATTCACCCACTTACTCACTCACTCACTACACTACACAACATTCGTAGCATTAGAGGCTATTTCACGCGCACATATGTATGTAATACTATGTATGTATGCTATTTCAATACCCTTTCTTTTTTCAGCCCTTTACCAGAGACTACTACAGCGACTACCTGAATGTCATAACCAGCATACGTACGCCATTGTTAATATTGAATTCGCTCTAATGCCGTGCTCTGAGATGATGAAATGCAAGTGAGATAATGAGAAATGATGAGAGAGAGTTACCCGAGAGATATAGGGAATAATTGCTATTCGTCATAAAGAAAAGGAGAGTGAGTGCTTGCAAGTGAGAATTAGAGAATGTGAGTGCTGATCTTCTACTGCGTCGGCGTTAATGATGATGCAGCAAGTGTGTGCGTATATAAAAGGCGGATGAGTTGCGTAGATAAATCAGTTACCATTTGTCAACGTTAGCGAAAAGAGTGGGATGAGTGTTAAGACTTACATATAAAAAAAAGGATAAGGATTCAGTGCGTTACGAATCTGCTACGTAATTTTTTATATAAATCTAGAAAACAATTTTTTTTCAATATTTGTGTGTGTGAACCTAATTAATTGGAATTTAACTTATTCAACTTACGAATCAAATTTGGATTATTCAAAATGTTAATGCACGAAAAATTAATGTCCGGACAATTCTTTGACCTCAAGAATGGTAAGTTGCTTATTTTATTCGATTTGACTAACGAATATCCTTCTTCTACCAAGTCAACCAACTTTATATAAGTATATCATCCACCTAGCATTTTCAAAATAAATTTAATTTTCTTTATTTTTTGTTTTTCTTGTTGTAATAGAAAGAACATCACTGTTCCATCATCATCATCAACTGAACCAGATACCATTGGACCATCATCAACATCAGCATCTTCATCAACAACAGCACAAACAACAACAACAAGAAGCTCAACACCAGCAACTCCTTCAACAACAACATTATCATCACCAGCAACAACATCCACATCACTCCTCAGCTTCAGCATCCCACATGCCCACAGCATTAAAAATGGACTTTTACACAGCCTATGCCTATCAACAACAACTTGAACAACAATTATTCAGTACTGGCAATGGTGGTCGACAAAATATCGGCACTACTGCAATGGAGGTTCTTGATTTATCACGTCGTTGTGATTCAGTGGAAACACCGCGCAAAACACCCTCTCCATATGAAACAAATCTCAGTTACGGTAGCGATGGTACCCCTGCTTCATCACCAAATACCACAACAGAAATTACAACAACTCCTTCTGGCTCTAGTTCGGCTGCGGCTAAAGCAGTTGCTGCCGCTGCTGTAGCAAATGCTACTACACCAATAATACCCAACAACTTACTATATTCCGCACAAGCTCAAAAACAAGGACTATCTTCATTGTATCCGGCATTATATTATACTAATGGCATCAAACAAGAGCCAAGCATTAATGACATGAACGGCATGTTCGACAACTCCGTTTTATCACCAGCGGGTGGTTGCAAATCACAATCATCGCAAGTATCTGCAGCACTGCCAGTTTGTTGCAATCATTTGCTGCTGCTTCAGCCGCAACTATTGCTGCAGCCACTGCAGCAGGTGTAGCTGTGCCTTCACCAATGCATATAGATACAAGTAACAATTTACATGAACCATTTGCCTCACCAACACGACACAATCACAATTCTACGGTAGTATCAATTTCACCCAAAAGTGGTAATATTAGCACAGAGGGCATCATGGCTACTACGCCCACTAGCAGAATCATCAACAACAATAACAGCTCTATCTCCTCTCTTAATGCTGAAAGCAACAAAAATACACGTCCCTTTAAAACTTTTCCACGTGATCCTCTTGTGATTGCCGCCAATTTTGCTGCCACTGATATGTTACTTGATAGTTCTCGTGTGGAACGTTATACTGAGTACAGGAAACGTGTTCTCGAACAGATTCGTAACTCGAATGGAGGCTCACGTACCATAACCAACCCAAAAATGCGTCGCACTAATTCACGAAGTGGAAGCGTCAATGAAGGTTCCTTATCAACTAACAACAGTGAAAGTGAGGACCGACTCGATCGTGCTGATGAATCTAGTGATTGCGATTCCAATGCTGGTAACTTTGAGAAACTTTCCCAGCATGAAACATCCATAATGACCACCAATACACAAATTCACAATAATAATAATACGAACAACAACAATAATGCAAGCTTGAGCAATTCTAACTGTAACGGTACCCAAGTAAAAGATGCCGCCTATTATGAGCGTCGTCGCAAGAATAATGCTGCCGCCAAGAAAAGCCGTGATCGTCGACGTATTAAAGAGGACGAAATCGCTATACGGGCCGCTTACTTAGAACGTCAAAATATCGAATTACTTTGTCAGATTGATTCCCTGAAAGCACAATTAGCTGCATTTACATCTAAGGTCACCGTGTAATTGGTTCGGTTGACTTGCGCGATTTTATTGTATTTGTTGGTTTTCCGCGTTCAACGCATTCCGGCATTTGTGGCAGCTTATCTGTGAATACTTTACTCCGCACTCTTCCCAATTTTCCCACCTTATACCCCATAAACAAATCAAACATATTTAACTCATGTTGTAGACTAGATTTTTAGTTGATATTCTGTACTCCTTGTATGACTGTCATAATATTCATATGTACTACTTATTTGTGTAACATTATCGCCCCCCCTCATCTATATCTATCTATTTCTATACATATATATAATTTTTTTTTTACCAGTTGTATGCAGATATATATTTTTTTTTATAACTTTTAAGAATATTAATATTCTAAGAGACTGGAAAATAAATGAAATATAACATAATGTTGATGCTTTTAAATTTTAGAAATCTTAAAATATTATAATTCTTTTCCAAACACTTAATTACTAGAAGGTGGAGTTCCTATAAGTCTATATAGATAAATTAAGATATCTGCAGAGGAGCACAGGCTAAGAACTTCTGACTTCCCCTATTTTACTAACTATATACTTAGGACAGATCTTCTAAAACTGTGCTTTGCGAAGCAATTCATAATGTTCCTCAAAGAGATAGAAAATTATAATACAATATTATAAGCAAGTGATTGAATATTGCTGTAATTGATTAATAAACAAGTCTTCGAATAAACAAATATTGATCTTTTAAACAAAGCGACCACTGATTATTGATGTGAAAAATCTTTGGTTTCGGTAGAGTGAAATTTGACATTCGCGCCATCGTCATTGCTTAATCACAAGTTAAGTCAGATGAGGTGCGGTAAGTAATCGGATGGGTAACCGGCTGGTGATACCGTGAGTGTTTTATACTCTTCACGGGAGTGAATAGTATTATAAGTTTGTCATGAAGTTTGTAACACACAGAAGGAGACATCGTACACCACATAAAGTATATATATATTTGTGATCAGCTCGATGAGACGAGTTGATTTAGCCATGTCCCTCTGTCCGTCTGTTCGCACTCCTATTCCTTCAGTTTTTGAGCTAGAGAGCTGAAATTTTGTACATAACGCTGATCAAGTTCGTGAATCAGCCGAATCGGACCACTAGGGAGGATACCTCCCATATCGTACAAACCCCCTTTTTCAACTTAATGTTCTTATTAGAAAAAGTTTTTTGCTCTTTGACGTATCGAACTGAAATTTGGATACTATAAGTTTCTGGTTCATATCCACCAACCATACAAATTTCATGATCCTAGGGTTACCAGGAAGGGTATCTCCCATACAAACCCCCTTTTAAATTAAAGTTCTTATTAGAAAAACTTTTTTTTTTTTTTGACTTATTGAACTGAAGTTTGGACACTATAAGTCTCTGACCATATCCACAAACCATGAAAAACCCTTGGACCACTAGAAGGGGTACCCCCCATACAAACCGGGATCCAAATGAAAGTTCTTCTTAGAAATTTTTGTTTGTTTCTTTTACTATCGACTTAAAATTTGAACACTATAAGTGCCCAACGCATAGCCACCAACCTTATAAATTTCAAGACCCTCGGACCATTAGCTGGAGCGTGAAGAGTGTTACATCGTCGGTATAGCCAAAGAAAGTCTTTTTTTATTTTTTTATATTTTTTTAAACTAGAAAAACTACAACAAAGCACATTTTGAAAAATAAATTCGTTAAACGGAGTTAATTTTTTATAAAAATTCGCTGTACTTATGAAAATAATTTGCTTCTTCCCATATAAACTACCAGATTAATACATACACGCAAGTATTTATTAAAAATGTTGAAAAAAAGCCTAAACCTCGGACAGGCGTTGAACTTCAGCTGTTTCGTATCAGAAGCCGGTGCTTAACACACAAAACTAACGAGGAGTTACATTTTTGTTATCATAGTATTAGTGAAGTAGTTACCCTGTATGCTCAGAGGCAATTGTCCCCGTTGCACCAGTTATTCGTCAGTAAGGCAAAGCAATTGAGATGTAAGTATTTGTTTGCTCTCTTTGAACTGGTGTCGTCAGCGGAAATTCTGAACAAAAGAATGTGATAACGAAACGTTATGAAATTTTACAAAGTGCAGTGAACATGTATATTGTTGAACCATTTAAGAAGAATTGTGTCAATTTTGAGTGGTGTTTACTGTAGTGAAAAAAAAAGAAAAATTGTGAGAGACGCGTGTCTCATTACTTGTTGCGGCGTTATAAAAGAAGGTAAGTAAAAAAAAAAAAAATGTTATTATGTGCATTTATTTAAATTTTAATTGTTTATTTCTTTCGTATATTCAGTTCTTCAGTATACAACACAACCCACCGCCGGTTGAAAAGACTTCTTCCAACGATCTCCTCAATAAGAGATTTTAAAATTCCTTGATAGCGTGGTTACACTGCTTCAAATTAGGTGTTTTAAAACTAGGTGTTTACACTGTTTTTTTTCAAGCAGTCAGTGTTTTTTGTTTTGGTTATACATACAAATAGAACGTTGTGGCTAATTATGAGAAATTAAAATGGAAATTGTGAGAAAAATAAATGATTAAGAACAATTCGGAGTGTATGCAAATAACTCTTGCAACTTCCTACTTCATTTCTGCTACTTATTTTATTAAAATTTGAAAATAAAATTACAATTCAAAACTTACTTCTAATTGTTTTGTGCAATGATCAGATGTTTTATGTTTACCGCGGAACGGAAAAAACTAAAAAAGGGAGAAATTTCCCAACAATGCTGCGGGGCGACCAGTCGACAGTTGTTTAAAATGTAGCTATTTTTTCAACAGTTTAAAAACTCCTTCGATTTGGACAACAACAACCCTCAATTACGTCACTTTTCCCTGTAGTTGTTGTAAAAATAAACAGGTTTTTAAACTGTTTCAGAAAAAAAACCAGTTTTTTCTACAGTCTAACTACACTATTAAAGTCATGTTAATTTTAAGGTCACGTAAATATCCTATGATAATAATGTTTAAAAACTAGCTGGTTGTTTAACGTTATAAAATAAAAATGAAAAAAAAAGTTCTTCAGTATCAGTGTCATTATAAAACAATTAAATAAAACGAAAAAAATTAAATTATCTGAATTTATCTAAATTTTAATCAGTTCCATCATTCTTATTTCCTCAGTAACATAAAACAAGGTAATTGAAGAAGAAAAACGTAGTTGTAAGTATATGAATTTGTGCATATGGAAAATATTATTAAATAGAAATGTGATTACCGTCGCCAGCAATGTCTTTGTCATGATTTAATATGACGTTTGGCATTGAACATACATCATGTACCTCGAATTGGGCTTCAAATGATATTAAAGTTGGACTTACTACTTGCTGAGCTTCGATTAATACCGTCGGTAACGATTCTTCTTTCGATGATGGAACTAAGTCAAGTTGACCACATTGCTTTTTGAATTTCAACTTAAGTTTAGAAATTTTCCAAGAATTCTTTTTATACTCTTCACGGGAGTGAATAGTATTATAAGTTTGTCATGAAGTTTATAGCACACAGAAGGAGACATCGCAGACCACATAAAGTATATATATTTGTGATCAGCTCGATGAGACGAGTTCATTTAGCCATGTCCGTCTGTCCGTCGGTCCGCCTATCCATCTGTTCGCACTCCTAGTCCTTCAGTTTTTGAGCTAGAAAACTGAAATTTTGTAAATAGGTTTCTTTTTACCAAACGCCGATCAAGTTCGTGAATCAGCCGAATCGGATCACAAGGGGGGTACCTCCCTTACAAAACCCCTTCTTTAAATTAATGTTCTAATTAGAAAAGCTTTTTTGTTTTTTGTCTTATTGAAATTTGGACACTATAAGTCTCTAACCCATATCCACAAACCATGAAAATTTCAAGACCCTCTGACTACTAGGAGGGGTACCCCCCATACAAACCGGGATCCAAATGAAAGTTCTTATTAGAAAAACGTTTTTGTTTTTTGTACTATCGACTTTAAATTTGGACACTATAAGTGTCTGACCCATAGCCACCAACCTTATAAATTTCAAGGCCCTCGGACCACTAGCTGGGGCGTGAAGAGTATTACAACTTCGGCATAGCCAAAGTTAGTCTTTTTTTATATTTTATAATGTATAATACAGCCCAAATTGTGGCAACTCAGAACTGAGCCATCTGACGTCATGCCACCACAATTATCTAGTTACTAACACTGTATTAATAATTATTGACACTAGAAAGTTATCTTTTTCTTATTCAGCGGTGCCACCGAATCAGCCGACGATCGGTTGTTTTCAATTTCGCCCAAAAACTCCGTCGTTGCCACAGAACAACAGGAGATTTAATTTTTTAAACATTGATGGAAACAGCTGATTAAATACTGTTCGTTTTAGATGCGTCTTACACATATCAAGTTTGTGGCGGCACCTATCGTTGTTTTTTCTTTGAAGCTTCTTAGACTTTTATTTGTGACCTCTGAAAAAACCTTTGTGACCTTTTTTTTGCATGAACTTTAAATGTAAAGCTAGACTTGAAATATTGCATGAATATTCATTAGAAAAAGTTGTAATTTGGAAAAAAAAATTCATCAACTGGACCACACCTTCAGGCTGGCTCCATAAGACTAAAAAACAATTATTTTCGAATTTATATATATACATTCTGTGAAAAAAGTTACGGGAATTTATAAATAAAACAACATTTTTACCTTTAATCATCCAAATTTATTGGGTCGCCTTCAAAATAGGCACCATTTGCTCCAGTACATCTATGCCAACGGCATTTCCAATCATCGAAACATTTTTTATAGGCGCTTTCCGGGATGGCCTTCAGTTCACGCGCCGAATTTTGTTTTATGGCTTCAATGGACTCAAAACGGGTGCCACGAAGCGGCAATTTTAGTTTTGGAAAAAGGAAAAAGTCACAGGGAGCCAATCCACGAGTTGTTCGCCCACAATTCTGGCCGCTTCTTACGGATACGCTCACGCAAACGTCTCATAACGCCTAGGTAATACTCCTTGTTTACCGTCTGACCCTCTGGAACGAATTCGTAGTGCACTACACCACGGATATCAAAGAAAACAATTAGCATCACCTTGACTTTCGAGCGGCTTTGGCGTGGTTTTTTCGGTTTCGGCTCATTTTTTCCCAACCATTCCGATGCTTGCTGGCTTGTTTGCATGTCGTATTCATACACCCACATCTCGTCACCCGTAATGATGCGTTCCATGAATGTGGGATCGGAATTACAGTGATCCAGCATGTGCAAAGCGACCTGTTCGCGATAGCGTTTTTGAAGAAAATTCAGCTCTTTTGGCACTAGTCGCGCGGCCATCTTTCTCATGCCCAAAATATCAATCAAAATCGTACGTGCTGACTCGTGGGATATGTTGAGCTCATGTGCTATCTCTCTCAAGCTGGTATGACGGTTTTCGAGCACCATTTCCTTAATTTTATCGACGTTATCGTCGGTAGAAGCCGTCGATGGGCGTCCGGAACGAGGCAAGTCTTCGACCACTTCACGACCGTCTTTGAAGGCTTTGTACCACTCATATGCCCGAGTTTTCGATAGAGAATTATTGCCAAAGGCCTTTTGTAACATTCTCAATGCATCGGCACACGAAAATTCATTCGTGACACAAAATTTTAAACAAATTCTTTGTTCAACGAAATCACTCATAGTAAAAAATCGGCACGCACTATTGACATCGACTTACTTAACCAGCTGCTGTAAACAAACTGGTTGACTTAATTAAGGACAGTTGTACCAACCTAGGAAAAAAAAATTTACCTGCCTAGATTACCCCGCCAGATTTAAATCGACAATTCCCGGTACTTTTTTGAATGTATATATGTATAAATCTATAACATAATGAATAAATTGTATTATTGAAAATGATTTCTTTCGTTTTTGCTTTTGCTGCGTTTGTGCGGCAAAACACAAAAGTTGAAATGTATGAAATGGTATGGACCGAGTTACATAGCTTGGTCGCGAACGCTACAACGTCAAAGTTGAGCAACTTCAACAGAAAACAGTATTGGTAAATGGAAAGATAATTGGTTTGTGAACCAAAAGAACTGCTTAATCGCGTGGTGAATGACAAAAAACTGATTTGGTAAATGGCAATTTCTTTGCAGTATTTATGTTAAATTTGATGGAAATAATAAATAAGACCAAAAATTGTCATAAAATATTCAGTTTTGAATTTTTTTATTCAATATTTACTATGTCTTTGGTTGGTTCAATTGATATTACTGATATTAATGGTTTGTGATAACTAAAATATGTGATATATGCCCGTGATTCGATATTTTCGAAATAACGTGAAAAAATTGCATCTATTGTAGTTCCAGATTTTGTTGTTGATTTGTTGGGATTATTATTTATGAAAAGACCACATTTTTCGTGAAGAAAGTTAAGTTAATGGCAAAGAATCATTTGATGAAAAATTTACATTAAAATCTCCCCCCGGAAATGGGGATTTTATGTTCGCTACTACCTAGAGCTTCAGCACCTGTATGACTATAAATCAGTAGGGAACGGTGTATGAAATATATTATATCGTAAAGATTCTGATACGGTGCTATATAGATGGCCGCAATAACGATATTTCCATATAGCGTTTGACACACCGCAATGCAAATATTGAGACTATCTTGCAGTTATTCCCATGATTGGTGTAAATATATTTGCAGTATAATATTGATTATGATATATTGCTATTCCTCCTGTTCGAACATTCAGTCGCTTATATTTAATGACGCAATTAAAGCTTGGTATGTTGACATCGTCGTCATTGTTTATCCACATTTCTAACAAAAGTACAACATTTAATTTGCGTATGACAATATCTCTTAGATCGGCGGAATGTGCTCGGAGGCTGACAATTAAGGGTATATATAGACAATTCACTCCTATGAGTCATAAAATCAATTATTATTTTATCCACAGTTTCCAGTTGATTCAAAGCAAGTCTCCTGAATTCGTCTTGTAAATGAGACATACTACAAAATGCTCTACGACCATGATAAAATGTAGAATCACCTCCATCCGTTGTAATCCATAACCCTTCAATACTGGTAACACGCGACAAACCAACGTAAACCTATGTTTGCAAATGTTTTTTGTCGCATTCATACAAAACTTCAAAATACGTACTTCCCTGAGATTTGTTGATGGTTGTCGCGCAAGCACACGCCAATGGCAAATGTGATCCCTTTGCGTTAATAGTTTTATTATTATTGAGAGCTATTGTTGATGTTCTTCTGCCGATTGATACAGCCGTTTTACTTTTGTTATTTGCTGCTATGCCTGCAACCTTTTTTCTGACTTTTTACTATTTTTTTTTTTTTTTTTTTAATGTACTTTCTATCCCA
>JAWNKV010000903.1:0-58579 GCA_035041805.1 Amiota mariae | reverse complement strand
AAAAGATTTTCTCATTATTTAGACTAAAATTAATCGAATTGAATACTTCTGAAGATTACTAGTTTCTCATGTTTATCGAAAATAAAATGAAATTGCAATCGAATTGAAAAGCTTAAACTTGTCATTTTAAGACAATGGGAAAAGGAAAATTCGACAAAACATAGAAAGAAAGTTAGAAAGCACAATGTAGTCTTATATATATTTACATATTTGAAGTGTAAACTCATAAATCTATTATTTATTTACGAGTATTTATAAAACTTAGTGCACACTTACACATAAAGCATAATCATTATTTACTACTATCTTTGTCTTACCTCCTCAGTGTTTTATTTAATTATAGTTTTAGTTTTATGTAAACTAAATGAAGGTAAAATATCATATTTCGTTTCATTGAAGCCAAAGTGAGACCCATTTCTTATTATCAAAAATGATTTAAAAAATCCCACGTATATTAATTCGTCATACAAACTTGCAATACTTGTAAATCCTTATTAATTAATCCTTATACTTACATATTTCTCCGAAATTTTATTTATTTATTAACATTAATTTCATTTCTTAATTTCTATCTATTTTCGTTGGATTCTAATAAATTTTTAATCATTTAACTTCTTAGAAATTTGCCGCTTACTCATCTTTTACTTTTTGTTTGTCTTAAATACATTATTATATATTATTATTATAATTATTATTATATATATATATATTATTAAAATAATCAAAATAATCAAAATAATAAAACTTAGTAGGCGAGTAGACAAAGTATTGAGGGACGCAAAATATATAAAAAATTCATTTACAAAACAAAATTTAAAGTATCTACAGACAATTTTTTTTTTTCTGTTAATTTTTAATTTGTTCTTTTATTTTTTTATTTTATTATTTCGCAATGTGTTCTAATTTTTTGTTTAGATCTCAAATTAAGAGGGCGGTGCCCATGTTAATAATGCGAAACAAATTTACCTACACACAAATGATGACAGAGAAGGCCATCGGACAGTCACCGCTAGAAACATTAACGAATGAGATGCAGGACAATAGTCAACGCTGGGCTCGGCAAAAAGTGTACATTCAATCAATGGCAAAAGAAGCAACTGTTGCTTTAATGCCCATGGCTTATAAAAAAGTCACCACGATATTTGCAGATGGGAATAAGAAACAAACTGAAGAAATAGTTTCCAAAAATGTAAAAGCTAATGAAGAAGATAAAAAACGAGTAGAGGAAAGTAGTAGCGATTCGAAATTGGTATCTGAAAGTAATTATTGCTCAACTAGTGCCACTTATCTATTAGCACAAACAAATTGTCAGCAAACAAAAGAAGTGCACAGAACAGTTACAGAAAACCGAAAGAAAGACATTAATGTACTGAAAAATGAAAAAAGTGTGAATTTGCGACCAAATTCACGAGAATTCGAAAGAGAAAGTACCGCTATCGATTCTAAAGATTACTCAAAGTCTAAAGAATCAGCAACTGTACTGGCTTCAAGAGCAAATATTAAAGATTCTTCGTGTGTAAAAGCAAATGAAGAAGATGAAAAACGAGTAGAGGAATGTGCCATCGATTCGAAATTGGTATCTGAAAGTAATTATTGCTCAACTAGTGCCACTTATCTATTAGCACAAACAAATTGTCAGCAAACAATAAAAGAAGTGCACAGAACAGTTACAGAAAACCGAAAGAAAGACATTAATGTACTGAAAAATGAAAAAAGTGTGAATTTGCGACCAAATTCACGAGAATTCGTAAGAGAAAGTACCGCTATCGATTCTAAAGATTACTCAAAGTCTAAAGAATCAGCAACTGTACTGGCTTCAAGAGGGAATTATAATTATTGACTCTTCGTGTCAAGTTTTGAAAAAATTTTAGAAACCGGAATCGATTTTAGTTTATTGTTCCTTGCTGGTAATGTTAATTCAAAGCTTAATTAAATTCTTTATAATACTCGCATATGATTTCTTTGAATTTAGCCTTTAAACCATTTTTGATCCAAAGTTGGGTGGCAAGCATCATTCCAAAGTTTGTGTGATAATTCCATGGTATCACAAAACCAGAAATCCCTCGTTTATCTAATCTTTTAACCAATTATTGTGAAGTATTAAAATCGAACATGTGAAAATATAAAAATATTATATTTTGCAGCTTGTGTTGTGGACTTTAAGTTCCATTTTCATAAATTATTACCAGTCTTTCATTATTGTGAATAAATATTCTATAATTAGATACATTTCTTTTTTTTGTAGAATATTGGCAGTGCGGTGCGCCAACCTGACTTACAGTCTATAAAGTACTAAGTTATTTTGTTTATTTTTACCTTTCTGGTTTTTCATATTTATAATAATATGGAATATTTTATCATTGAAGTTCTTAAAGAACTTTTGGTGAATGTTTTACTTTGCTGTCAATATTTTATTATATATGCGAGTCATAAAATGTAAGAGATACAATGAACGGTGTTTGTCTGAGTGCATGAGCGAGTGAGTGAGTGAGTGAGTTTGAAATTGTTGTTGGTGGGTGAACTGCGGGGTAATGTCAGCAGCTGGAGCAAAGTGAAAGTCATCAAAAAATTTGTTTACGTCTTGAAGTCTCGTCGGATTTCATTTTTTCATTTCAAATTCGTGTAAATTAGAAAGTAACCGTTAAGTGAACAATATAACTGAAGCGGCCTTGAATTATTATTATTATTATTAATACATGGTACATTCGCCACCAAATTCAAAAAACAGAGAATGCAACAACGACCAAGCGCAATGGACTACGCATATTACAAGATAAGCAGACAAATGATATTGCCAACCGCAGTATTAGTGAAAATCTACGGAAATAACCAAATGAAGGAATTATTTCCATCAAGGATCCCTAATCGAGGCAGTCACCCTTCGAGAAGCTTTCAAGCTGTTTGCAGCGTAATACGAAAGAATGGGCAGGTCAAAATGAATATGTGAAATCTATGATGAGTGAAGCAAAGGACTCTCTAATGCTTGTGGATCATAGAATAGTGTAAAATCTACAATATATAAAAATATATTAACCGATGTTGTAGTATAAATAAAACTACCTAATTTTAATCATCACTTTTCCTTCTACTAATCTTTTTTTTTTTTTTTGTTAAATAATACTTAATGAAATCTTAGTTCAACCTTTGCAAACCGAATGGTAAAATTTATATTCAACTTACTTTCATCAAAAATTGAGTAAACAATTTATCAAAACATGACGAAATTTTAAAGGAAATAGGGGAAATCTAAATATGGCTTCATATTTTAATGAATTACATAACCTGCAGTGATTTTATTGTATTACAGTACAGTCAAATGTGGATCAAAGAAGAAGCAGTAAGAATTCACAAATAAAAACTGCCTAAGTCTGAAGATAATCGAACTAACGATCAGAACTACAAATATTCATTTCGATCAACAACCACTTTGGGCGGATCAAATTTGGTCAGTCTGTTGGCCTTTATATCTCAAAGTAGCTGAAGGCCTTTCTCGCTATTGCTTATAAAATATTTAAGTTATAATTTTATTATTATAATCCTAGTTTTTTAAAATAAATAAATAAATAAATAAAATCTCAGAGTGACGATATACATTTAACAAAATAATAATATTTGTGGAAATTGTTTTTATTTTTTTGTAAAATTTTGTTGAACTTACAAAATTTGTATAGTATTTCTAAATATGTTTTGCTATAAAATTTTTATTAAAGAATAATTATAGATACTTCAAAAAGAAAATTAACTGATATTCTATTGAGCTTTAGTTCAAATTTTCCATCAATACCTGAAACTTATTCACTTCACATTAAAAAAAATTTGGTAAATATATCCGAGCACAAATGGTTAATTTGTGGTGATATGTTTCTTGGTCAGTAACCAGGTTAGATGGAATTTCTATGTTTCACATGTGAGTTGGATATTAGTAGAGCCAAGAATTTAAAATTTAAATTGTTCAAAAAAAAAAAAAAAAAAAAAATTATCAATTTAAATAAATTGAAAGTTGAGATAAAAAATGTCATAAGTCCAAAATAACCCAATGCAATTGTAATTAGAAATATGTTTATAGTAAGAATATAAACTTAAAATATATTTAAAAAATGCAATTACTTTTGTTTGCGAATGTACCCTTGCTTAGACCCCCATGCGAGCTGCCATAGCATTCATGTTTAATTTTTGGCATATCGCTGTCAACTTCTTAAACAAGGGAGAACTCGATTGTGGCCACTATCGATTGGTGAATGGTCTTCTTCTGCATTGAGCCATTCATTAATTATAGATCATGATGGATGATGATTTCGATTCGTGTTAATTCTTGTGTATCTTCAATAACTGACATCCATTTCTCTTGGAGAACTGACAATCAAATGTTGTCATCTGGATCCTCTTCAGTAGTATCTAAATTATTTTACGGAATCGTTAACAGGATTGTTCTCTTTTCCAACACTTTGCTATTGTTTTAGGCGACAAGAATTTGTAAACAAAAACACAGTAAAAGTGAGATTTTTCATGATTTTTATCAAAATCCCATAAACTTTTTGATAATTTAAGTATTTTGATTAATCATGAAATAACATAGAGCATTTTCGACCAATAAAATAATTATTTTCATTAATGTTGCTCTTTGATTAAAATTGCCTTACGTGTTTTTGCAAACGACTAGCGAAACCATTTTACGGAAAAGAGTTGAAGTCATCTAGTTATATATTAGACTTCTGCAAATATGAATTCAAAACGGCAACTGAATCCTAGAGTCTCATTAGAAAAAAAGATCAGATACACATTTGTAAAATGACTTTGTAGACGCCATATCGAATCACATGCATGAAAAGATCATTCAGTCAAATGATGACCCAAAATATATTACGCGAATCACCATTTCAGTTAAAGGAGTGTCCGCCCCAAAGTTCAGATCTCAATTCGAGTGAAAATCTGTGGCTATTGGAGAAGGGAGGCTTCCAAAATTCAATAGAATGCCCACTGTGGAAAATTTTGTCGGAATAGAGTGCATACAGCATAAATGGAATAATATTCCAAGTACCAATGTTGTTCACAAATTGGTAGAAATATGCCTGTGCTTTTGTATTAATATAGAAAACAAGGAAGTTTGGACCAAATTAAAATCATCCATTTGATTCTTATATACCAAAATGTGTAAAAGTAAGGCCGATCGTCGAATATGTAGAGAATTTTATGCTCTACAATTGTTTTTTGAACATTAATAATCATTTAAAGTATAGGAAACAAGATATTTTATATGACATATTTCTATGACATATTTCTATGACATATTTCTATGACATATTACTATGACATATTTCTATGACATATTTCTATGACATATTTCTATGACATATTTCTATGACATATTACTATGACATATTTCTATGACATATTTCTATGACATATTTCTATGACATATTTCTATGGCATATTTCTATGACATATTTCTATGACATATTTCTATGACATATTTCTATGACATATTTCTATGACATATTTCTATAATATATTAATATGACATATTTCTATGATATATTTCTATGACATATTTCTATGACATATTTATATGACATATTTCTATGACATATTTAAGTGACATATTTCTATGACATATTTCTATGACATATATCTATGACATATTTATATGATATATTTCTGTGATATATTTATATGATATATTTATATGACATATTTAAATAACATATTTTATATAACAGCTGTTCTGGATGAAAAAAGGCTTGTGCGACCGACTTATTTGAATCCCGGACAAAATTCATGATGCAAGCTCTATCTCAAAACGCAATAAACGAAACAAAGTCTGTGCACATGAACTTCACGTAAAATAAAGTGTGATATCTTCTACTTTGATTAGCTAGTTGGCTCATTGGTTAGTGCCCTAAGCTGACACCCTAGAGTCGCAGGTTCTATTCCCGCTCAAGTCTGGTCCTGCACTTTTCTAATTTCCTCCAATCCTTCCTAACTCTCCCCCTGAGCTGAAGACCTTTGTCGCTATTAATCATATTAATCTTAGTTCGATATACTCGTACAAACCTCTGTCTGAATTTCGAATGATCTGCATTGGGGCAAAGTTCTATTGTCTTTGGGAGATTTGAAGATTCTAATCTATATAAATTCGGTTATCAACATTTGGTAAATTCATACCTCTACACTGTCATTTTGAACATAACTTAACTTACCATTTCATTGATTGATCAATCAATCATTTAATCGTTTTGATATCATCCACATATGAATCATACAAAAAATGCAGATAATTTTTTATTTATTATAATTTATTTGTGTATTTTCATATTTATGAAGTCGAAATAATTTTTTTTTTTTTTTTTTAATTTCTTGATTTTTAAGTATTGTATTTTTAACATTTACATAAGTTTACACCTAAAAATAATTTTACTATATTTATATTTTGCTTTAGTTTTATTAGTTTTTGGTATTTTTTTTTTATTATTTTCATAATTTTTTTAAAAATATTTTTAAATGCTTTTACATAAAAATTAGTTACGAAAAAATAAACAAAAAAAAATTTAAAAATGAAATAAATAAATCATTGCTTTAATATGAATATTATAGTTTAGTGAGTGTTTATTTTGTTTTGCTTTGCTTTGCTTTGCTTTACTTTTTTCATTTACATCAATCATCAACTTTAATTTATTTATATAATTAAGTTTTTTAGGTCTTTTGTTTTTTATATTTTATCTTTTAATATTTTTTTTAGCTACTATTCAATTTAGTTATTTATTAATAGTATTATTTTATATATATATATGGATATATATATATATATTTTTTTTTAACCTTCTTTTACTTTGATTTTCTCTTAAATTTATAAGTATTTTTTATACACATAAATAGTTTAACATTTAGTTTCACCACAAACAAACTTAATAAAAATTTAAATAAAAATAAATAACTTATAATAAAAAATATTTAATAAAATTTCTAGTAATTATGATTTTAGCATAAAATTTAATTTAGTATTTGCTAGAAAAAAAAAACTGCGCAATAATATTTTTTTTTATTATTTATTTTATTTTAATTTTTTTATTGAAAAACAATTTTTTTATAAATTTTGTAAATTATTTTTTTTAGTACTAATTAATAAGCGTTTTTTTTTTTTTTGAATAATTTGCCTAGAAATTCATTTTTATTCATAACGAAATGAGGGGCTTACAAGTGAATGTATTGTAAGACCTTGGTAACCATAGCCGCACTAACACCCACACCCATGTGTGTGGGTGTAAAGAGATATACGAATCCATAAAAATTAAGATTGTGCAAATAGTTTTGTGTAACATCTTAAAGGATGTTAAGAGTACTTAAGGTGGAACTGAGGTATATACGTGTATGTATACATTAGTATATACATTTAAAGGGTCTTTCAAAATTCATTCAAATATTCAATTTTGAACCTTTTGTGTGGTTACAAGTTGTTGATTGAGTTGTGTTGAGTGGAGTGGAGTGGAGTGGAGTGGAGTTTAGAATGGAATAAATCAAGGTATGATGTTCTCAGGAAAGCAAGTGGAAACCAATAGGATAATGCTGTAATGGCATAGCATCTGTCATCTGAGCAGTGCGCCACATTGTGTAGCATAGCTTGAGGAATTTCTTGTCTTTTTCGTTTCTCGGGAATCCAAGTACATCGTTGGACATTTTAAAAAGCTCATAGTCTCAAAAAAGCTATGCATCTTTAACTGTTAACAAAGTTTAGTTAACCAGAAAACTAAATCCTATTGACAATGAATTGAATTGAATTGAAATAAGAAAAGGAGTAGTAGAAATTTTTAGGCGAAACATTTATTGATTGTATAAATCATTTGTCATTTAATGGCCATTAAATTTTTAAGTTGATAGTCAAAATTTGTCACCATGCAATTTAATGCCGCTGGACTTTTTTTTAACATATAATACTAATCACCACACGATCACCCTACTCTGTAAGTACTTACATGTCCTTAAGAAGCAAATAATGACTATACTATATTATTTTTGAATCAATTAAGAAATGAGTAATTTATATTTTATACAATTTGTATCTTCTATGAAAATTATTGTATATTTGTTGTTCAAATTGTAGGGTATCATTTTTCTTATTTATTTAAGCTTTGGTTTGATTTGATTTGTAGATCTGTAGATCTTTAGGTTGATTGGTTAAAATAAGTTGAAATGCTTTGAATTATTTGTAAGTAAACACATTATAGTACTTAGTTATTTATTCTGTTAAATTGTTATTGGTTTTGGTGCAGGGTATTTATGTACTTTTACCGAGTCCAATAAGAAGGGAAGCCTCCTGTTTTTTTGGAAATTTTCCTGTAGTACATTCAAATACAATATTATCTGTTGGGAGATGAAGATTCTCAATGAGTTGAGATACAAAATTGCATATCATTGCAAGTACTAAGTTGGCTCTATTGTGATTTATATATTATTTATAACTTTTTTTGTTATATTTTCTTTTTTCTTTTGAATATTTTTTAATTAATTAGAATATATTTAAATTTTATTTTCTGAAATTCTTTTTTTTTTTCTTGTTACACATAATTTTCTTAATTTTTTATTTTTGTCTTTTAATTTAATTATTTATAGCTATTAGTTGTTTTTTATTAATTTATATATATATATATATATAAAAATATTTATATATATATATATATATTTATTTATTTAAAATTCTTGATTAAATTTGACACTAGGAAAGTACAAAAGTTGTGAGCAATTTTTTTTTTTTTTTTTTTTTTCTTGTTTGAAATTTATTATTTAGTAGTACTTACCAAATTTTTATACCCTGTACCTCCATATACTTACAGTTGCAAGTCTAGATTAAACTTGGTACATTAACTTAACAATTTATTAATACCCAAATGGTGCATGATGAGTTTCTAAGAAACTAAAATAGTCTTTAGACAAATCGATGAAGACTTTCGATAACATCGAACTTGTAAAAAGAATTTTGCCATTAAATGTCTCACGAATTGAAATTTTGGACTCATCAATTCCAGTTATACTTTAATGTTTTATTATATGCGAAATATTTTTTAATGAAAATGCTACAAAGTTCTTAAATAAAAATTGATTAGGTTAGAAGAAGGACTGGAAATAACACACCTCGTTACTGAGTTCTTATTATGTTTATAAATAAACTCTTCACATATGTAAATATGTTTTTTTTTTTTTTTTTGCTGGATCGCATGAAGGAGGTCGGTCATCTTCTAAAGATGCAGTTGCCAAGATAACCGTATGCATGATTCTTTGCCATATTGACAATGCCTAAAGTACTAAATCCACCCCCTGCAGAACTTCAACCTCTCTCCCCATGGAACTGTCGTTATGCGTATTAGTGTTTGTAAATATGTAAAATACATAATAATCGATGTTTATTAATCATTTGAATAAATAAATTCACAGATTTATATTCTGACTGATAGTTCTGAATGTCTACAAAATTCGAGGAACTTGTTTTTGTTTTTAACATTAACTAAAAATATTGGAAGAAGATAGTTTACAATGCAAATAATAAAAAAAAAAAAACTTGAAGTCACACAAAATAAACCATTAAAAATGATTTTTAATTTACCTTGGCATCACTCTACTGTTGATTTACTTAATAAGGCTAAAATCGATTTAATATGGGACAAAGTGGATTGTCTATATAGACTAACTTTATGAATGGATGTAGTATATCTTCTACCTACTCTCATATCAACTGTATAGTTTAAGCACGTTAGCTTTAAGATTTAAGTTATAATAAAATTTTCATGGGTTTTTTTTTTTTTTTTTTTTTTTTTTGTAAATTTTTCCCCCTTTCTTTGTGTTAGTATCAACTGTTTACTGTTATGTATTTCCTTATGTACACCTAAATAGAAAAGGCATGGATACAGAACTCTTTAATAAGAAGTTTTAGACTCAAAAACGTGTATTGTATACGTATATGTATTTTAAAAAGTGTGAATAAATAAATTGAAATTGAATTGAAAACTTATCTATACAATATTATAATCCCAAACTTAATTTTTAAAATAATATTTTTGGTTAAGAAGAACAAGTAAAAGTTTACAAAATAACTTGACATCAACCTTGAAACATGAAACCATATACTTGTACATATGTATCCACAAAACTATTGAACTGATTATTATATTAGCTGAAGGCCCTGGGAGTCATGGCTATTTCAAAACTTTTTTGTTAATTTCTAGTTTTAACTTTAGGTTAGCATTATATAAATAAATAAATAAATAAATAAATATTGAACTGATTAAATCTTTATTTGATTTTTTTTTTTTATTATAAGAAAAATTAAATTTCTATTTTATTTAAGATAAAAAAAATAATAAATGTTTACAGGAAGTTAGATATAAGATGATGGATTCCCCTTCCTTTTGGAAAAATTAATCGGTTTGAAAAAAATTCTTATGCAAAGAGGATAGAATAGAGAGAAGAGAAAAAATGTGTTCTCCTCTCAATATAAACTATAAACAATATCATTGTTTATATAACTTAGGCATTAAAATATAACAAAATATACGAGTATGGTGATGATTTTGTTAAATTATTAATCGATTTAATGGGGGGAACTGAAGTAGAATAGTAATAATATGGTATGGTAGACATATTAAGTGGCTTGTTTTGATTTGTTAGGATCAACAAGAAATGTTGCAGATGTATGGAATGCAGAAGAGAAGAGAAGAAAAGAAAAGAACAGATATACTTAGCACCATCGAAAGTTTGTGTTCAGAAACAAAGACCCGAATTTATTATACTTTTCCAACACAAGAACTCATCATTATTTAGTACATTATATGCTTAAGGCAAAGGATATTAAATCTTTGATCAAACCAAAGAAAATGTAAGTATGTAGTATTTATTTTTGATTTATCCATTTTTTGAATTAAACAATGTATTTTTTTTTCTTTTTTTTTATTTATTTCGTTAGTTTTTGATTTATATATTTTGTAGATAATCTTCATTTTATTATTATTTTGATTTTTGAAAGTATTTCTTCATTCATATTTTTATTAAGCTGTTTGTTTATTTATTTTTATTGTTGAATATTTATTTATTTAGTTGTTATTTATTGTTGTGATTTTTTATTTTTTAATATATTGGCTAATATTATTTATTTTAATTTTTTTTTTTTTTTTTATTATAATTAATATAATTTTATTGCACAAGTTTTTTTTTTTTTATTATATGTAATTATTTGTCACATAAGAAACAATTAAGAGGACGGTCATTAAAACTAAATTACGAGTAGATTCATTATTATTATTATTATTATTATTATATTTCATTTGTTTTTTAACGCAAAAAAAAAAAACATTTCTTTTATTCTCATTTTATGTATGTAAATAGAACTAATGACCAGTTGAAGGCCAAATCCAATAAACCTGTATATCAAACATAAAACCATATAGTTAGTAGTCATACACATCATCATTATGATCACCATCACCATCATCATCATTGTCATCATCATGAAGATCCTTGTAAGTATAATTAACAAATAATTTTGTTAATTTTCCTAAATTTGGTAAATATTTCTTATTTAATTAAATATTGTAGTTGATAATTTTGCTATAACTTTTATCTGATACCCTGATAATGCTCAATTTTTTTTTTTGTTTTTTTTTTTTATTTATTATTATTATAAGTGTATTTTTTTTTTTTTTTTTTTTTTGTGTAATTTAATTGTTTTATTATTTTTTACATTTATATATTTTTTATTTTCTTTTTCTTTTTTTTCTTTTTTTAAATATATTTAAGTAGTGTTTTTGTTTTTTGTTTTCTTTAGTAATTTTCATTAACGCACATTTAATTTAAATTTGTAATTTGTAGATATAATTTTACTGTTTTTAATTTTTCACATTAACACTTAACCATTAATTTTAGATGACTGACTAATGACCAACTAACTGACAGATCAATTGGATCAAACGATCGATAGATCGATTAACTGACTAACTGACAGACTGACTGACTGAGATAGACTGACTGTATTCCTATATAGTCTTTCATACATACTTAGTACATTAGTAGTTTGCTACTTAATACTATAAAATATTTTTTATTTATATTTATATTTTTTTCTGTTTTATGTTTGGTTTTATTTTCTTTCAATATATGCATTAATTAGTAGTATAAGTATAAGTATAAGTGTTGAGACCTTTGGGTTAATTCAGCGTACGTTAGCCTAGACATAAAGTGTACTTTGTACGAAAACAAAGAAAATTTAAGTTAATATAATACTTATCTTTCTTACGATACTTCAGATTTCTTGTAGTATCTTAATTTGTATTAATTTTTCGATCTTATCATGATGAGTGAATGAATTTTTGTGAAATTTAATTCAATTCAATTCATTTCATTTAGTTTATTACATTTATTTAATATTACTTAAGTTTATTTATTATATTTATATTTATATTTATATTAAAAAAAAAAAAAAAAATTAATATATATTAAATAATATATTGATTTATATATAAATTTCGATTCGTAATATCTCTAAGCAACATCAGACAAAGTCTCTTCACAATAGTATTTGGTTGGCTTAGACCTTTGTGGGGCTCAATGTTTTGATTGGTTTTGATTTGTTTGGTTGATTGTATTCCTTTTGATTATCATCATTGTCGAAGTAAAAACAGAAGCAACAGACTTAGAGATTCTTGTAGTTACTTAGTAGTAGTAGCTGGAATTCTGAACCTGAAGTAACTGATGAACTTCTTCAACAAGGCATCAAAAAGAATACATTGTTTTGTGTAATAGGAGAAACTTTGTAATGTTGCTTAAGTTTTAATCCATTTAGAATTCTTATATGTTATACTTAGTAATCAATTCTATAAACTCGTATATTAATTTAATGAATAGTAAAATCGTTTTTATTATTTATATTTTATTTAATATTTTCAACTAAACACTTTTCTATTCATGTAAATAATTTTGCTACATTTATTTTATAATTATTATTATTATTTTTATATTTATTTTAATTAAATTTTCTGTTATACTTACTTACACTCATACTTAGTATATCTAAAATAATAATTGAAATAAAAATTATAATTCTTTTCAAAGGATATGCTCTGCCATCGTTGGTTTAGTAGTTTATTTTATTTTAGTTTTGTTTTGTTTTGTTTTGTTTTGTTTTGTTTTGTTTATTTTGGTATAAAATGTTCGGAATTATTTGTTTAAATTTAAATTTAACATTATTCTTAAATTTTAATATTAATATTTTTTTCTTGATTTAATAAAATATAATAACATTATCATTATCAATGATGAAGAAGTTCTGTTTGTTCTGTTTTGGTAGAATGATATGTACAAGACTTGAACGAAATATAGTTGCAGCTCATTTTGAAGGAAAATAAAAAAAAAAAAAATAAAAAAAAAAATTAAACAAAAACAAAAACATGAATAAGAATATAGTACTAATATAAAAGAAATAATTTACTATGTATATAGTCATAAGTCTCTCATATGGGACAGAGATTGAGACTATGAGAGTTCTATTTGTATTAGAAATAGTTGTAAACTTCAATGTTCTCCAAACTAAAAACTATAAATATCAATATCAAGAATTTTTAAAGTAATTTAAACAAAATCTTATTAGTTGTTATAAACCCTCTCTCTCTCTCTCTCTCTCTCCTTCTCTCTCTCTCTTCCTCTCTCTCTCTTTCTCTCTCTCTCTCTCTCTGTCTGTTTAGGGTACGAAAATGAGTTTGGTTTTTAGATACTTAATAGCTCAAGTTTCATACATTCCAACACATGTACTACTACTTACTATACCTAAAATACTGGGTTTTTCAAGAACTTTTAAAGCAACCTAAAAATATTTAAAATACTTGAATAACTCAAACATAAATAAAAAAGATTTAAAGAAACTAAATATAAGTATATTTACAATTTATGAGTTCCTGATTTAATTCAAGTACATTATAACATACGAAATACTTAATAGGAATTGAGGTACTTATGACTGACTTGATTTATTTAAACAAAAAAAAAAAAAACATTAATTACTATATGCCTAGGTATAATGTACATGAGTGTATGTGTGTGTCTGTGTGTCTGTGTGTGTTTATTAATTAATTAATAGAACTGGTTCTTTTATTTTTTTATTAAATGCTTTTTCAAATACACCAAGAATCTAAAATTGTATTGTTGTGTCATAAATATGTATTTTACCTTAAATAACTAAAGTACTTTGAAAGTACTTATAGAACTTATTAGGTACTCTACTCATGAGCGACAGACAGACATACAGACTGACTGACTTAATTATGTCCTTTATATAATCGTATATATTATAAAAAAAAAAAAAAAAAAAAATATATATTCTTAAGTTTCTATACTACTAATAATATACATAAATACTACTACATACATATACATATCTTATGATATCTGAGATATATAATAATATCTTTTAATATAATCATCATCATTCTAAATATTTTTTGTTTTTCTTGTTGTATGTTTAATATTTAATTATAATAGTTAATTAGTTATATATATGTATATTATTTTATATTGTATTAAGTGATTTCTCAAAACTTTCTTGCTTTTTTTTATTTTTAATATTTCATATATGTAAATGTTATGTTTAATTTTTAGCTAATATATTTTTTTTTTTTTTTTTGGGGATTTTGTTTCTTAAGTAGAATTTTTTGTATTTAAATACAAATTTATAGATACAACTACATATAGTACACATCCATTCATATACAAACAGCTTAAAGATAAATGAGATTAAAGTTTAAATTTGAGGTTTTCTATCATTAAAAAAAAAAAAAAAAAAAAAATTGTGTTGTAGTTGCCTTCATTTTTGGCACAGTAGAATTTTTTACTAGTAGCTTATTTATAATTCTCTTGTTATAAGTATTTTCTTGTTTTTTTTTTTTTTTGTTTTTTTGTTTTATTTCTTGTAATTCTACTAAAATTTACCTTTTTATGAAATTTCTTTCTTTCCTTTATTATATTGTGAATAGTTGAAATTATTTAGTCAATTTTTATATGTTTCATTTCAATGGTGATATTTATATTTGTATTTTGATTACAACTGATTTGAATGAATTCCTTGTTCTTGTTTGTGTTCTTCTCGTAATTGTGGTTCATTTTCTTATTATTATTATTATTATTACTTTTATTTTGATTATGATCTTTTGATTTAGTTAATCACCCCATATGCATGATTTTCTTGAATGCTTTGCGAAATTCTGGATTGAATATTGTATAAATGACTGGATTGACAAAACTATTTATATAGCCCAGCCAAGTTGTTAATATATAAGCTGTGACACCAGGACGACAGTCTTTATTAAATTTAGCGCACATAGCATCCATAATGTTGCAGGAGAAGAATGGTAGCCAACAAAATAGAAAGACACCTAAAAACAATAAAAGAAAATAAAACAACAACAAAATTAATATAAAGCAAGTGAGAGAATAAATTTAATAAAATTCCAAATAAATTTTAAATATACTTTATTGTTGGTGATGGTGATGGTGATGGTAACGCATAGAATCATGCACATTTCGAATGGGAAAAACTTTCTTTTATACAACATTTCAAATATTCATATACAACTTATAAAAATTTCATATAAAATTTACAAAAATTTCATATAAAATTTACAAAAATTTCATATAAAATTTACAAAAATTTCATATAAAATTTACAAAAATTTCATATAAAATTTCCAAAAATTTCATTTTAAAATCTCAAAACTGAGAGAGTAGTTTCCATAAGCATAAGTATTTCTATAACATCAATTTTTGTTTGTCGGACCCGGTAAACAGTTGATGATCTAAAGAAAGAGTGTAATTACAGTTAAACGAATGAGAAATAATTTGTCATTTGCCTTTTGAATTTTCTATTTACTGATAAGAATACTAATAGACATCGATTTTTGCGAATGCATAAATATTTTGACATCTCTTCTGCAATATTTAGTTTACATTGATCTGTTGTTCAACGAAAACGAAATCTTTGCTTAAGCTTAGCTTAGCTTGACTGATAGATTGTTGTTGCTGATAAACTTTTTTTTCATTGTTTCATAATTTTGTTAAATATGGTGAAAACAAAGGAACTGATTTTTACTAAAAATGTAATTATAATAAAGTATAATTCTGGTTTTTCGATACAAAATATCAGTAAATTATACAAAATTCTACGACAAACAATATGCATACTACCACACGACAAAAAACATTGCCCATTGTGGCTGACCACCCAAAACAACTGAAAAAACAGAAACTTAGTTACATTTTACGAAAGCTAAAACAGAATGTTGGAGCTAATATAAATATTAGTGAAAGAAGAACCATTCGAAGACGTCTTAAGAAAGGCGATTATGACAAATATATCGCTAGAGTTATACCACAAATTACTAAAAGAAATAAAATAAATCGCCTTGAGTTTACCAAAAAATATGTCGACCAATCTGAAGAATTGTTGTATATTGTTTTGTGGAGTAATGAAAGCTCTTTTGAGTTTCTTTGTTTTGGGGACTTGGTTCCGGTTGAAGGAACCAACATATCCTAAATAATCATTTATTCCACTCAGGCAATTAATTGATTGGAGAGTAATTCATAGTGTAGCAGAAGGCAACGCCCCGTGCCATAAGGCCAAACTAATAATACAGTTTTTGAAGGATGTTGGATTTAACATGTTGGATTGGCCGCCCCAAAGCCCAGATTTACATACAATATAATCAAAAATTTGTAGTCATATATAAAATAAAAAACGGTGTGCAAATTTATCCAGAACCCGAGAGGATACCATTCTAGAAATAGAAGCTCTCTCGAAGGATATTCCACTCGATTATATCCACAGTTTAGTACAATTTGTACCGAAACGTCTGCAGAAGGTAATAGATATTTTTTCCATTAATTTTTTATAAATTTTGTGTTCAAATTAAATTTTTTTTTTTTTTGGGAATTTCTAAAAATTATAAAGAATTGTAAAAATACTTATGCCACACTTAATTTGTGAAAACTTATTTTTTTATTTCATCAACAATGTACTTTGTACCGTTTGTATTGATAAAATTGAATTACTATAAAATACACAATACCTGTATTTGACCAAATTAACTTATCAATTCCAATGTCCAAGTTAATAAAGATTTTTGGTTACTTTTTAAATAAAATACCTTATAAACATTTGGCTATGACAAAAAAAAATATATAAAAAAAGACTTACTTTCGCTATGCCGAAGTTGTAATACTCTGTACACCCGAGTGGTCCGTGGGTCTTATTTATAAGGTTGGTGGCTATGGGTCAGACACTTATAGTGTCACAATTTTAAGTCGATAGTACAAAAAACAAAAAAGTTTTTCTAATAAGAACTTTCATTTGGATCCCGGTTTGTATGGGGGGTACCCCTCTTAGTAGTCCAAGGGTCTTGAAATGTTTATGGTTTGTGGATATTGGTCAGAGACTTATAGTGTCCAAATTTCAGTTCAATAAGTCAAAAAACCAAAAACATTTTCTAATAAGAACATTAATTTAGAAGGGGGCTTGTATGGGAGGTACGCCTCCTGGTAACCCTGGGATTATGAAATTTATAGGGTTGCTGGATATAGACTAGATATATTATAATGTCCAATTTTCAGTTCGATACGTCAAAAAACAAAAAACTTCTTCTAATAAGAACCTTAATTTAAAAGGGGGTTTGTATGGGAGGTACCCCCCCTAGTGGTCCGATTCGGCTGATTCATGAACTTGATCGGCGTTTGGTAAAAAGAAACCTATGTACATCAATTTCAGCTTTCTAGCTCATATTGAAGCACTAGGAGTGCGAACAGACGGATCGACGGACAGACGGACATGGCTAAATAAACTCGTCTCATCGAGCTGATCACAAATATACGAATATATACTTTATGTGGTCTGCGATGTCTCCTAATGTGTGTTACAAACTTCATGACAAACTTACTAACGTGAAAAGTATTTTTACTACCCCATTTTTTTTTTATCAGGATGTCACCCTACAGTTTAGGCCTCTTGAGAGCTTGACATGTTTTTTTTTTCACTCCGTGATATAATTGATTTATTATCTATAGTTAAATTCAGGTAATATTTATTTTGATCGTGTTTTGCTTATTTTAGTTGTGCACAAAAGTTAATTTTACAAGCGATTACACAAACACAGATTGCTCGAATTACGCGCGAAACATCTGATTGTATTTAACTGCTGACATTTAGCTAGGACTGGCAGAAAAAAAAATATAATAGTTTTACTTATGGGCTTTGCAATAATGGTTCTGGAATTTAATAATAAAATCTCTGTGTGGTAGAAAAAAAAATATTATACTTCTGTCACCTACAAGGACACTGGGAATTGAAGAGTTAATAATTTTTTTTTTTTAAATATTCAAAAAATTACAAATTAAAAATGTTATATAATCTTGTTATCAAAATACTTATACCTAGTTCCTAATTTCTCTGTCAAGCCTATGTACTATGAACTAATTGTGCATGAACTCTGTGATTTATGCTTCCATGCGTTACAATCAATTAGAATAAGATTATCATTTAAAGTGAGTGAGGCTAGTGAGAAAAACATTTTCTTGTATTTTATTAAAGAAAAGTGAAGATTTATTCGATATTTTTTCCTGGATCGTTAAGAAAATTCATTTCCTCAACACTTTCATAATTTCTTATGCTGATCTTAATTTTCAAAATATTGTTCATTAGATTATTAAATAGATAAGTTCAATTGTATTGTACGCGCTCATTATGAAATTGTGCAGAGTCTCATTTGACTGTTCATGGTCATGACCTCAATTCGGATTATTAAGTTTATGTCAACAATATGTTGATCAAAAATACATGCGTATAGCGAATATTTATACTAGTTACAGAGGTCTAAACCATTGCTGTCATTAATGGTATTTGATGTCTTTTATTATGTTTCGGTAAGGAAATTGACTTTCTGTATCATTTTAAAAAGAATTTCTAGTCCATTTCAAAGATTTAATTAATTTGAGGTGTAAACTTGTAGTTTTCCAAGCAAATATAGAATAATTAATTTTATGAATGAATTCATCATTATGCAAATAAACAATATAAGAAACTTTTAATGCTGACATTTTTTGTGTAATTGATTCCTTAGATATTGTACTATATCAGTTTGACTTATTGTATTACAGAAGAATTTCTCACTTTGCTTTTTATACTTATTTACTTATTTCACTATTGACGTTTAACTTAAATTCTACTATAGTGTATACAAATTATGATTGATTATAAAGCAAGCAAATATCCTTAAAAATATAATACTTACCCAATACTATGGCGAGTGTCTTGGTTGCTTTTCGTTCCTTTTTCGCTGAGGATTTTTCTTTCTTTCTTTTTGATGCCTTGTGAACTTTGTAGATTGTGAATCTGCATTAAACGTGAGTGTTTATTTTTAAATAAATTACCACAAACATGATATTCGCGTGCAAAGAAATAAAGAAAACTACATACAAACACGTACAAGGTCACTATAATTGGATATATCCAATTGGACTATCGAAAAGACTCTCTCTGCTACTTACTAGTGAAACATGCAATATCTCATTTTCATATTTATTGAATGTTTCTTTTTTTTCGATTTAGGAAAAAATATTAAAAAGTTAAGTGTTTTGAAGATTATGGAGATCTCAATTCAACTGATATAATAATACTTATATTTGATCTCAGAAAATATTGTAGTTTTTCTCCTGAATAAGAGTGAAATAGAGAAGAAACTTGATCTGTCTACTACTTAGCTTTTGCTCACTTGCATTTATTTTGTATCTGATTGGTTTTTAATTTACCAGTTTAGCTCAAAAGCTACTACATACATATAAACAAGATTAAATAAACTCATTATAGTGTCATCATAATTCTTAATTTATGAATAATGCTTCCCATTGCTTGCCTATTTTTAGATAAACTTGAGTTTGAGCATAAACCTTCTCATATGAATATGAAATCGAGTGAGTGATTAGGCAAAATTATTATTATTATTATTGTATTTCATTCACTTTAATATTTTTTTTTTTTTTTGTATTGTTACATTCGTTTGTAAAATCTTAATATACCCTTTTATTTTGACTCACACATAAGAGAGCAGGATGAAGAAAAAAAAAAAAAGAAAAAAAAAAATTATGAAAAAAAAAGGAAGAAAAACTTCATTTAACATTCAAGTTGAAGTTCGCATGAAAACTACAAACTAACTAACTAAGCTAATAACTGTAATTAATGTTGATAGATGAATGTATTTGTGCTTGTGTATTTATGTATGTGTGTATGTGTCTATGTATATAAACAACATGTACATTTGTGTGTGATTTACCTTGAGGCCTGTGAGTTTTTCTTATCCTTGCGCGAGGACGTTTTCGATGTTGTCGATAGCGTGGAATCGTTGCGTGCCAATGTTATGGCCTCCTGTACTCCATAACGAACAAATGATAATGGCTTCATGGCAACGCTAAAAAATCAAGAAAATAAGAGAAAAGAGAAGAAACGAAACGAAATGAAATGAAATGAAAAGAATGAATAAAGTTGAATAGTCAAAACCTTCAAAAAGAAACTTGTTGCTTCAAATTACATTTTGTAAAAAAAAAAAAAAAAAAAACAAAATAAAACAACATAATAAAAAAAAAAACATGATAATGATAATAATGATGACAATGAGTGTGTTTGGTTTTATTTTACTTACCTCAAAGCTGGTTCACCATTTCCACCACCACCACGCTTTGGTGTATCCTCGCCGGTATCGGTACCACCACCTCCACCACCACCACCACCACCACTACTACCGCCGCCGCCAGCATCAATATTTCGTCGACTGCTCACACTGGAACGTTGTAATGTTGCACCACTCGGTATAGGACTATCCGGCGGCGTTGTGCTACTAGCGATGGCACCTCCTGCAAGGACATCGTCAACGTTTGATGGTGCATAACCAGAATCATGATTACCATTTGGATCGGCGACAACCAATTGTGGTTGAGTGGTGATTTGAGCCACAACACTGCTTCAGTTTGCATATACAATCACGAACATGGACAATAATCCCAGCAATCACATCACATCACATCACATCACATCGCATCGAATGGTATGGAATCAGATCAAATCAGTCAATTGATCGGTTCAGATCGTTTTGGATTGATTATTGAGTTTGATATCAAAATCATAATACATATAAATGAAATCAAAATACGAATATATTTTGAGGAATAGGACGAAAGGTAAATTGTTGAAAATTATGTATTAATTAAAGTGAACATTTTCAATTTTCATATTTTCATATTTTCATATTTCATGTATAAACAAAAGGATAAGTAATTTTATAATATACAATAGCTGAAATATAAATTGATTGTAATAATTGTGGTTGCAAGTAGTATAAGGAGATGTTTTTTCTGTTCCTTTTCTTTAACTTTTTTAGTACAAAAAGCATATAAGCTTCGGTTATGGTTTATAATCTGTGTTATTAAATATATATTTTTATTAGAACTAAAGTTCCCCGATTACTGGAACAGATAGTACTTGCACAAAAGTTTGTGTGACTACGATTTTTAAATTTTTTCCATAAGTTAGAATGCCATCAAAAAAAAGTGTACATAAGGAAAATATTTATTAAATTCACCACTAATCTTATCTCTTTAATATATCTCTGTGAGTGCGTTATATCTAAAGTATCGTCATAGATTCCAAACAAGTACAGTTTGTAATAGATAAATAACTGCTTAAGGTTTTTCCCATTCTAGAACAGATATAGGATAGCATTTGGTTGCTAAATGAATACATTTTACATAGTTTGAGTGTCCAGTTTAGGACTTTTTCTTTGTTTTTTTTTTTTTTTTATGTATGTATTTCAGGAAAGGCCGTCAGAACGAGACTGAAGATCAACATATTGCGTGACTTTTGAATCGTACCACTTCATCAGTTGTTTTTAAATTTTGCATAAATGGATTGCATTCTACAGAATTGACCAAGAAACTCTGGGTACTATAGTAATATATTTTGCGTTAAAATGTTTCTCCTAAACCCTCAGGTATAGTGGAATACACATAAAGCAAATCAACCTTTAAAGGTGCATTTATGCATATATTGTTTTGAATACATTCATGTACACAATATACGAGTATTTTCCTACATATGACTGTATTCAAAAAGGCTTATGAGTGTATTTGTGCACATGCCATCACTGTTGAAATTAATGAATCATATTTCCTATTCCATCATCATCAAATCAAACTGCGCGACGATCATACTTTGTATATTAAACAGCGCTACAATCAATTATTGCATAATAGATTTTTGTCTCACATTGGTCATGCTACTAAGTAATAAATACAAAAATTATCCCTTAAAATATGTTTAATTTTGTTTTTTTTATTTATTAATTCGAAAATAACGAATTGCTTTAATTTACAAAGCATTGCTTGAAACATATGCTTTTATAATACATAAAATATATGAAACCGAACAACATTTTACCATATTCGACGGCGCCTCCCCCTTTAATGACAGAAGTGCGCAATGTCATAAACTCACTAACAGGCAACGCCGACCAATTTTATACTCAGAATATATACACTACTTGGTGCTACAACTTTTGAGTCACGAGATATATTACAATCTTTGGTGACACCAAAGGCATTTGGGTGTAACGCTTTCGTTTTAAAACTTTAGTATGAGAACATTGGTCCTTATAAACTTCACTCATTAGTGTAATCCGATTTCTATAAATCAATGTGTAAATGTTCATTAAGTCTTACTATTACAAGTATATTGTAATATTTTTTGAGACTGAGAACCAATATACATACGTGGATCAAAGAAGGAAATAAATTTAATATATTCGGTATATATACATTCTGTCAAAAAAGTACCGGGATTTAAATCTGGCGGGGTAATCTAGGCAGGTTTTTTTTCCTAGGTTGGTACAACTATCCTTAATTACTATGCCAAGTTTGAGCGGGATCTGTCAACCAGTTTGTTTACAGCAGCTGGTTAAGTAAGTCGATGTCAATAGTGCGTGCCGATTTTTTACTATGGGTGATTCCGTTGAACAAAGAATTTGTTTAAAGTTTTGTGTCGCGAATGAATTTTCGTGTGCCGATGCATTGAGAATGTTACAAAAGGCCTTTGGCAATAATGCTCTATCGAAAACTCGGGCATATGAGTGGTACAAAGCCTTCAAAGACGGTTGTGAAGTGGTCGAAGACTTGCCTCGTTCCGGACGCCCATTGACGGCTTCAACCGACAATAACGTAGATAAAATTAAGGAAATGGTGCTCGAAAACCGTCATACCAGCTTTAGAGAGATAGCACATGAGCTCAACATATCCCACGAGTCAGCACGTACGATTTTAATTGATATTTTGGGCATGAGAAAGGTGGCCGCGCGACTGGTGCCAAAAGAGCTGAATTTTCTTCAAAAACACTATCGCGAACAGGTCGCTTCGGACATGCTGGATCACTGTAATTCCGATCCCACATTCATGGAACGCATCATTACGGCCCCCTGTGACTTTTCCCTTTTTCCAAAACTAAAATTGCCGCTTCGTGGCACCCGTTTTGAGTCCATTGAAGCCATAAAACAAAATTCGGCGCGTGAACTGAAGGCCATCCCGGAAAGCGCCTATAAAAAATGTTTCAATGATTGGAAATGCCGTTGGCATAGATGTACTAGAGCAAATGGTGCCTATTTTGAAGGCGACCCAATAAATTTGGATGATTAAAGGTAAAAATGTTGTTTTATTTATAAATTCCCGGTACTTTTTTGACAGAATATAAACCTTAAATTATAAGCCAAAATCTATTCTGTATTATCGTAGATTAATTAGCAGTCTATAATAAACCATAAGTTTATAAGCAGAAAATAAATGAATAAATAAAATAATATTTCATATATCTACATATTAATATTTAAGTATTTCTAAGTTTTTGTACGGGTAACTTTAATATTTCTTAAGATATTCAAGCGAATTTTCGTTAAACAATTTAAAATGCCAATAACTTCAAAAACCTAATAATCCAATAATACAATACCAATTTTTGATGATGCAAAGTTTGAATATTTGGATGGACCTACTAACTGTAACGAAGTTATTGACTGTTCTGCCTTCTTTCTTTTTTAATACAATTTTGAATCATCATCATCAGCATCAGCATCAGCATCATATTCTTTATTATCTATTCTAAAATGCAGTAAATTGTCTTTTACAAAATTTTTCTCTAATTAAAATCGAAATGGAAAAGAAAAAGAAAATGCTACATTAACCGCAAATCAAACCTTTAGTAGATTGTATTTTATGCTGACTACAGCAACTAGTCATAGTACTATTACTACTATACTATATCGACTATTATTGAAAGCAATTGAATAACTTTCATTCATTTCCCACCTTGTACTACTATACATTAGTCCCTTGTCAATGTTATTATTGTTGATTTCGAAATACCACAAGAAAATAACTACACACTACATGTTAGTATGTAATAGGTGATGTTGATGTCGATGTTGATGTTGATGTTGATGTTGATGTTGTTGTTGATGTCTATGTTGATGTCATTGTGTAATCACTCACTCAAAAAGCAGAATAAAAATATGACAGCAAGAGTATTAGCTTTATAGTACTATATACCATAGTAAGTATGAGTATTGAGTATTTAGCCAAAGGACATCAATTCAGGATCAAAGGCATAGCTTTGTTCATGAAAGGTGCTGAAGCAATAAACAACTTTCATACGGTTTGGTCACGAAAGAATGATTTGTGAATGAGAAAGTCAAAATATTGCAAGTAGTTGCGGCCTTGGAACTTGATTTTTTGATGCTTTATACTTTTATTGACTATTGGCTGCAGGATTTCAAATTTCGTTAGTCCTTGTACAATAGTACAATCTCTAAACTCCCAAAAGTGCAAAACCACTAGTAGCTACCAGCATCCTTTGTTCTGTTCTTTTCTTTTCTCTTCTCTTCTGTTCTATTGAGATGAATCTAGTGCAATACGAGTATTTCAGTTTTGTTTTCTATAAAATTTGTCTTTTTTACCAACATATAGTTTATAAATACAGTCAAACTTCCATAAGACGAATATTATTAAAATTACATTTGAGTTATAGAACTTTTTCACCAAAATTATAGTTTAATTCTCATTAATATCATTGCAACTTACAATATCCTCGTATTCAGATTCAATCTTATCCATTACAAAATTGTAATCATCTTTCATGAAAATCTGTTTTTTTTACTCTTTCTAATAAATAAACATATTAAAATTATGTTATATTATTTTCATTCCTCCATATAAGTAGAAACAAATTAAACAAATATAAGTAGAAATAAAGAATTGAAATGAATCAATTCTCCTGTTCGAATTATGAAAATGTTTTATTATATTTATGGAAAAAATAACGATACTGAGGACAATATTCTACTTGCAGAGCTGCGCCGTAAAAAAAGAAATCTTGCAAAAATGATCGATCCACAATGGTCACGAGCTTATGATTTTCAAATACCACAAACCAGTTTTTTATAAAGAGAATCAGAGGAAAATGGTAGCGGATTTAGAAGGAAAGCTACCGAAACTTTATTTGACAGCAAAATAGTAAATTTTTTAGTTGAACAGAAACGACTCTACACATTTCAGAAGGCAAATACCCATGACTTTTCTTTCCACAAAAATAATTTCTTCTGTATTTTATTGTTTTATTGCGGTTATCACTCAATGCCTAGGAAGCATATTTATTGGAAAATGAATGAAGATACACACTTACCAATTGTCACTAAGAATATGTCACGAAAAGAAATCAAAAATTATATCCATTTGTCTGAGAACAACAACTTGATTCGCAACGACAAAATGACGAAAGTAAGACCTCTGTTAACGTTGCTTTTAAAGAAATTTTGCCAGTTTGAGTATAAACATGAAAAGCAGTCAATTGATAAGGCAATGATTCAATATTATGTCAGCCATTTATCGAAACAATTTATAAGAGGAAAACCTATGAGGTTTGGCTTTAAAAATTTGATGCTTACAAGCAGCATTGGTTAATTGTATCAATTCGACACCTACGGCGATGCAAAAGGTGTCATTGCCACAAATGCAACTCAAGATCAAGATTAGTTCTTGAATTTTTGAACAACATTCCCAGGCCTTCCGACCACGTTATTTTCTTTTTGATAACTTTTTCACGTCATATGATAGTTTTAGTTATGCTAAAACAAAAAGGTTTCAGTTTGCGTGTTAAGAATTAAAAAAAATATCCTCTTATGAAATCATAGTCAGAGTTCAAAAAGAGAAAAGAGGAGATACAATACCGCCCGCCAATAATATACTCTTGTTGAAGTCGGATGACAACAATACTGTAATCATGGGTTCAAACTTTAAGGGTATTGAGCCAATGCATTCTGTCAATCGATAGCAAAAATAAATGTCAAACAGCTGAACTTGATAGCAAAATACTTGTATATGAAATATGAGAATGGGAATGGGAGGCGTTGATTTGCACGATCAAGCTGTAAGTGGGTACAGAATAAAATTGCATGGTAAAAAGTGGTGGTGGCCACTTTTCACTTCAATGCTTAGTTCAACTATGGTCAACGCATGGAATCTATACAAAGCAGCAAACAATTCCAACATTGACTTATTGGAGTATGTTGCATCGCACTATTGTCCGACATTACTTCTGAAATTACTTGTACAGTCAGAATACGGCGTCATTAAAGCGCTCAGCCATTTCTAGCGTAGCTACTTCGGCTGGAAATTATTTTCCGAAAAGGATAAACATCCCTCTTCGCTGTCGTTAATATCACTTCCGAGTTAGATGGATATGCGAACAATGTGACATAGCACAGTGTTCGTAGAAAAGGAACATTTCAAAATTTTTCATACTACAACAAAATGGAAAATTATAGTATAGTAGTATAAATTTGGCCGTTGTACTCGCTTGGGTCAAAAACTCACTTGTTATTATCAATAAAACGAAATATAAAAACTGTAAGATTTTTGGTTTTAAAGGGTCTTAGATTCTGAAGTGTTTTAAGTCAAATATTGTGATAGTTGCGCCCGCCTAAGGTGTAGATCAGCTTGGTGACGTTTGCAAACTGCCCAAATTATAAATATAATTGAATTTTATTATTTAGCCAAAAAAAAAAAGTCTTCATAAACTGGGATATCCCTAAAAAAAAAAATCAACTGAAGATGTGCATGTATCAAACCGAGTTGTGGAGATAATCATGTTATGGAGATATATTAAAGTTCAACTTATCGAAGTTTGACTGTAGACTATGTAGAAGATGTATGCATGCCTGTTGCAAAGAATAATCCAACAGAACACAACTCAACTCAACTCAACTCAACTCAACTCAATTCAATTCAATTCAACTTAACACACAAACTTTGTTGCATGTTTCAACGAGTATTTTCAAACCAACAAAATGCACAGCAAAATGGACGGAAATATCGCAAACGAATGAATGAAACTTTTTTGACAGAAATTTTCCCTTGAGTACACAGAGGATAAATCCTTTTTATCCTTTCATTGCAGCAATGATGATAATAACGCTGATGCTGTTGTAACTGATGTAAATGTTATCCCTTGCTTCAGATGTTTATGATGTTGATGAAGATAAAGATGATGATGGTGTTGTTGAGTTAAGTTGAGCAACGAGATTTAATATTTTCAGCCTCTAGCACTCTATGGGACAACCTCAACCCTCTCAAAACCATTCGACCAAAGCAAATAACCAACACTGAACACTATGTTGGCTAATTAATTCAGTTTAGCATCGTAGCATTGATGAAATCGTACACTTCTCTAAATTGTCTGTCCATCTGGTAACTATACGTATTTCTATCATTCAGTCAGTCATTTAGTCAATCAGTTTGGTTGTGTACTCGTATATGTATCGTATATCTGTAAGTAGTAGCAGCGAAACTGCCTTTTATTTCGTTTCCAAGGGATTTACTACTATGTATTTGCTTTTCTGTGCAATTTTCTTTTTTTTTTTTTTGCTGTTATTGCTTGGGTTTCTTTTGTTTCGACAACTTTCTGTACTTACTTGCCCGTTTCCTCGACAACTGTTGCCAGCATAAACTCGGTGGACTTATCATTAACGATGACATGACAATCATCGATATCGGGTGATATAGCATTCTCGTCCTCTTCCTCATTAGAACCGGATGCGGTGTTTGTTGCCGGTTCATCAGGCATTATGCGACTCGCATGGCGACTATTATCAAGTGCCGTTTCCGCTAAGCGTCGTGTCTGTGCAATATTCTCAATGACACTGCCGCCAGTCAGTTCAGATAGGTGGGGTTTACGTGCGGCTCTCTGTTTACGTGCACGACTACGTAATGCCTGCACACATAGCGTAAACAAAACAAAGATACAAAGATACAAAGATACAAAAAAGAAATAAATTAGATCATGAAGTATTTGCTAAGGAAAACAAAACAAAAAAAAAAAATAAACAAAAAACACAAAGGAACAAATTGTCACAACTTATGTTGTTTATGTTTGTTAGTATTATATATTGTTAACATCATGATAATCATTCATTCTGTCAGTCAGTCTATCAATTTAATCAATTAATCGAATATACTTAATAAGTAGTTGTCTCTCTATTAATAACATCTTTGATTCACATCACATTACATCACATCACATTAAATCACATGTCATGTTACTTGATTACTTACATAGAACTTTGTTATTACTAAGTATTTTACCTTAAATATATTCCAATATAGAAAGACCATTATTATGCATGGAATATAGAAGCTACTCAGCGATGAATATAATATAAAATCTGCATTATAGAATGCACAAACATCTGGATCACGATTCGGTGTATTATTCAAACCCAATACAATGGGTGAACCAATTGCTGCTGATATTGCCCAAACGAGTAAAATTGTTAAACAAACACGACGACTGTTCTTGTGTTTGGCATATTTTATTGGTTGTGTCACAGCGATATATCTATAAATATGTATAATCAAACAAATAATGAATATGTATTTAAATATATGCTTATGCATATTTGTAGTACTAAATAGTATATAGAAATGCACCAAACCTGTCTATTGATATTGCAACTAAGTTAAATATCGATGAAGTTGAGCATATCACATCCATGGCTATATAGAAATCACATACGAAATTCGGCAATGCCCATATGCCATTTACCTGAAATAAGTAGAAAGATTAAAGAGATTAATAAAAATCCAAAATATAAAATTGATTAATTATTAATATGAGTCATTAACGTACATACGAGTAGATTTTCCAAATTACACGATGTTTTAAAGTTTTGGAACATATCCCCAAATTTACCATATGTCGCATGTACATTTTTACACGATTTTTTTTTTTACACGATTTTTTAAGGAACGTATCCACCGTGTTAAAAAAGAGTTGGGTGTATCTTTTCTCTCTTTCTTTATAATTGGTAGTACAACTTCAAAATTGCATGGGATGCTTAGATTTCAAAACCATATTAGTCTGCTAGCAAAACTAGCCGAGAGTTTACATACAAAATTCTATCTTTCAAGAGACAGAAAAAGGCACTTTCAATTCTTTCCTTTATAATGATTATTTTGTCGAGTCTTGGATTAAATCAGATTGAATATGATTATTGAAAAATGTTATAACTGGGTTTTCTCTTATCTCTATGATTTCTATTGCACATACAATTCTTTACTCTTAGAAATGATCCAGATGATGATGATTTTCCTCATATCTGTTACCAATTGGATAGAGATTATATCACTTTCTCAACAACATGAACTGAAACTAGACACTGTAAGTGTCTGACCTATATCCACCACCACCATGTAAATTACAAGACCCACGAACCATTAGCACGGTTACCTCCCATACAAACCCAGATTCAATTCGTAATCTTATTAGAAAAACTTTTTTGATTTTTGTACTATGGAACTTAACTTGAAACACTATAAGCATCTGACCTATTTCCAACCAACCATGTAAATTTCAAGACCCTAAGACTACTACGAGGGGTACCTCCTATACAAATCCAGATTCAAATTCATGTTCTTATTAGAAAAACCTTTTTGATGTTTGTACTATGGATATAAAATGTATACATTATAGGTATCTAACCTATATCCACCAACCATGTAAATTTCAAGACCCCAGACCACTAGGAGAGGTACTTCCCTACTACTTCAAACCTCGTGAATTTCGATCAATATGAAAATAAAAGTGAATTTTCTTGTACTCATCGAAATCAAGGAAAGGCTTGATAAATAGGAACACTTTGGGAACTCAGCACTATCAACCATTTCAATAGTTAGGAAGTGGTTTACTGAATTCCGTTGTAGTCATAGTGATGCCGAACATTGAGGGCACCCAAATGAGGTCGTCACAACACAAATACTCTATGGAATAATATTGGACGATGGGAGAATGAATGAGATACGTGAAGTGGCTGAGACAGGTTGACATCTGAACTGAGAACATCACATTTAACATGAATATTTGGATATGAAAAAACTATCTACGATTTTTCAAACTCGATCATAAGAGCGAATGTGATGGCATTTTTAAAAGTATGTTTGAGGGAATTCAACTTAAATAACTTCCTTCATTATACGTGACGTAATATAGATGAATTTATATTGTACAAGTATATTTAGCAAGTATTTTGGCATGTACGAGTATTCGTAGAGATAAAATATTGTACAACAAAGGAATTCCTAAACTAACATGTTAAAGCTAAGGATAAATAAGAATTTATCAATAAATCGCATTGTATTAAATTCTATTTGATTCCAATCCACATACAATTCAATTCAATTCGATTTATGAAAGACAACTGCATTTTTCTTGAATTGAAAATTGCAAAATTGTTTAATAAAATGACAATGAAGTTCTATCACTCAAAAGCCATATGAGAATGTGAATGTGATGGTGTTGGTGATGTGGATGATGTTGATGTTGATGTTGATTTTGATGATGATCCTTCTTACAATATTCTTATTCTGTTCTTTTATGTTCTATTCTGTCAATATGATAACAATAACAAAAATATTTTGTATTGTACAAATGTTTCAGATACAATATATGTATATGTATGTGTGTGTATGTGTGTGTGTGTGTGTGTGTGTGTGTGTGTGTGTGTGTAGTAGTAGTTAGTATCAGCAGAATAACAATAAACAACATGAGTTGTGTTTGAGTTGCCAACAAATGTCACAACATAATTTTCGTTTGAAATAACAAGAAAAATGTTTCATTTCTATTTTTCTATTTACAAGAAAGAATCTTATAACAATTTCAATGTATAAGTATTTTTGCTATTTTCTATGCTACAATATAAAGTAAAATAGGGAGAAAGAAAGAAAGAAAGAAAGAAAGAATGAAAAAATTGCTATATAATCTATTGTCAATATTTCAATGGCAAAATGATGTCAAAGAATTTCTACAGATTTTGAAATCGAGATAGAATATTTTGCAGGAGGGAAATGAAATTCTGAGAGAAATGTACACAAAGCCCAAGCCCAAGCCCAACACAATATTGAACATTGAACAAATTAGTTTTGTAGATATCACAAACTGAGATCGAAAGAACCCACAAAAAAAAAAAAAAAAAAAAAAAAAAAAAAAAAACCAGACATATCAAGAAAAGAAGAAAGCTAAAGCAAAAAGGAAAAGCAAACTTCAACATATCAGATACAATAGAAAATGAAATGAAAATTGCAAATCCAAGTAAAAAAATGTTAATGGAAAACTGAAAAACGAAACAAAAATAACAATACAAAAAAAAAAAGTGAAATAGAAGGTTATGATACAAAAAAATAAAAAAAAAAATAAAAAAATTCAATAGTCTCTATATAAAATATACTCGTATATCTGAGAACAGAGTATATACTTCATTTGTATTGCTGTCATTTTCAGTATGAAGTTTGAGTTTAACAAAATGGTTAAAATCAACTAAACAAAATGTTGTCATGGTCTAAAAGCATGAGGGATTGGATAGTAAAATTCCTCCTCAAATGTTGAATGTTGAATAGTGAATGGTGAACTAAGTATTAAATTGAGCCTAAGCGAGCGAAACATTCACTGATTCTCAGGTAGAAAGAATCAAAAGAAATCAACTTAGAGTTACGGTTAGGTAAAGTAAATGTGAAACTTTTAATCTTTGTCTCTCTCTCTCTCTCTATCTCTCTCTCTCTCTCTGTACTAGTAGTACAATATTTATGTATTTGTATTTGTGTATTTGTATTTGTGTGTGTGTGTGTGGTATTTACACGCACGAACAGGCAGGCACATGCAATCAGTTTCACATTGATATAAGTATGTACGTATGTACAATCCATCCATTCATTCATCTTATACTATGCACCATACTATACTACATATTAAGCAGTTGGAGGGGAAAAAAGTCCAAAAGTATATTCATACTGACAACATACATATACATATATGTAGGTACATACTATAAATACATAGGTATGGTATATAGGTAGTAAATTTCTATACTCATAGATAGCTTAGTTGTAAAAGTATTTCCTTAACTTCACTTCCAACTAAACTTCTCGATCAAGTTTATCATTTGAATAGCCGAATGAAGAATTTTTTTATGGGGACACAATACACAACACAGGAGATGTGGATGATGACAATTTAATAGCAAAAATCGTCTTACTTTACTCTACTCTTCTACTCTCCTCTCCTCTAAAATAATCATACAAACAGATGCCAACAAACAAATCGTATACCACACATATTCATATTTACTAGTAGTAGGAGTCTGTACTATGTAGTATCCAATGAAATGGGTGGTGTTTTTGTATGTGATGAAAATTTTTCAATGGCATTCAATTTAATGTTCATATAAAGGCACAGAATGGCACATTCGAATAGAGAATTTCTTTCGTTTTTAGAGATGCATGGCATAGGCGAAGATTACAAAAAAATATTATAGTAGTAGATATTCAAAAAAAAAAAAAAAAAAAAAAAATGTATATAATAAAATATAATAAAATAAAATAAAATAAAATAAAAAAATAAAATAAAAATAGAAAAGTAGAAAATATATTCTAGGGAAAACTGTATACTAAAAGCAAGTAAATACTATACTCATCTCATATTTCTTTCTGTGAAGTAATATGTGGAAACACAATTGAGTGTGGTCTGTGGACTGGTTAACTGTTTGGTGAGCTAAACTAAAAAAAAAAAAAAGAAAGGAATGGAATGGAATGGAACCGAGAAGGTGTATGAAGAACAGTAGTATAGTAATATAGAAAGAAGCACATCGCTATTGAATTTCAGATAAAGATGAGTATGAGTATTGAAGTCATTTCCTTCCCTGAATATCTTTTAGATACATAATACATACGTAGATATTTGAAAATAAATTTATTCATTTTTATAGTCAATGGCAGTGTTAGTGGCAATGGTACAAATAGCAGCGACAGCAATAACAACAGGCAAAGAACAAAAAAAAAAAAAAAAATATAAAAAAACAGGCAGGGAACATTAAGTTCAGTTCACTGAATCTTACATAGCCCCATCACCCCCATCATCATCATCATCATCATTCCAATTTTCTCATACTATATGTTATTGTATATACTCCCCTATTGAATTAAATGATGTCCATTCAAATACTGTTATGAAGTTTTGTTTGAGTCTCTTAAGAAGTACGCGGATACATTGTTTACACAAAAACTTATAGTCACAACTCAAAAGTTTTAATGACAGTAACCTACGTATGTATGATACACATCAAGTAATAGCCGCATAAATCTCGGTAAAAATGCTCTATAATTTTCCTCCTCCTAACTTTAGTAGGAGAACATTAAACTGTTATGCTAATAATTGAATTACTTGGTAAAATTTAAGATAAATAGCTTCTTTTTAAATTTCAGATCTCTAGCTCAAAAACTGAGGGACTAATTTGTATACATATAGACGGACCGACGGACAGATGGACATGGCTAGAGCAACTCGCCTCGTTGTGCTGATCAAGAATATATATACATATATACTTCATGGGGTCTCCGATGTCTCCTTTCTATGACAAACTTACAATAAACTGCGTGAAGATTATAAAAAGAATAAATTAAATAAACAGACATTGATTAATCAATGTTTCTATAGTGAAAACTTTTTTATTTTTGAAGCTTAGCTAGGTTTTGTCTAAAATTACCACTAAATATCAGACGGAATTTTCTCTTTTGAAGTCATGAAGGTTAATTTTTATATGACTGTTAGGGATATAGTTGATGTAAACATGATCTGTGTTTTATCGAAATTTACTAGGATTATCTACTTCGAGAAAATAGGAAATGAGGAAGTCCAAAGCTACATAAAGCTTTTTAGAAATGTCTGCAGCTGTGATCGATGTGCCATCATCAAAGATTGAGGTAGTGCAACCACTCAAGGTTAGGAAGTCCGAGGTATAGGAGAATATGTAGTAGCGATGGGTGAAAGAAAAACAATCTTGTGGATAGACTACATTTATATTGATATCCTGGGATTTGGCGTTGCCAGTACTTTTTAGTTTTTTCAATTTATTTATGCCAATGAAGAAAACTCTGAGAGAGAGAGAGAGAGAGAGAGAGAACTACCAATACTTAGAAAGTTAATTAGAGCTTAGTAATACTAAATCTTTAGCGATTGGCAATGGATCGACCTTCACCCATCTGTTTACCGGATGAAACATATTTTGTATGAAGTATTGACTTCCCACATGATTTGCCTATTGAAATATGTTCATAAATATACTTAATTTAAAAAATTTTGATTTAATTTTTAGGCCATTTTTAACCGACTTGTTTACTAAAGGAAAGTTATTCAGTCTGAAACATTTGGAATATGGAAAAGTGGTATTGTATACATTTTTCTGTTCATGACTACCTGGAAAGTGTGTGTAAACAGAAAGCTGAAGCGGTGAATGCAAACGAAATTTATGTCAAATTAAAGATAATTCAATTACAAATCTCATGGTTTAGACTTGCCTGATATAAAACGTTCATGAGATACTATTGCCAGGCTTAAAAATCTACAAATCAAGCTATTTCATAATGTGTGAAAGAGACAGTTGAGTATCTACAATAACTTAGTGTAATTTATTATAATTTAGTTATTAACATAAGCAATAGCGACAAAGGCCTTTAGCTCAGGGACAGAGTTAGGAAGGATTGGAGGAAATTAGAAAAGTGCAGGACCAGACTTGAGCGGAAATCGAACCCTCGACTCTAAGATGTCAGCTTGGCGCACCAATCATTGAGTCAACGAGCCAGTCACATATTGTACATACAATATTTTTTTTGTATGTAGATTGCAATAATGCGAACTCGATTGAGATAGACAGTGAAACCTGATGAATGAATCCCTAGTAAACGGACAAAATATGCGAAATCAGCAGAAAGGATATTGATAGTAAATATCCTTTGTATTGATTTGTATTTTCCCCATAATCTTTATCAGACCTTTTATATTTTAATAATATATTTCAACAAAAAGAAAGTGAATTCAAAAAGAATTTAGAATCTATGAGAATCTCTAAGAATCAACAAAAAGCCAACATAGCAGTATGCTACCTACACCATCAAACGCTTAAAACGAATCTATCTGATTTAGAAATAATTTTTTTTTTTTTAATAAATTGTACAATAACAACAAATAATTCAATGATGCAGTGACTAAAAAAAAAACACTTCAATTATGCAAAATTAAAATGTTTATCAGAACTACAAATTTTCACAAGTCGCTCTTAAAACCATTGCACAATATTTAAAAAGTGTGAAGCAGATGAAATTAATACGCCATCACCAATAAACTACCGCCGAAAGTATTGGGAACCACTAATTCCTTTCATCACCGTCTGCTTCATCAATGTTATTAACGGTGAAAATAAAAAACAATTTTAATTCTTTAAGATATTCTGTAGAAACTCTGTAGAAACAGAAAATAAAAATTAATAATTATTAAATTAAATAAAATCCAAAAAATATATAAAAACGTTTAAAATGAATTGTTGCACAATAGTTAAGAAGTGTGAAGCAGTTGAATTAATACGCCATCACCAATAAACTAACCCCGGAAGGATTGGGAACTACTAATTCCTTTCATCACTGTCTGCTTCTTCAATAATATTAATGGTGAAAATAAAAAAATAAATAACTTTTTAAGAAATTCTGTAGAAACAGAAAAAAAAAATATGTAATAATTATTAAATTAAATAAAATCCAAAAAATATATAAAAACGTTTAAAATGAATTGTTGCACAATAGTTAAGAAGTGTGAAGCAGTTGAATTAATACGCCATCACCAATAAACTACCCCCGGAAGGATTGGGAACTACTAATTCCTTTCATCACTGTCTGCTTCTTCAATAATATTAACGGTGAAAATAAAAAAATAAATAACTTTTTAAGATATTCTGTAGAAACAGAAAATAAAAATTAATAATTATTAAATTAAATAAAATCCAAAAAATATATAAAAACGTTTAAAATGAATTGTTGCACAATAGTTAAGAAGTGTGAAGCAGTTGAATTAATACGCCATCACCAATAAACTAACCCCGGAAGGATTGGGAACTACTAATTCCTTTCATCACTGTCTGCTTCTTCAATAATATTAATGGTGAAAATAAAAAAATAAATAACTTTTTAAGAAATTCTGTAGAAACAGAAAAAAAAAATATGTAATAATTGTTAAATTAAATAAAATCCAAAAAATATGTGAAAACGTTTCAAATAACTAGTGGATGGTAGTGGATTTACTCAGCTACTTAAAGGGTATGGTTAATGAATCGGTTGAGAATTATAAAATGAACAAAAAATGCAGTAAAATCGCGATCACGCGCTGTCTGTCTGCGACAACATTCCCTCTGCCAACGTTTGTTTCTCGGCAAGAGGAAGAAAATAGCGACGAAGTAGCCGAACTGCTTGTACCAGCATATCGTAGCAGTTCGGCCGTCGTTTTTCTTTGGCGTTTTTCTCGTCTTTCGTTGTTTGTTCATGTCGTTGGTCTTGTGGAGCGTGCGGTGAAGAGTGAATGTGAAAATAGTTGTTAAGTCCACCCGACATGGTACTGCATGCATGATCCAGCGTTTTTGTATGTGTGAGTTGAAGTAATTGAAGGTGCGTCGTCCATGCAGTTCAATCGTTCATTTCTCATTTACCTTGTTTATATGACGCTTTGCGAGAATCGATATAACAAAAACTTTATGTATAAACACTTTTTCAAATCGAATTTAACGCACGAATCGATTTGACGAAAACAGCATATGAGAATCGAATTCAGTTTTGTAAATCGATTTCCAATGTCATGTAAACACTTAGCAATTAGTCATTTCGATTTGCAATTCAGAATGTTTATTTATTTATTTAGAATGTTGTTTCATAAGAGTTGCCATGTGGTAGAACTAAAATTTGATTAAACTAAAGGAAGTTCATCTTCCCTGAAGAATAATAATCATCATAATTTGCATAATGATTGTTCATTTCAAGTTGTGGCCCAACACTAACACTTTGTTTTATACACGTAAGTATGTGTAACACTAAAAGGAACAATATGTGTTTGTTTAAAAAATATATCGTCACTCTTATTTATGACTAATGAATGTTTTTAAAACCTGGACACCCAAAAAAAAAAAAAAAAAAAAAAAACAAATGATTATAAAAAATATATTAATAGCAATTGCAAATATTGTTGTATACAAAGTCGAGTCGAGCTGAGCTGAGCTGAGCTGAGCTGAGCTGAGCCGAGATGAGATGAGATGAGAGATGGATCTGTATATGGTAAACACTTATACTTACAATGGTATGATGTATGAATTGGATTGAATTGAATAGAAAGAATTTCTATTAAATTTTGTTGTCCTGTCCCACTATCCCAGTGCAATTAACGCAAAGCAAACCCATAAGCAAACCCTGCACATACTATGGTCATACATACACGTACATACATACATACTATATGAACGAGTATATTGATGTAGTAAGTAGTATTCATAGTCATAGTTAAAAGTGAACTGAATTCAATTCAAACCAAAACAAAACAAAACAAAACAAAACAAAGCAAAGCAAGTCAAACCAAAACAAACCAAACCAAACCAAACCGAAGCGAACTGAACTGAACTGAACTGAACAGAACCAAAGGTCTTGATCTGGGTATACTATGAAACCCTTAGGAGTTTACTTCTTGAACTAAGTTGTTTCCTTTTTGTTTTTCAATTTTTTTTTTTTTGGAAATTTGTTTTTTTTTTCGGGTTTATTTGCTTCGTTGAAGACTTGACGCTTGAGACTTCAATTGGTTTTCTGAAACTATAACCAGCATCAGAAGCAACAGAAGTAAAAGAAGCACCAAAACCACAAAGCAGTAAAAACTCCATCCAACTGTTGGCTTCCAAAATGCCATGGATTCATGGATTCTCTCAACTCTCTCATACACATGTGTCTAAATATACAATACAATACAATACTCATACGAGTATCATACATGCATACAAGAAATACAAATATACATAAGTGTCCAATGTGTATCTACTGTTATATACATAAGTACATATGTACAAGTATGTGACAGCATGTCTGTGCGTGTATCTCATAGAAATGGTTACCACATTGTGGTGTTACAGTCGACTACTCTACTATAGTAGTATGTTTGAAGAAACAAAAAAAAAAAAAAGAAAGCAAAAAAAAAAAAAAAAACAAGGAAAATATTGTCAAAAATGAAAAAGAAAAAGGAGAAGTAGAAGTAGAAGTAGATGGAGAAGAAAAAGGAGAAAAACAAGTGGGAAAAGAAAATTAAATCAAAATTTAATTAAAATACAAAAGCAACTCAAGAGTTTTACGCTTCGCATGAGTTTTCTCATCTCATCTCAACTCAACTCAACTCAACTCAACTCATTTCAACTCATCTCATTTCATCTCAACTCGTGTTGTGCTTTTAGCCTTTTAGTTATTGTTCTCTATTGAAAGATTGTATGGGTGTGTATTGCTGTTACATATTTGTATTTATAATTGTCTATATGTAAATATATATATATATATATATATATATATGTGTGTGTGTGTGTGTGTGTGTGTGTGTGTATGTGTGTGTGTGTATGTGTGTGTGTGTGAATTTAATCCCACTTGTATCTCGAAAACAGGAATTCAATTTAAAATGGGAAGAATACCAAAAGTTCTCCCTTAAGATGAATTTAAATTAAACTTAATTACAATGAGAATTCTTAAATAAAGAAATCTTAATTATAATTGCAATACCAATATCAATTTTAGATATTATACATATTTTTTACGAAATTAAGTTATCAGTTTTCATAAATTTTCTGTTTCTTTTAAGATATTCAGTGCCCTAGAATTCTTTTTAGATAAATTAAAATACTCATATAACAAAATTCGATTACAATTGACTAATATTTTAGTTAATTTTTTGATGGGAAGCAGGTTCGATAAATTCCACCACATGCGAAACAGACATGACTCACATGATTAGACCCAAGTCAATTTGACTTTTGATTTGCTCTAAGAACATCAAGAAGATCGGATGCAAGACAACTCAATTATCTTATGAATATTAGACTCGCATTCATGACTCGCATTACAGACAATTGGGACTTGTGAATTGACTGCCGATGAGCAGCAGTACCAGCAACACCATTGAAAAAGGTGACAAAAATTATTATTGTCTTCCTCATATATTTTTATATTATATAAAAGGTGAAGATTGTCACGGGACTATTTTGATTTATGTAAACAAAAGCGCGATGCATGTTTAAAAAAATTATGAAAGAATTTTTTCTCTGGCCATAGCCAATACAATGTGGGAATAGTGTATGGCGTTAGGAATGGGTTTTCATAGTATCGATTCGTAGTAGCATATTTTGACAATGATGTAGTATGTTAGCAATATTTATTCCTGCATACATGAAATTTTATTGTTTGCAGAGAAATTTCATTTACATTTTTGTTTATTTTAACAATAAATTTCAATATGGATAAATAATATACTACATAAAATATACATATTTCGTATTTGAACAAATTGTTGAAATACCATGATTTGGTAAAATTTTTCTGCAAAAAATGCGTGCCTCTTTGCTTGAATCGGAATAATTGTTTTTACGAATTGCAAATTCAATTAATATTTTTATTTCAATCCAAATTTTATTTTATTTTATTTTTTTTTTTTTTTTTTTTGCAAAAGTCTATAAATAAGTATAAAAAAAGACTAACTTTGGCTATGCAGAAGCTGTAATACTCTTCACGCCCCTGCTTAAAATTTATAAGGTTGGTGGATATGGGACAAACACTTATAGTGTCCAAATTTTAAGTCGATAGTACAAAAAACATAAAAGTTTTTCTAATAAGAACTTTCATTTGGTAAAAAGAAAGCTCCGTGCAAAAAATCAGCTCTCTAGCTCAAAAACGGTGGAACTAGTTTGCATACATACAGACAGACAGACGGACATACGGACATGGCTAGATGAACTCGTTTCGTCGCGTTGATCAAGAATATATATCGTGCACTTTATGGGGTCTCCGATGTCTCTTTCTGTGTGTTACAAACTTCATGACAAACTTATAATAACAACATATTCACTGCGTGAAGAGTATAAAAAGAGAAACAATGGCGAAATTCATTATTTACACCAAGTGATCTAACAGAAGTTCTGATCAAAAAACGAAACTATGCTCAATCTTGACAACATTTATTTATATAAATATTAGGTTATCAATTTTTGTGTAAGACTAGCGTCATATGTATGTGATACATACATCTAATAAAATATAAATGCCATGCAATTTGTAGTGGTCTGCATGGGTTGGTTTCTTCCTTTCATTGTGGTCTATCTATATGTCTGTCACATCACATGCCTTGTGTTTCGTATTACAAATCAAAAAATATCGGGCCAAATCTAGTGAGCTTATAAAAATAAAATGCGGAAATAAACTTAGATTTCAGTTTGCGAAAAGCTTATTGAGAATAAAGAAACACCCAATCAAAGCCAAAGTACTTAATAATAGAAATCATCAAAATGTCTGCAATATTTTATATTTGCAATACATGTGTAGTTGATAATAAGTCAATAGGACTTTGTATTGGAAATTATTGTAAAAGTTCTCATTATTAAAGTACTTTTTGTAAGGTTTTGTAATATATTTATATTTCAATTTATATTTCTCAATCCAAAGAAAATATTGACACAGGTGAGTTGGTCTAAGAGACTGATTACTTTGCCTATAGATCAGTGGTGGCATCTACCTATCATAAAAACAGGACAGATCGACCTCAAAATAGCGGGAAAAAAATGGACAAAAAATATTTAAAAAATGACAGAAAACAGGACAAAATTTATTGCCTTATTATTTTTATTTTTAATAATTTTAAAGTTATAAATTTATTTTAGCTTTATTGCCTTTATTTATGAGGTTATAATCCTCTTCTTCTACGGCACTACTGTAGGAGGCATTAGTGCCAATCATGTTTAAATATTTATCCGGAACCTCATGTGTGTGTTACAGCATGCGCTGTGGCGTAGCAATCCAATAAAAAGTGATTTTTTTTTTTTTTATGTAGAACTAAGAATATAATTATATTGTAAATTATAATTTAGTTAATAATTTGAGCAATAGCGATAAAGGTCTTCAGTTCAGAGGAAGAGATAGGAAGGATTGGAGGAAATTAGAAAAGTGTAGGACCAGAATTGAGCGGGAATCGAACCCACGACTCAAGTTTGAAGGTCTTCTATACAAAAAAACTTATGAAAATAATTAAAATAAATAAAATAAATAAAATAATAAATAAAATAAATAAAATAAATAAAATAAATAAAATAAATAAAATAAATAAAATAAATAAAATAAATAAAATAAATAAAATAAATAAAATAAATAAAATAAATAAAATAAATAAAATAAATAAAATAAATAAAATAAATAAAATAAATAAAATAAATAAAATAAATAAAATAAATAAAATAAATAAAATAAATAAAATAAATAAAATAAATAAAATAAATAAAATAAATAAAATAAATAAAATAAATAAAATAAATAAAATAAATAAAATAAATAAAATAAATAAAATAAATAAAATAAATAAAATAAATAAAATAAATAAAATAAATAAAATAAATAAAATAAATAAAATAAATAAAATAAATAAAATAAATAAAATAAATAAAATAAATAAAATAAATAAAATAAATAAAATAAATAAAATAAATAAAATAAATAAAATAAATAAAATAAATAAAATAAATAAAATAAATAAAATAAATAAAATAAATAAAATAAATAAAATAAATAAAATAAATAAAATAAATAAAATAAATAAAATAAATAAAATAAATAAAATAAATAAAATAAATAAAATAAATAAAATAAATAAAATAAATAAAATAAATAAAATAAATAAAATAAATAAAATAAATAAAATAAATAAAATAAATAAAATAAATAAAATAAATAAAATAAATAAAATAAATAAAATAAATAAAATAAATAAAATAAATAAAATAAATAAAATAAATAAAATAAATAAAATAAATAAAATAAATAAAATAAATAAAATAAATAAAATAAATAAAATAAAAAATATAAAATAATATAAATTGTTTTAATATTTCAAACGTTTGCATTTCGTTTCTTTTTACAAATTATATAATGTCAGATATCCGTTTAGAAAAGTTTATATCAAACAAGAAGGACCAGTTAAATTAATAATGAGTCGAAATGCATTTATAGAGGGGAGGTCAGTAGTCACTTTAATCGCCAAAACAAGGCCTTGGTGCATAATGCTTAGAGAAAAGTGTGAAAAGAATGTTCATCAAATGATGACCTTGATGCTAATTGCAATTTAAAAGATGTTGGAAAGAGCCAAGCATCACTAGAAAAAATAAAAATTATTTCGAAATTACACATTTTTTTTTAAATTACTGTAGGCGAAATATTTATTCAACGTCGCTCATACATAAGCATGAAAATATGTCAATATTTTTTATGCAATTTACGCTTTTGCTTCATTACTTTACATAAACAAGAGATGAAAGGACAACAAAAAATATTAAAAATTAAAAAAAAAAAAAAAAAATGAATAGTATGTTAGGGGGGAGGGGGGAGGAGGAGGATGGATGGAAGGAAGGCAAAAATAAAAATATTCTTGTGTTGTTTTGTGTTAAAAGCATTCAATGCAGGAGCGCGAAACTAAAGCACTCAAAAATATATGTCAAAATGCATGGAGCAAAGAAAATATTATACTAAATAGAAAGACAGACAGACAAACAGACAGACAGACGCGCAGATGAAGTGGTCTGAGAGAGAGAGAAGGACTTGAGCTGATAATGTGGCATGGCATGGTGACAGTTAGTAAGCGTCAAGTGTTGTGTTCGCTTTCTTGTTTTCTCGTTTCTCTAAGTAAAGTGCACCATAGACGGCCACTTAAAAGTCCTTTCTTCTTGTCATTTTAGCGTTATTTTATTTAATGTTCATCGTTCGCTCCTTCTGTAGGACACACACACACACACACACACATATATATATATATATATATATATAACTATATACATTGTCATCATCTGGTAAACAAAATGTTTCACACTCAACTCATCAACCAACCCTCTCTCTCACACATTCTACACATTCTACTTATGTACATTTAAAAAAGCAACATGGAAAACCTTCACACAACTAAACTGAACTACCCCACGTTAAGTAAACATGGTTGGTAAATTATTTTTCATCGTTTCGTAGATCGTCACCATTATCGTTGTCACTTAACATTTGAACATTTTGCATGGTACTTGGTGTGTCCCAAAAGCATTCAACTTGCTCTGTCATTCCTTCATCTAATTTCATTAATTCCATTATTTATCGCCATACTGAGTGAACAGAATGGAGCATTCATCAGTGCCACTTCCATAGCCTAAAGCGTTTTGGTAGTCAGTGGCCCTTATAAGCAATTTTTGCACTCCGAATCGGTCCAGTTTTTGGGAACAGCCGAAAGTCGAAAGTGGGCATTGTTCTTATTTTCAAGTTGTTGTTAAGTGACTTCAAAGCGAAGCTTTGTTTGCTTTCCCATGAGCTATTTCACATACACAAACTATTTGTAAATCTCCTCGGACAGAATTCTTGAAACATAAGTTCTCGGAAATCCATGAATACTGTCTATTTTCTCCACAGTTAAACGCCCATTAATATTCTTATATCAAATGTCACACATACTACATGATATATGTATATTGGTTATATTATTGTGGTCGCCAATCAACCAGAATGAAGTTAAGTAAAAATAGATATGATGGCCACCCCCATTGTATCATAATTTTATTAATTTTTTCCCACACATTCGTGAGTCCCCAAAGAGTACATTCTCGATCTATCGATCAGTAACTGCGAAATGTGGTGATTTCATGAGAAGTAATGACTCGTTTCTCATAAAGGGTCGCTTCAACATTCAGGGTGCAGAGTTATGAACCCAGATTGAATAAATTGGGGACACACCTCTTATATTTGCATGAGTGTGTAAGAGGTGAAGTTGTGTGTGAGTATCGTCTAGGCCAAACGCGATTCAAACAGCGAACATAAATAACAAGAAATGCCATCAAACCAAAAGATAATAAGTATTATACTATGCTATGGAAATCAAGCACGAAGATAAAGTGACTTTTGTTATCGTCTGTTTTTATTTTTTTTTTCTATTAAAAGTGAACCCAAATTATTTTTTATTTAAAATACACAAATAAAGTGTTTAATATGAGTACGAAGATGAAGACAGAAACTAGAAAAATAGTTGAAAACTGGAATCTAAATTGAACAATTTTTTGCAAATATCCAAACTTAATCATGTTTGGTATCCTTTGGACTGCATATCAAAGAATTTTTTTAAAGATTTGCCCATATTTATATTCTATGATTGAATAAATTATTTAACAATAATTTTAATGAAATAATTGGTTAATCATTAAATTATAAATAATAAACTAATTATGAATATATTTAACTAAGCCAAGAACAAAACTGTTATGGTGTGAAATGCATTGAACTTCGCTTTGTCAGTTTAGATTATCGAAAATATATGAGAGTGTTGTTCAATAGTCTCCAAAGGTTCATATAAAACAAAATAGAATGGGGTCCTTATAATTTCCCTTTGCCATTTACCAAAAAAAGATTTTCTCATTATTTAGACTAAAATTAATCGAATTGAATACTTCTGAAGATTACTAGTTTCTCATGCTTATCGAATATAAAAAGGAAATACAATAGAGTTGAAGAGCTTAAACTTGTCATTTTAAGACAATGGGAAAAGGAAAATTCGACAAAACATAGAAAGAAAGTTAGAAAGCACAATGTAGTCTTATATATATTTACATATTTGAAGTGTAAACTCAAAAATCTATTATTTATTTACGAGTATTTATAAAACTTAGTGCACCCTTACACATAAAGCATAATCATTATTTACTACTATCTTTGTCTTACCTCCTCAGTGTTTTATTTAATTATAGTTTTAGTTTTATGTAAACTAAATGAAGGTAAAATATCATATTTCGTTTCATTGAAGCCAAAGGGAGACCCATTTCTTATATTAATTCGTCATACAAACTTGCAATACTTGTAAATCCTTATTAATTAATCCTTATACTTACATATTTCACCGAAATTTTATTTATTTATTAACATTATTTTCATTTCTTAATTTCTATCTATTTTCGTTGGATTCTAATAAATTTTTAATCATTTAAATTCTTAGAAATTTGCCGCTTACTCATCTTTTACTTTTTGTTTGTCTTAAATACATTATTATATATTATTATTATAATTATTATTATATATATATATATTATTAAAATAATCAAAATAATAAAACTTAGTAGGCGAGTAGACAAAGTATTGAGGGACGCAAAATATATAAAAAATTCATTTACAAAACAAAATTTAAAGTATCTACAGACAATTTTTTTTTTTTCTGTTAATTTTTAATTTGTTCTTTTATTTTTTTATTTTATTATTTCCCAATGTGTTCTAATTTTTTGTTTAGATCTCAAATTAAGAGGGCAGTACCCATGTTAATCATGCGAAACAAATTTACCTACACACAAATGATGACAGAGAAGGCCATCGGACAGTCACCGCTAGAAAGATTAACGAATGAGATGCAGGACAATAGTCAACGCTGGGCTCGGCAAAAAGTGTACATTCAATCAATGGCAAAAGAAGCAACTGTTGCTTTAATGCCCATGGCTTATAAAAAAGTCACCACGATATTTGCAGATGGGAATAAGAAACAAACTGAAGAAATAGTTACCAAAAATGTAAAAGCTAATGAAGAAGATAAAAAACGAGTAGAGGAATGTAGCAGCGAATCGAAATTGGTATCTGAAAGTAATTATTGCTCAACTAGTGCCACTTATCTATTAGCACAAACAAATTGTCAGCAAACAAAAGAAGTGCACAGAACAGTTACAGAAAACCGAAAGAAAGACATTAATGTACTGAAAAATGAAAAAAGTGTGAATTTGCGACCAAATTCACGAGAATTCGAAAGAGAAAGTACCGCTATCGATTCTAGAGATTACTTAAAGTCTAAAGAATCAGCAACTGTACTGGCTTCAAGAGGAAATTATATTTATTGATTCTTCGTGTCAATTATATGAGCGAAATCAAAATTGGCATCAGTTTTGAAAAAATATCAGAAACCGGAATCGATTTTAGTTTATTTTTCCTTGCTGGTAATGTTAATTCAAAGCTTAATTAAATTCTTTATAATACTCGCATATGATTTCTTTGAATTTAGCCTTTAAACCATTTTTGATCCAAAGTTGGGTGGCAAGCATCATTCCAAAGTTTGTGTGATAATTCCATGGTATCACAAAACCAGAAATCCCTCGTTTATCTAATCTTTTAACCAATTATTGTGAAGTATTAAAATCGAACATGTGAAAATATAAAAATATTATATTTTGCAGCTTGTGTTGTAGACTTTAAGTTCCATTTTCATAAATTATTACAAGTCTTTCATTATTGTGAATAAATATTCTATAATTAGATACATTTTTTTTTTGTAGAATATTGGCAGTGCGGTGCGCCAACCTGACTAACAGTCTATAAAGTACTAAGTTATTTTGTTTATTTTTACCTTTCTGGTTTTTCATATTTATAATAATATGGAATATTTTATCATTGAAGTTCTTAAAGAACTTTTGGTGAATGTTTTACTTTGCTATCTTTCTTTCTTTCTTTCTTTGAACAAGTCAATATTTTATTATATATGCGAGTCATAAAATGTAAGAGATACAATGAACGGTGTTTGTCTGAGTGCATGAGCGAGTGAGTGAGTGAGTGAGTGAGTTTGAATTTGTTGTTGGCGGGGTTGTGTCAGCAGCTGGAGCAAAGTGAAAGTCATCAAATAATTTGTTTACGTCTTGAAATCTCGTCGTAGGGAGACTAAATAGACCAAGACATGTCGTCTCGTGTCGTGTCGTGTCGTCTGGTTGCCTCGAACATAAATAAAAACTTTGGCAAGCAAGAAAATCTATATGAAACAAGAACAAAATACATAACACCAATAGTAACAACAACAACAACAACAACAATATTAATAGGAACAACGTAAGGAGGCTATCCATGGGTGTATCTTGATGGAGGGGGGGGGGGGGGGAAACAGGGATCCAGTATCTAGTCTACATGTTAAGTGTTAATATAAGAATTTTTCTAATTTTGGCCCCGTTAGGCAAAAAGCTGGGTACGCCCATGAGTTTGTCCTTTTTTATTTAATATTTTATGTGCATAAAAATGTCCTGCACAAAATTTTGTTAGTCTCATTGAACTCACTCTCGTTGACTTCATCGTTACGTGTCGTTTAGGCAACAAATGCGCATCAAATAAACTCACAACTTGCAACTCGAAGGTAAAACGATGTCAAAATACCAAAAAATATATACAACATTTTGACTCCTTTCCTCTTTGTAACTTTGACTATCTGATTAGTAATTTTTTTTTTTATTACTTTTTTGTTTTAACGCCCTCTTCGGATCCCTGTGGCCTTGTTCGGAACTCTCAACCACTCAATAAGACCATTAAGAAATCCTGTTCTGTTGTGTTTATAATAAAGTTAGACGACATCCGACGCCTTGCACCTTTTACTATTAAACCATTCGATATAATCGTCATACTCTTAGTTGAAGCATAAAGTTTGTTACTTGGTTCTGCTACTTGTAGTCCTTATCCCTGTCGCGTCGCGCAAAGCGTTGTTTTCATTCTGATCCCTGGTGGTGATAGTATTTGTCGTTGCTGTTGTCATTGTTTCGACTTCTTCTTATTGTTACTTTACTAAGAAAGGCGTCAATGTAAAAGAATTTAATTGAAATATTTCGTTTCGTTTAAATACACAAATCCATAAATATGTATTTACTACACATATGTACAGTCATGGATAAAATAATAAGACTACATCATGAAATCATTAAGGTTTCAGTTTGTTTTTCAAGCTACATGTGAATTTTATTTTAGCGGAACTGTGGAAATTGCATTCAATATTCGGGGACTATTGTATAAATGGGTTATGGGTTATTTTTGGCAATGTTTTGCTTCATCTATAATAATATTTATAGGCATACTAAAATTGAACAAATCTGTAAGAAAAACAACTTAATTGCTTATACTAAATATTCTATTTCTAGAATAGAATAGAATAGAATAGATTGGTTAGTGATGATCTTATTATTTTGTCCATGAGTGTGCGTATGTAGAGTGTGGGTACCCGTACCCATTTCAGTTTATGATATCATATTAAGAGACGAACTTCGACAATTAATTGACTTATTTATTAAGTTTATTGTTTTGCCTCATCGCATCCATTGCTATTCATACACAGCAACCAACAACCAACAACCGACATTCAACAACAACAACAACAACAACAACAACAACAACGAAAACAGCAATGACAACGAAAGTCGTCCTTAACACCCTTAGTTATTGTAGTACTTCCGTTCTAATGATTCCATACTCCAAAAAACAAAATGAAATATATAACCCAGATCTGCTGCTCTGACTCAACTCGACTCGACTCGACTCGACTCGACTCTACTTGACTTGACTCTTCCTTTCTTCCTCCTTTCGATTACCACCTACATTTTTTCTTTTATATGATTTTAATAGCTTCGCATGCCAAGGACATTGATATGGAGGAAGAGTATGTCTGTGTTTATGTGAGCCATTGCCCTCAGTTCCATTGTATAGTATAGAATATGCATTTTGCGAGTATATGGATTTGTTGTCTGTTGTCTGTTGTCTGTATTTGTCCATTAGTGTATTGAGATTCTCAAAGCCAAATTAGTTGTCATTAGCGTCTGGGGAAATTTTATTTTATTAGTATCATTTTCTTTTCTCTTTTGTATAGACTCACTCATAAACACATTTCTTCCTTTGTACATTCCTTTTATTTTTCCTTTTTTTTTTTCTTTTTTTTCTTTACTTAGATCTATTTGCACTTGATATCAGAATTGGTAAAATCCAGTCAAAATTGTATGAGGGGAAAGAAAAGAAAAAGAAAAAGAAAAATAGAACTGAACTGAACTGAACTGAACAGAACAGAATAGAACAAAATAAAAAAGGAAAAATATGAAGGTAAATAAACGTTTTTCACTCAACAAAATACAATAAAACATAGAATTAGAACAACACAATACAACACAACACAACACAACATAAACGATGAAGTCAAAGTTCATTTCATTGTTCTTTCTATTTGCGGCAAGAAATGAAAAAATTAAACGAGAAATAAAAATAACAGAAAGTCACTTTCTTTTTGCGACATTTATTGCTTTTGACACTTGTGCGTAACTAATTGCGTTGCGCATTTAATAAAATATTTTGATTTTGATTTTGATTTTTAGCAATATTTACTATACTAAGTGTACTATATAATATATTGTAATATCATGACTCAACCAGAAGCCACCAGCTATTGTAGTAGCAGCAGCAGCAGCAGCAGCAGTTACAATATTCGAGTATTTTAATAATATAAAAATACAAGTGAATTTCTACGAGTATTGAATTTTATTGTATTCATTGTATTTTTATCTATTTTTATTGACATATGAAATTTCTTCACTTTCATTTCAAGCAAAATAATAATAAGTTTATAAAGCTTTGATATTTGAAATTTAATTAAAATTGTTATATTTTTTTTTTTTTTATACAATTACAAAACAAACAAACAAACAAATGAAGAGACTTTATCAATCTTTTAATAAGAAAATTCCATTAAATTTTCTTGCTTAAAACTTAAACCATGGAGAATTAGATGTACAGATACAATCATTTTTAAGAATAGAAAAGTACACATAATTTTCTATTTTAAATATGCACAGGGGTTTTGGTTAGTTTTCTTAGAATTAAAATTACTATAACTTACTTTCTCTGATTTGATTTGGTTTTGATTATTATAATTATTATTATTATTGTTGTGTTTGTTTCATTTAATTTTTGTGTATTTCTGAATAAAAACCAACAACAAATAAAGACAGTTTTCTTAGTATAAACATTCAGTAGAATGCATTGAAAAATATTACTTATTTCCTATCTAAATAAAATCAATTAAACTTAATTTCTTTAGACCAAATTAAACGTTTCCAAGTCTGACCAGGACTGAAGATAAGCTTTGTGATTGTGTCCAATTGATTCTCAAATTGGAAATGCTTAGCAAGACAAAATATTGATTCCCCAAATACAAAATATAGAGTAGAGGTCTCTTTCTCTCTCTCTCTCTCTCTCCCAATTCCGATGTTGAATAGATAAATTATCCGGTAAAATGGTGACCCAAAACATTCTGCATGTATTTACTTACCTTCATTCATATTCATATTCAAGAGTTGGCTGTCAGACTTTCAGTTTTAGTTGATGGAATACTTAGACCAAAATCCAGATCTCAATAAAATTGACTTGTGATATTTTAGCAGCATAAACAATCCGAGCAAACAGATTTGGAAGTCCCTTATTATCTGAACAAAAAATAAGGGCTAAAAGAGGACAATGGTCATCTGCCCAAAATTTTAGTGTCATATTTACTAGATGATTGGCATGAAGGACGACAAGGCCATTGAATAAATTATTGTACAAATTTAATGAAGTAGACAGACCAGAAGACCTTCCACATCAAATTTTACTAGAGAATAAGTACATATTCGAACTAGAAAATGGTCTCTTCTGGTAATATACTGCACTTTGTTGACATTGCTTTGGTTTTAGCTTGGATGGAGTACAAAAAAGATTACATTACACATAAATGTTCCACCAAAAGATATTTTAGATTCTTTAAACATTCAAGCTAACGTAGCATTAATTGTTTAGCTAATATTCACACAACTAGTATCCTTGCTTATGGAAGACCAAATGGAACATTTCATTGAAGACCACGTTTGAATAAATCAATCTACACTAGATAGTCCCTTACAATTCGTAAACATACAATTATCAAATGCATCGCTATCAGTAGAACTCAGTTTTTCTAATCTATCACCTGATATAGTTTCTATTTCTTAAAAACGTAATAGATTTAATCAAGTTCAACTACCAAAGAAACTACCTCAAATAAATAAATTCTAATTTATTTTAAAGATCTAACCATCATTTCTTAAAGCTATGGCAATTTACAATTACTGCCTAGTGTTAGAAATCTGAAAACTATTCTATAATAAATATAGTTTATTTGAGTATATTCGTATATAATAATAATAAGATTAGATACAAAATCAGTAAAAAGAAGATTAACTTTGTCTATGCCAAAGTTGTAATACTCTTCACGACTCTCCTAGTGGTCCAAGGGTGCTTAGATGATTGGTGAATATGGGTGTGACATTTATAGTATCCAAATTTCAAGTCTATATAATAAAAAAAAAAGGTTTTTCTTATAAGAACACGAACTTAAATTCAGGTTTGTATGGGGGGTTCCCCTTAGTAGTTCGAGGGTCTTTAAATTTATATGGTTGGTGGACATGGATCAGACAATTTTAGTGTTCAAATTTTAAGTCTATAGTACAAAAAACACAAAAGTTTTTCTTATAAGAATATGAATTTAGATTTAGGTTTGTATGGGGGGTACCACTCCTAGTAGTCCGAGGGTGCTGAAATTTATATGGTTGGTGGACATGGATCAGACAATTTTAGTGTTCAAATTTTAAGTCTATAGTACAAAAAACACAAAAGTTTTTCTTATAAGAATATGAATTTAGATTTAGGTTTGTATGGGGGGTACCACTCCTAGTAGTCCGAGGGTGCTGAAATTTATATGGTTGGTGGATATGATTCAGACACCTTTTGTGTTCAATTTTGAAGTCAATAGTTCAAAAAACAAAAAAGGTTTTCTAATAAGAACATGAATTTGGAGTCAGGTTTGTATGGGGGGGTACCCGTCCTGGTGGTCCGATTCATCCAAATCCGACAAATATACTGCGTATGGTGAAAAGAAAGCTTCGTACATAAGTTCAGCTCTCTAGCTGTAAAACTAGTTTGCATACATACAGACGGACAGACGGACATGGCTAAACCAACTCGTCTTGTCGCGCTGATCAAGAATATATATACTTTATGGGGGTCTCCGATGTCACTTTCTTTGTATTACAAACTTCATGACAAACTTATAATAAGAGTGAAGATGTTTTAAAGTTTAAGAGAACAAATAGGAAATTTGGCGAATGACAATATAAATTTTCAATTTCAGTTTTAAAATATTTAATTTACAATAATTTTATTAGTGTTGGTTATAATTTTGGTTACCCTCCCTCATTAAAGAAATCGCTTGTAGTAATAAATTTCATATGAATGGGAGACTTAAGACTTCACTTATGTTTATCAATTTCATGAGGCAGTTGGTAGAGGCTTGATACTCGATACTTGATGACTTGATTTTTATGCAGCATGAGAATTATTTTCTTTTGATAGTTGAAACAGTGTTTTTTACATCGCATCAGGCACAAGAACTATTGAAACTTTTAAACTGTACTCAGATGTAGTTTTGTATACTTAAGTATATTTCAGATGGGACGACTTGAGATTGAGACTATTTTGTAAATCACAACAACAAAAAAAAAATGAGGTTTTGTCACTGGATTATTATGAAGGCATGATCCTGATGACATCGATAACAAGTTACTTAATAGCTTCAATCATTGATCAGATCAGTAGACTCATAATAGAGGTGGAGATAAGCATAACCATTGTCTACTTTATATCACTCACATCAAACTTTTCCTTCAATATGAATGGTTTCTTTTCTCTAATTCCAAGAATTTCTTCGCTCGATGGTGCACCGCATATAAATGTCTTATATTCGATATTTTCTGGTTCAATTGTTATTCCAACTGAAGTTTCAATTGCTGGTCCCACTGATCGCCCTCTAGGGGCTCGTCTCTTTATGTTCATATCACTTTTAAAGTAGAGCACCGATGCAGTCTTGTATCTACGCAACTCATATAAATCAAATTTACGCCTAACCTTTTGAGTATTCTTGGCCTTGAAATAGGCCCAAAGTCTTTCTCCGCAATCATTTGCTTCGGCAAACTTCTTAAACCATAGTAAAAACTGAAAATTATCGGCATATCGTCCTTCAACAATTTTCTCCATTGGAATCGTTTTATTTATCTTGTATTTCCTGAATGCGTCTTGCAACAATTTAAAATTAATCATATATTTATATTTTGAATTTGCATTGTGTCCAAACTTAAATTTAACATTCTTCATTGGAATGGAATTTGGAAATAGTATATTCATGAATTTACAATAGTAAGCCCCCGAACACAATTGCTCGACTTTTGTGAATTCAGTTCCCATGCAGCGATTTATCCATGAAACTAGTTTAAACCGTGAATCGTTTTCCTTATTGGAAGCATTCGCGATGCATTGCACATTAACAGCGGCCATTATTCTTAGATCTTCTTATATGTTTTATGCTATTCTTTAAATCGGTGGGCAATATTCCAAATGTATTTTAATTTTGTTGATCAAAACTTAATGAATTTTCATGGTAAGTAATTTGGATTTATTTTGTTTATTTTTCATTTTTTTAATGAAAAATAAAGAAATAATTTTGCGAAAGGGAAATTACAAAAAAAAAAAACAAACAGAATTTTTATTGAATTTATGAAATCTACTAAAAGGTGAAAGGTTACTCAGACTTAAATAAATAAATACTTATATTGTACATTCTTTACATTAAATTACAAATAATCTAATTGGAATTCTAATCCAAAATCGTTAATACAATCAGAGGCACTTCTGCTCCCACAACACTATTTTTTTGGGAGTATTTTTTCTGCTGGAATGTTGTCGATTTATAACGGTAAATGGATGACATAATTAATTTCACGTTAATTGTTACAGAATTTCGCAATGCATGCTAGTGGTGGTGCATTTCAATAACCAATGCTGTCTTACCGAAACTCTGAGTAAGACATCAATTCAAAATATGAGAGTTGCCAATCTACTCAGAATTGTGATTGGAGGAGAAGGGGTAAATTGTGATCTCACAAGACACAACATATGGTTGAAGTCATCATAGACAATTAGGGTATTAGTGAATACACAACGAAAGAGAAGAATGATAATCGTCATTTTCCGAGAAACTTATGAAACATCGAGCAAGTATCGATGTTGAGAAATGTTACCCTTCGAGTCATCAATTCACCTTAAGCATCACAATGAAAAAATAATCCTGAATATGATAAGGCATGACTAGTTCACATCGTGTTGTGTTGAAAACCTCTATGCCATAAAGTCAATGGAAAGAAGTTTGCTAAAGGATGTCATATTGCATTAATCCATTGTAAGTGCGACAGATGCACGTCTTGGTATCTGATTGTTAAGTCTTTGTGAAAAGGGATATGAATTGCCACCAAATACAATTGCCAATTGCCAATAGAAGAAACAGAAATGATATTAATTGAAGTCAGCCATTCTAATAAGCTCACTACTCAGGATTATCTATCAATATGCAATATAACTTCTCCGATTGTCATCAGAAATGAAGACTCTATGTACTGCTATTAGATTGCTATTAAATGAGTATTCTAAACTGATCGCTGTGATGAAAAACTGAATTGGAAGCCAAGAACAAATTACAAGATACCTGATAGCAAATAATTTGGTTTGGCTCTGCTTGGCTTCACTAGAAATATGATTTGTTTGTTCATAGTAGGTTCAGATTGTTGAATTGGTGGAATCGCAATTCAACTGTAAATATTTAAAGTATTTTTAATACACTAAAGCAGTGGTTCTTACACATTTCCGGAGGCATTGAAACAAAAATTCTTATGAATATCCCAATACATATTTTCTTTTTTTTATCAAAAATTAAAAGTATAATAAAATAATTTTAAGAAACAATATATAGATTTTAGTTCCAAGAGGAATAACTTCCTAAAAAATGTGTGTTCCAATCTAAAAATCTTAAGATACTTTGTATATTCTTCACTGGAAAATGTCGATTTAAAAAAAGGGTTCACTATTCTTGACCTATGAGATTTTTGATCTAGAACTATGTACTTCAAATATTTAAGATTGAAATGGGGTCCACAAAAAAACTTGTTAACCTAGAAGGAACCCGCGTACTACACATGAAACTATCTTGAAATTGTAATGCAAACAAACTCATAATCATCATTTGTTGAAAATGAGTAGGAGAAGACAGCAGATGACTGACTAACTGTGAGCAGCATCAAGTTTTTGAAAAGAGAGCGAAATCCTTTAATTTTGTTTATGATATATGCGATTTTTTTTATCTTTTCAAATCAAGTCTGCCTAAACTGAAAAATGATTGTAACTTAGAATGTCAAACTAAATAATTGTTTAAAATATTCTATTTCTTGAAGATATGTATTTCTTTTGTAATGCAATATATCTTTACTATTCAAAGTACAACATTTTATTAGCTTAAAAAATCTACTAAGTGTAGATCATTTGTTCTAATCTAATCTAATTGGAATAATTTTGAAGTTACAATTGTGAATTATATAGTGTTCAGTTATCTTTCTACCAAGTATGCATTATTTGTAGCAAATATTGTGAGTCATTCGGGATTCAGGCAAAAGAAGATCTAAGATCTATCTATCACAGTTATGAACTATGATGAATCATCATTTATATTGAAGTTGTTATCACATTTATAAAATAAATAAATATTATTACAAATTTTATACAATATTAGTCTTTATAAAATTTATTATGTTAGATTGGCGCGGATCAAATACAAAAAAATATAAAAACAGACAAACTTTGGCTATGCCGAAGTTGTAATACTCTTCACGCCCCCCAACTAGTGGTCCGAGGGTCTTGTAATTTATAAGGTTGGAGGCTATGGGTCAGACACTTATAGTGTCCAAATTTTAAGTCGATAGTACAAAAAACAAAACATAAAAATCTAATAAGAACTTTCATTTGGATCCCTCCTAGTAGTCCGAGGGTTTGGAAATTTTCATAGTTTGTGGATATGGATCAGAGATTTATAGTGTCCAAATTTCAGTTCAATAAGTCAAAAAACAAAAAAACTTTTTCTAATAAGAACTTTAATTTAAAAGGGGGTTTGTATAGGAGGTACCTCTCCTGGTAACCCTAGGATCATGAAATTTATAAAGTTGGTGGATATAGACCAGAAACCTATAGTGTCCAAATTTCAGTTCGATAGGTCAAAAAACAAATAACTTTTTCTAATAAGAACATTAATTTAAAAGGGGGTTTGTATGGGAGGTACCCCTCCTGGTAACCCTAGGATCATGAAATATATAAAGTTGGTGGATATAGACCAGAAACCTATAGTGTCCAAATTTCGATAGGTCAAAAAATAGGATCATGAAATTTATATGGTTGGTGGATATAAACTAGGAACTTAAAGTGTCCAAATTTCAGTTCGATACGTTAAGAAAACAAATAACTTTTTCTAATAAGAGCATTAATTTAAAAGGTGGTTTGTATGGGAGGTACCCCTCCTAATAGTCCGATTCGGCTGATTCAAGAACTTGACCGGCGTTTGGTAAAAAGAGACCGATGTACAAAATTTTAGCTCTCTAGCTCAAAAACTGAAGGACTAGGAGTGCGAATAGACGGACCGACGGACAGACGGACATTGCTAAATCAACTCGTCTCATCGAGCTGATCACAAGTATATGAATATATACTTTATGTGGTCTGCGATGTCTCCTTCTGTGTGTTACAAACTTCATGACAAACTTATAATATTATTGTGAAGCCTCTTCAGACGTCATTGACAATTATGGTTAATCAGTTCAGAAACAAGTGGATTTTTGTGAGAGATCAACCAATCGTTGTATCTTCTAGTGTAACTGTTCATTTCATCCCAAACAGAAGACATCTGTAAATCATTGTGAATTGTCTCAATCCTGACGCACCATGGCGCATCAGTTATATTTCGTAGAGTTTTATTCTGAAAGATTTGAATGCGTTGAATTTGCGAGCGATATGTCAGACCCCATATGCCCAAAATGGCTTGTTGATTGACTTTTAAATTGTTATTTTAATATTATGGTTTAAATTACTTTTGGTTCGTAAATGCCAGTTTAGCCTATCTAACTTGGTTATAATTGTTTAAGCAACCACGGTAAACACAAGCGACCGACTGACCAAGTGCATACAGAGATATTTCACATTGTTGACATAGTTGATTGTCAACTCCACCCCCCTGTTAAATGTGGGGGACTTAACCCCTTTTTTCCAACGTTTAACCCATCTATGAAAGTTGTCTAGGTAGTTTTGGGTATAAGTGGCACCTTGGAATGTTACAATTATTTTTTGATAGCAAATTTGTATCATCAGCAAATGTTGCTACCATCGAGTCTTTATCTTTGGCTACTAACATGTCAGCAGTGTATAGTGACTATACGAAATCAAATCACACATTCACATACAAAAACATAGAACAAAATCTGTCTTCAACTGGATAGGAAAAAATATGGCGACCTTTATCATTATTCTTCCTAAAAACTTAATTATTCTCTTATAATCCTTTTTCTTCCCATTCTTTGTTTACAGCCTTCCTCTTATCGATCATCAGGACCACAAAGTTACCTGCATGCCAAGGTGTTCTAAAAATGATCGATAATTATCCATTTCCTAACAATATTTTCTGGAAGCATTAGACTTTAAATTATGGGAGGCTCCATGGCAACAATAGCAGTGTTTCTTTTATTATCAAGATGACAAATATATGACATATAAAGTTTAAAGGAACTTTATGCTCCTTTGAGTTTTATTTAATTTGTTTTCTGCATATTTTTGGGCGAAGTCCAACAATAGATTATTGCATAAACATAACTACTATGTTCTATGCATCTGTTATGTATTTTTGTGTATCTATGTGTGAATACATGTGTCATTTTGTTTTACTGACTAAATGCCGCACGTTTGTTTGCCTGTCAATTTCTGAAGCATGTTTTTCTTTGACACATTTTGCTTTTGCTTGCGGTAACTTGGAAATTTTAGTTTGCATTGTTCATGCTCATGTCATCACACACACACACACACACACACACACACACACACACACACACACACACACACACACACACAC
>JAWNKV010000902.1:0-136325 GCA_035041805.1 Amiota mariae | reverse complement strand
TAAAATAACCACATTCAAATTTAACTTGACAATATTATGTATGAAATTAAATGTGTTAAAATTGAATTTATCCAGTTTAGTTGAATCACAACAAGTTGATCCAAATGAAATCGCAATTATAAGGTCACTAGTTCAAGCTCTTCTCATCATAATCTTTATCTTTATATATACAATACAATATTTATAATGCCTATTGCAAAAAATTTAAATATATAAATAACATTAGATATTCTTTTAAGTGTATGGAATTGATCATATTCATTATTAGTTCAGAAACAAACTATTAACTCATTTATTATTATAAGTATGAAACTCAGTTTTCAGTTGTCGCTTTTCAATTTTCCCATGATATAATTTAAGTAAGTTGCAAACTATTAGTAAATAGAAAATCATCAATTTGAAATCTATCTTCCATTACTAGCAGAGAGCAAGCAAGAGCTATGACACATCAGACTACACTTTTACAAAAAAGAGACATCATAAAATTATGTGTTACTTATAAAAAATACAATAATTTTATTAAAATATCTTTAAAAATCTTGACAAATTTTAATTACAAATATACAAAATAAATGTTAAAATCAAATAAAATATGAATTAGAAAAAAGATATAAATATCTTAAAAAGTTTTCATATTTCAATGCGAATCTACTTTGCGATATTCATAGAGAACAATATCATCATCTTCACTTTCATAGATTTTCTCATAGTTCCTGCCATATACTTTTGGATTGTTCTTTTTCTTGGCATAAAGTACACCAAGAATTTCCTGAACTTTCGATTGAGATGTAGATGTAGATGGAGATGGAGATTTCAATTTCTTTCGTTCTTTAGTTTCTCTCAAGCAAAGATATTCAATTGTACGCAATTTGTCATAGTACAAATCTCGTTCCAATTTGACATCAGTAAGTTCTTGATTATCTTCATCATCGATTTTAGATAGAAATGAAGAATTGTTTCGAGATTGTCTCTTCTTATCAGATTTACTTGCTGTTTTACTTTCCTCCCACCCTGTTACCTCCTTAAACCATTGAAGAAGAAAACAATCATTCTTTAATTTCGATTGTGGTCTATTTAGATTTACATTCAAATTCGGTGTAGTTCTCTTTGGTAAACATCTTTGGGTGTTTAAACTAAACATAATTGCGGCCCAAATCAAATCCTCAAATCAATCTATATAATGGAATTGGTTGGCATTGTAATGATAATGGATAAATATTGTATAATTACCGTGATTCGGGTGAGTGATAATCAATATTATTACCCCGTGTTATTTATGCCTACAAAATATGAAGTGAAATTACATTTAAAGTGTCATAAATAAAATAACTCACTTATTTTTGAGAAGTTTGAAGTTTTAAAGTTGTTCGTCAATATGTGGTAAATTTTATGGGGGATGCACTATAATGCGGATTTTGATCAAAAACTATAACAACACTTTTCCATAATTGTGAGAAATGAAATATTCTATTGTTAGAAATATAGTAATAGAAATTTTGATAAATTATTTTCATCTGAAAAAACTTTGAAATGTTTGAGAAGAATGACAACAATTTCAAAATACGTATTTCTGTATATTTCAAAATATATTATTTCATTGTTCATAGTTCAAATACAAATGTAGATGCACATCAATAATACAAAACAATCAAGTCTTTCAATCTTTTTCATGTCGCGACACACTTAGTGTGTAAAAATATTTTGCGAACCCCACCCTCCACTGCTCATGACCACAGCAATATATTTTATTATACTACAAATATCAAATTCATTTAATATTTTTATTTAATTTCATAGTTAGGCATCCGTTAAATAAATAATTTAAGGTGCCTTTAAACCAATGGACAACTTGACAGTAATTTTGTTCCCCAATCGACTGACAAGATGAGCACAATGACAGTCAAAAACATCATCATTTTCGAAGTCACAGTTACCAATAATAATATCACATCCAATCATCTCACTTGACTGCCAACTATTATGATCTATAAAACAAAACAACTTCGATTTATTTTCATCAATTCAGCCTTTTATTGAAGAAATGAGATCTGAGATACACAAACCTGGTAATTTTGAAAGAAGAATTATGTCAGTATTTCTCGATGTAAGAACTATCAGAGAACACTGGGCAATGGTGAATAATAAATCTGTCAAGTTTGGCAACCAACCTAAAAGAAAAACTGTTGGAATTATTTGCCAATGGAAATCAAATCTGTCAATTTGGATACATTTTAGTTAAAAAGAAAATCAGAATATTCAGAATTAACCACAGAAGCTTTGAAGTGTTTGATTCCATTTGCCATTTGTTTTTGTCAATGACCCAAATAAACAGCAAACAGAGAAATCGCCAATACATAAATATTTAGAAAACGATTTAATTGGCGCACACTTCACATTAATGTGACTTGTGGGTATTTATTTTTTTTTTCTAATTTTGTTAATAATAAATATTTCTTAATATTTCCTTAATAGCTTTGTTTTTTTTATATTGAGGCTTCTCGACCCTCACGACTCCCTTGTAGAGGATCACGACCCACACTTTGAAAAAACTTAATATAACTAAAATAATATAACTTATTATCTGATTTAGGTGAGCAAAAAATTAACTTCCAATTTCATATTATTACACTTTTCAAGGGTTAAACATTTTGTTGTGTCTTCTCTATTCTCTATTCTCTATCAAAATCTGAATGTCCTAGACAATATAATAAATATTCATTTAAACCATTTGTAGGTCATTTGTAAATAAGTAGATCAATTATTAAATAATAATAGATTGGATTGGATTGGATTGGATTCAACAAGACTATGACTATAAATGTCTAGTGAAACTTTTTTAAATCCTTTTCGGGGTGATTTAGGTTTATATGCTTTACTTTTAGTGATAATATTTCCTACATATTTTCAATCCAATATAAGTTTTTAATTGTTATTCTTAATATCTACTACAAAGTCAAATGTTCTACCATAAGACTACACATTCAATAGTTTGAAAGATTCTTCGTAACTTTCTCGGGTTTTGTTTTGTTGGTTTTGACAAAAGGGCAAAATCATGACGTGACATCATTCGACAATTTTACCATGATAAATGTTACATTACTGTGTGTTTGTATGTGTGTGTGTGTGTGTGTGTGTGTGTTAAAGAAGTTCGTGGATATTCAACTGTGTTAGCATCTAGTAACTAGAACTACTTCTTTCAGTTTATCAACTAAACTTAGAGCATAAGAACTCATATTTATGGTAGTAGTATGTTTATGTAAAATACTTGATGGTGATTTGTTTCTTCTTCTTCTTTATATGCATACATAGTGTTGGATAACAAAACAACAAGACCACAAACACGTTAGATGATGACAGTGTTGACATCACAAACAATCAACAAAACTAATTTCCCTTTTCCTTCCAATCAGATCCTTCTACTTATCCACATTCATTTTCAAATAGAAAATGATAAAGGAAAACAGCAATAAAGTCTTGTGGTATTAAAAAACCAGAAAACAATTGCAATTTGTTGCAAATTTCAATATTTTTTATTAGCTTATAAATGTAAATAAAGAATAGCAAATTTTAATTGCAAAAATACAAAAGAGGGAATACATCAATCAGTTCATTTAAATTCAATGTTGCATGATGGTACAACAATTCCAATTTTCCTTACGCCTACCACTCTCGGATGACTCAAAACTCAAAGGATTATGGATTACGGTGTTTACAATTGAGACTCCATTTTTGTTACGTTTGTGCCTTTATAATCGCCTTAAGAATTCCATTTGCGCCAAAAACTTTCCGTCTTTTTCAATTTCTTATGGGGGCGTATTGCTTGTTGAGTTGAACTTTGCTTATTAACGATAACATTGCTTATCATTTGCCCTATCTGCATCATGCTAACGCATACAGGCAATTCTAGTTTCTGGATGGACTTATACACAAAATAAGACGATAGACTAATCTTAGAGATTGACAGCGCATCTCTTATTAGAAACAAAAACATTCGTTGTGACAAGGCCCTTATAATGTTTCCAATAGACGTATTCAGCATAGCAATTATGAACTCCTGTATTAGTTGGCTGGGTAATTGCCACAGAAGATATGTCAATATGTTGGAAAGAAATACCAACACCATCACTTCTAACACCATTCGCTTTAGGCGACGTTCACTTGCATTTTGTAATCCATACAAAGTCATGATAGCCGAAAAGAGAAAGAGACAAGACGTCAAATCCGGGAATGGTTTCCATGGAAGAATTGGAAAACTGACTAAATGGACAAGCATTCCAATGCAAACCGTAAAAGCCAACTGCTTTTGTTTGCTTACGTCCATGATATTCAAAAGTATTAGTAACAATTTAGCCAATTTGTTTTGCGATTTTTATAAAATTTTTTCCGAAAAAATAGACGAGAGAATTTTGTATTGTTAATCGAGACAAAAAATTACAGAATGAAAAATAAAAGTATGAAGTCTATTTAAATTAAAATTTAAAGGTTACTTAAACAAGAAAACTTTTCAGAATCCCTGAATCGTGGGAAGTTAACATTGATAGTAAAAAGTGAGTATTCTATCAATTTTTGGTTAAAAAAAAAAAAAAACTCAAACTTCTTATGAACTCAATCAATCTTTGTTTTTCTTCTTATAATTAAGAGTTTCTCATTGTTTTCAGTTATTTTCATTATATAAAAATAATATAAAAATTCTTAGTTATCGTGTGAATTTCTTTGTATAGGAGTAGAGCCCTGCATGAGTGCACACTAAACAAATAATTATCTTCTCTCGCTCAAACGAATCATGTGCTACGCGCAATACTCTCAATAGTCCCACTGTCTGCATTATGCATGTGATGTTGAGAATCAATCAGAATCTAGTTGAATTATTTTACAAAGACAGTGTGATAGCAAATCATATCAGAAGACAAGAATCGCACGAAAACTTAGACTTAAGTCAATGAGTCTGCAAAGTGAATACAACAAAATGAGTTGAAGGATTCATTTCATGAACACACATGAGTCGTTTTCATAGTGGGCATACTATTGTATTTAGTATGCGCTTGTGCATGACTCTATTTAGGAGAATGAATATGACTGATAATCATCCAATCAATCAAATTGGATTTTTAGTTCTTATGTTGTGTATTATGTATTGGAATTGTTGGTTTCGATTCATTAATTGCTATACATTAGAGAAGTTTAAGATATTGTAGTGCATATGCCCACACATAGAGTAGTGTTAATAGGTTAAAATAAGATACTATAATAGTAGTTTAACCACTTTCCTTTAATCTTTTTCTTTTTTTTTTAGTCTTATTCTATTTAATTATAAATTATATAGCATAAGGATTTCCGGTTAGTTTATAATGGCATAAGTGCAACAGTCATTCTTCCTCATAAGACTTATTAAATAAATAATAAATAAGCAATCAAGGAGATAATTCTGAGGCAAATTATCTTGTGATATAATGATATATAATAAAATACCAAGTAATCATGAACTGAATTACAATATGCAATCAGCGCAAGGAACATTATAATTAAATTGCTTCTCATAAATGGTAAGCTGATGAAATCCCTACACCTTTTCCATTGTTCACCTGCTTATTTATTTACCATTTACCATTTACCAATTGTTTTTTCCCATACTGAAAGTAATTACTATTTTCATAAATGATTTTAGTTATTCTATGTTTTCTATTTCGATTTGTTTTGTTCAACTAACTCACATGACTTTCTTTCTTTCTTTTTTTTCCTATCGTGTGGTTTCCTTCATGGGACGACACACTTAACAACTGTACGAGTATCTGTAGGACCAGGAACCATCAACGAAGCAGCCAACCCACCTTGGTTGTACTACTCGTACAATAATAAATAAAGTCAAAACTAAAGTGCAATCGTATGAGTGAAATGAGTTCACGTGTCTCAAGCTGTGTCTAAAAGGGTGGATGGTAGACCCAGAGGGTGGTGGGGTGGTGGGGTGGTGGTAAGGTGAGTTCTGGTGTGATATGGCGGAATTATGTAGAACATGCACTCCGAAACTAATTGCGCACAAATTGCAACAAATAATTTCATTAAATGTTGGCAACTCAACTAGAGGATGGAAAGATAGACAGGGAAACGATGAAACTAAGTACTTATATCCCGAGGCAGACAGAGTCCACCCTCTCAAATGAAATGAAACAAAACCTGTAAACAAAACCTGAACCTGTTCAGTGCATGTTGTCTATAGTAGATTGCATGGGTGTTAGCATGGCGATTGTGTATCTACGTATGTGCTTATGTATTATATGGATTCAATATACTCGTATAGCACATGCGGCTTTCATTTTGCGTTGCATACTTTAAGGCGACGCGATGGTGGCACGACATTTAGCCGCAACAGTTTTACTTCCGCAACGGAAACGGAAGTCGGCAAAGTACTCATTGCCACACTCCCTTATATATAAGAACCTACACAGACCTCTCACACTTTCATATACACACACACACACACACACACACACACACACACACACACACACACAAACACTTGTATAATTCTTATTTGATACTAAACTTAATGTGCGGGATACTCCACGCAATATCTTCAATATTTCATCACAGGTTTGGGGAAGTTATAAATGCAATAAAGTTTTTCTTGCATTTTCGATATTTCCTACATTTCCCTTTTCCATTCCAACCAAACTCAACTTTCATCCACTCTTTCAGTTTAATTTTTTTTTTTTTGCCACAAATTAAATTAATTGGGAATTTATTACTTTGTTAGCATTTTCACCGTTGCCATCATCATCATCGTGAAATGGTGGCTCCATTGAGAACAATGAATGAGTTTTGTCAAATTCAATCCAAAGCAAAGCACTACATATGAGTAAATTCCTACATTTTCCATTCTCCATTTAATAAATTAATGGTCAGTGAAACCAAAAAGCTAATATGAAAAAAAACAAAAAATACAGCAAAGAATTTTATTTAATAAATGACGGTTTCTACTCTTTTTTGTAACACAAACACTTAAACAAAATGGGTTACTTTGATTCTGATTTTTATACTTCTTACAGAATTGATTGATACAATGAAGATGGATACTTGTATCCCATAATTATTTTATAGTGGCCTTAGTAGGTTCCTGTATGGCAATTGGTGTTAGGTAAACACAGCTCACTTTGGTGAACATGTTCACTCATTCTTTTTTTTTTTTTTTTTTTGGAGTGAGTCAATTTGCTCATTTTGCTCAGTTGTTCACTTAATCACTTATGAATACTTTTCAGTTGCTCAACAACATGAACAACATGAACAACATGAACACCAAATCTGTTCACAAAAATAACATAAAGCATGGCAAATACATTTTAATTCAAACAAATTTGTATTTATATTTCAGCATGATTGATTATTAATTAATTCATTAATAATATTAAATAAGAAAATAAAATATAAAATTATTAAATAAATTTTGATTCCCTAATTCATTGGGAATTCTTTGGTAAAATTGGGAATTCTTTGGTAAAATGAATGAAAGACAAAAGTAATATTATTCATCAACAACAACATTGTGCAAAGAGAACAAATGATCAAAAAGAACAACTGAGCAAAAAGAACAACTGAACAAAAAGAACAAGTGAGCAAGTAGAGCAATTGAGCCAAAACGAACAATTGGGAAGAAACATGTTCACTTGCTCAGTTTAGTGAGCAATTCTTTTTGGTTCACTCACTCATGAGCAACACAACACTAATGACAACTGACTTCATAACAAACCAAGTACATAAAAAGCAAAATGAAAAGTTTTCTGAAGACATGAAGAAGTTAGCATTGCAAGAACTTAACTAGGCAGCTATATGATATTTTGATATTTCATAGTAGAACATAATGGAAATTTATTCACATTGAATTTCTTTAATTTAAAAGTAGATTTACAAGGCTTCTTCTTCCTAAATATAAACAGATGTCTAGTTTGATTATTTTTACAATAAAAATTACAAATTGTAGTAAATTTGAAATAAATAAAGTTGATAAAGATTTCTGATGATGTCAATGTTAATGAACGACAATCAGAGAATTCACTACTTTCTTAACAATTTTTCACTTCTTTTGTATCCAAATCTATAATATAATATATCATTGTCACTAAGTGAGTGTTAGACACAAATCAATTAAATTATATAAGACTAAGCAAGTGAATATTTAATTAAAATGAAATTCGTTTTTTTGCTTCCAATCATATCTTGCATATTGAAAAAGGGTAAAATCAAGTAAAGTCATTGGAACATACAGCAATTGTAAAAATAAATTTCAAATTTCCTTTCAAATATTTTTGCAATCCTGAAGAAGAAAGCATGCAATAGTTTTTTATGTTTAATGCATTAATTATGTTAGATAATCTTATGAATTTTGGTTTATGATTTCATCCAGATGAAATAATCAAATTTTGATTATTTCGATTATTGGAAACATCTAAAATTGACCTTTAATTCTTTTTGAGCATTTCTACAAAAAGAAAATATTATAAATGTATATTTTATAACTTATAAAATATGAAAACTTCTCTTTCTCCTTAACATTTTGTTGTGGTATTCATTTTTATACGTATGCAATATTTGTATTGTTCTTTTTGTGACACAAAAATTAAAGTTCTGATTTTTGCTCATTTTGTTTTCACTTGCTCCATTTTTATATTGAACTTACTTCCTACCTACTTAGTACCTCTACCTCTACCTCTACATCTGCCACTCACTTATTTTATTTCACTTCAATATTTCCCTGTTCTGGTTTTATTTTTTTATTTTCTACTTTATTTTTTTGTTAAATGTTTGCCATAAAAAATAAGTGCACATTACTTTAACAGTTTCATCTTCGTCTGTGTGAAAAACTTCTTTCTTTCTTTCATTCGTTCGTTTTCACTTTCTTCATTTCATCTTAACTCATCTCATCTCATCTCATCTCGTCTCGTCACATTTAGTTGCTTTAGTCCCCTTAGTTGAGGTACTCACTCTCAATCGCACGTTTTAAGTCAGGCAAACCGACAAAATTTAGCCACTTTACAGTTTCTGTAGAATTGTAGTTAGTACACGAGTACAAGAAGTGTTACGAATGATTTTCACAGCATTTTCTCGTCAGTTTTTGTATTCTGCGTCCCCTTTTTTTATGCTGTTGCTGCCATTTTTTTTCTTTATGTCGGTACTTTATGTGCTTTAAGGGAATCAAGTAAAAAATATGATGAAAATTTTGAAGAAAAAAATTGGGAAATAACCAAAGGAAGAAAGGGAGAGAAAAGGTGAGGACTGAGAACAGACAGTGAGAGCAACTTTTAAGTGATTTACATGGCTTTACTTTACGGAAATGCAATAAAAATTACGAGACGTAGCCCAAACGAGCGAGCGGACTTACGTTATTATCAACAGATGGCATTACGCATACATCATGTTGCCCAATGAAAAAATCCAACAATGCATGAGGATAAAGAAAAGAAATAACAAAAAATTATAATAATAATAATAATAATAATAACAGCGAAATAAAAATAAAAAACAAGCCAAAATGAAAGAGGTAGAGGACACTCCAATTACAACCGCGATATTCACCAACACTTGATATTTTTTTTAAATAGTGAGACTCTAGTAAGCAGCTTAGAAAAGTAGAAAAATGAACTTAACATGACAATAATAAGGGGTATTTCATGGGAAGTGCATAGAACTACTACTTTAAGTCAAACTTGTTGCTCAAGTGTTGCGTACCCTTACCAACACTTAAACTGAGATTTATGCTTACATGCGAACAACACGAATACGCCATTACTCAAGTCGACAGCGACAGCGACATCAAGAGACTCAGACAATCTTGTTAAGCCGCAATCGGTCTAGTTGTCTTTCATTTTCTCCATCCAACTCAGTACAACTCTTGGTCATTATAAAGAGAACTACATAGTACAAAGGAATGGAAATGGGAATTGGGAATGAATGAATCCAAGTGTCATGGCGACACACACTAAACGGATATGGAAAAAATTTTACTCATTTCCTTAGTTTTCACAACTGCAGAAAGTGAAAGAAAGTTATCAGTATAAAGGAAGAGCTACTGGAATGGTGACTTTGCTTGATAAGAAAAAAGAAAAAATCAGTAAACGAAAACTAAGAAGAAAATTCTTTATACTTGTGGGTTTACTCGCACTTGGCATACAAAATAAAAGTATCAGGGAAAAGTTGAAGAATCCAAAGAGTTGAAGAACAAGACAAAACCAAAAAAGAAACTTAAGAAATGTGGCATGTGGCATGTGGCAACTGAATAAAATAGGTAAAAGCATTAATAGTTTTACTTGTTTATAAATTAGTAATTGAACTTAATCATGAGTTTGAATTTGAGATACACTTGCATTTTACTTTGAGTAAACAATAAATTTATTGGCAAAACTTCTCAATCTTGTGTTTATCATCATCATTTACTTTTCAATGCAGATATTGCATGCATAATACTATTGTAATTTCTATAGATACTTCAATAGTAAATTATTTGTCTTTACCACTTATCATTGTTCACCTGGCAAGTCACAAGTTAATGGATAGAAGTTTTCAACTATTAAACTATTCAAGTTATTTAAGTTCACTTAATAGAAACTAAACTACTTACCACACTTTGTTGTAATTAAAATTCACTCAATTTCAATTACTTATTCAAAATTTGAATCACTTTGAATCTATTCGTTAGCTCATGTGTCTCCCCTACATATTCAAATTAATATCTCAGATTCTGAAATTAAGAGATGACATTGCATTTGTGAAAATAGGAGCCTCCGATTACTGGAAGACGTTCTAATATAACCTTCTACAAATCAAAAAAATACAAAATACAAAATAAAAAACAATTCATTTAACATGTTTCTTGTAATTTAATATTATTTATTTAAACAGAATCTGTAGTGTTTAACCCTTGGACAACTCGAACTTCAAATATAATTATGACAAAATTTTGGTTAAATTACTTTACGCAAATTTCACTTCATCATCTTCATATTGGAAATATCATTTAGTCTTATATTGTACGACAATTTCAATTTGGCTTACGCCTACACTCGGATTACTTGAAACTCACAGAATTACAAAAGAATTATAGATTATGGTGTCACTTCTTGTTACGTTGACTGCGAGTGACTCTGCCATGATAATCGCCTTGGTATGCGTTGAGTTGTATTTTCCTTAGTAACCGTAAGGTTAACATTGTTTCTCATTTGCCTCACCTGCATCACGCTTACACAATCGGGCAATTGTAAATTCTTGAATGACTTACACGCCAAATATGAGGATAAAAAGATCCTGAAAATTGGCATCGAATCTCTTACAATAAAGAGAAATAATGATGGTGACAAAGTTCGCATGAAGTATCCAGGAGAAGTATGCAGCATATCAGTTATGAACTCCTGTATTACTTGGCTGAGTAGTTCCCAGATGAGGTATGCCAAGATGTTGGAAAGAAATACCAACACCATCACTTCTAACACCACTCGTTTAAGGCTACGTTCAGGAATTGAGCCATTCGTATTTTGTAATCCATACAGAGTTACGTTTACAGATATAAGAAATAGACATGAGGATAAATCTGGGATTGGTATAATTGATACATGCAGAAATATTGCAAGGCTCAGTGTTACACCCAGTTGCTGCTGACTGGTTATGGCCATGATATGCAGAAGTAGTCGTATTTCACTTTAACCAATTTATTTAATTTATGCCAAAAATATAGGAAATTGTTCTGATGTTCGAGAAAAATATAATGATTTATAGAAAGTTGGGATGAAGTCCAATTGAACTAAAACTTAAAGATCACTTGATTTTTGTGAGTTAATATTTTTTTGTTGTTTTTTCCTCCTATTATCACTCCTAATTGGAGCATAGGGCCTCCACAAGGCATCTCCATCGAGCACGATTTTGGGCTGTTATTTTTGCTTCTTCCCACCATATTGATCTTCTCCAGGTGTTCTTGGGTCGTCCGCGGTTTCTGCTCCCTTGCGGGTTTCACTCAAGCGCCATTCTTGTGATGCTTTCGGGTTTCTTTCTCAATGTGTGCCCACTCCAACTCCACTTCCTGCTGTTAATCTGGCATAGTATGGATTGCTCATTTGTTAGACGCCATAGCGCCTCGTTTGAAATAGTTGTCGCCATAATACTCTACAAATGATCCTCAAACACTTATTTATGAAAGCTTGCAATCTCTGCGTAATAGAGTTTGAGATAAGCCATGTTTCGCTTCCATATAAAAGCGTTAATTTCACACATGCGGAGAATATTCGTAGTTTCGTCCGTCTAGAAATTTGAGTAATTGCCCATACTGATTTGAGTCGTCCAAATGCAGCTCAATCTGCAGTTAACGTCCGCTGCAGCTTTGTTTAGTTTTAGCTTCTTTATTGCATCTCTTATTTCCGTTGTCCTTGGGCATGTAGTTGGTATTATGTTGTTGACTCTGGTGTTGTCGAAATGGCATCTGGTATCCTCATTTGGCGTGGTGTTGCTGATTGTTTCGAAGTGTTCTTTCCATCTCTGAATTTGTTCTTCACTATTCGTTAGTAAGGTGCCCCTTTGGTCTCCTTCTGGCAGGTTTCTGTTGGTTTGTAGGTTGGTTAGACGACCAACTAGTCGAAACAGCTGTCGCATATTGTTAGCATCTGCTGGTTCCTTAGCATCACTGGCGATATTTTCCATGAATCGTCTCTTAATATAGAAAAACGAAAATAAAATCTAAAGTTTGATAGATTAGCGATAATGTGCGAGTTGACGAAAATACTCTCGAAAACAATCGAATCTGTTTGTCCCTCTGATGAGTTCCAATTATTATAGCAAAAGTAAGTGATTCAGTTAAGTTAAGTGATGACTTAAACAAACTCAACTCACTCAAGTTGAAGTTCAATAAAATGAAATAAAGTCAAATTTATAAGGAGGAAAAACGGTTAATAATTTATCCTATAATATTTTTGTCAATTGCCAAAGGAAAATTATCAATGCTACAAATCTATCATTACTAATAGATATTTGGGTGAAAGATATATAGATATCTATTAATTTTTGTAGTAGGCATTGAGACTAAGTAAATCATGATAAACTTGACAACATAACAATTTCTAATACAAATTCAGTTAAATTTTTGCCTCTCAACTGTTTAGATCAAAATTAAATCATAAAAATAATAAAAATTCTCAGTTCTATTCACAATCTGGAATATCTTCAAGAGGCCCAAAGTTCAACACCTTACAGTCACGGGTTTCTTAATATATTCAGTTTCTGCTTTGACTTAAATTTGCAAAACAATGTCATCGGAATCGGATGCACGTTTGTTAGACTACCACGATAGGCAATCAGTGGAACAAAACGTTGCCACGCAACATACAACAACTGATGATGTCGTAGACGTCGACGGGGAGATACGGTTGATAGTAGAACGCATTCGACGTATTCGGGATGAAAACAATGCTCGGAATAACCAACGTACCGGTACCGAGGTTTATCCTAATACTGAAGCTCACGAAGAAGATCAACAAACGGCATTGCTGATGCGCGCTTCCGGCGACAGTGAATCCGAGGCTCTGGGTAATCACAGCGCTTACTATGACATAATGGATATGATTTACGAATATGAAATGGGTACGACACATTCTAATTTGCATGTAAGTTCTCATTCGACAGTAGATGTAGCTGGTGCTACTGCTACTGCTACTGGTACTGGTACTGCTACAGGTACTGGTACTGCTAATCCTCTATCATCAAACGAAACGAATGGTGGAAATGGTGGAAATGGTGGAATGGATGGTGATCCCATTTTGCGCAAAAACCACATGATTAAGAAACTTGTCACTTTTGTTGAAACCGTAAATGCTCAGTACGAATTTTGTGACTTCTTTAATAGGAAACTTGTAGAATACTTTAGAACTCGTCATCGTTACTTAACTCCGAAGCCAATCGACAACAACGAGAAACCAGAAAGTCTAAGGCGACGATTCGCTACTGCTATTGGTTATTTGGACAGTTTGATCTCATCAGATCCATCGGCTATAAAAATACTAGAAGACTGTTATGCAAAGTACCATTATAGTCGCGATGATCTCCTTGCATCCACAAATGCCAATAGCTTAGACGCCCTTATAGCAAATGACCCGAACCCCGTTGTACGCCATACATTGCAATTTGAAATCAAATGTCTAAATGAGATACGTGCAAATATGCAGACTATTAATTCGGAACTGATGAACAACGAAAACAAAAATGCAAACACTTATGCCGCAGTCAGTTGAATTATTGAATATTTTATAATTTATACTTTGAATTCGATTGATTTATTTATTTTATTTATTTAAATTCCCTTATTTGTATAGATGTTTGCAAAAATTCAGATTTTATTGAGAAAAATAGACGAATACGAACCCCATCCGATTATTTCAACCAGTAACTTTGTTGTGACATACATGAATGTCTTAACTAAGATTAAGGATGACATTAACAATGATTTAAAAAATCTACAAAGTCAAGTGGAACCTTTAAAGACTGAATTAGAAGAAAAAGAGAAACGTGAAAGAGAAAGCGCCTTCGGTCGTTTTGTCGAGATTAAAATAATACCAAGTCCACGTGAACAACGTGAGCAAATGTTAAGAGCTCAGTGCGAATCCCGTTACCAGTCGCACGGCGTACGTATACCGGAGCCTTTCTTTTTAAATTAGATAGAGACAAAATCCAAATGAAAATTTATTGTCATAATAGCATTAAAAAACATTGTATAAATAAAATATGTGAGATCTGATTTCCAACTCTTAATATTTTACTATAAAATATTATAATTAATCATCATTCCTCATTCCTATTGGAAATCAATGAATTTGACAAACATCATTTCATTTATCGTAAGAGCTTCAACTAATTGAGAGTCTCTTCTAACAAAATGAGCGTATTTAGCGTATTTAATATTCGGAGTCATTGGAATTTTCTTTCTTTGTTTTAAATTTCCAAATGAGATACAAAAACCATTCATGATTACAATATATTTTATTGTATTGTATTCTATTGTAACTGTTAATGCGGTTACTAGGCGTATACGCAACATTAAAAGCATTAAATATGAACTTATTTAATCATTAGTTTTATTAAAAAAAAAAAACCAAAATAAATAATAATAATTAATAAATCGTCATGACAAACAGTCAGTCAATGTGCAAGTCAAACACGCAATAAGTTTCATTCAAACAAAAGTTATTCAGTCAAAAATTATAATTTTTATAATAATAATTATTATTTTACTTAGAATTCTATTTAATTCAATTCAATTATTTTCATTTTCATTTTCATTTCCATTATGATTATATTAAATTATATTAGATTTACTTTTGCACATGGTTACATGGCTTAGTTTATTCCTCTTTATCCCTCAGATGAACATTCAAATTCATTTTATTCAACTACTATTATTGTATCAAAGCAGTTATTCATTTATTTATTTATCTATCTATCTATCTATCTAAGTAGTGTACCTTCTGTTAACCTTGTTTATCTTTGGCATTATATTTGAGCTTTTCCATTTATGAAATTCCATTTAATTACACAAATACTGATGGGACTGCTGAATGGGTTGGTTATCGTAGTAAGTTTTGTGTACCACAATTGTATTTATCGTTACTAAGATATTTTATGCAGATGTAGTAGATGTTGATCTTATTGCTGACAGTGCTGATGACTCTGATGAATTTTTGTTGATTTAAAATGCAATATGCATGCAACTAAGCATATGATGATGTTATATGTACTATATTTATGTACATATATATGAATATACACATATGTACATACACTATAATACATATGAGAAATCTCTGTATGTCAAAAGCAACAAATTAATGAAAATTTTGGATGTTTAGATTGAGTATGCAGCAGCATGCAATGTGAACATTAATAGAAATTTACTTTCGCAAGACTTAAGATTGTGATTGAGTTTGAGAATGAGAATGAGAATGAAATATGTACAAGTCTTGGATTCTGTTTATAGTGACTACTGATGTATCTAATTGTGTCCATGGAGCCAAACTCAAGTTTCTAATTAAACAAATTTATGGTGGAACTACTACATACTACTTACTAGATTTCATGAAATTCATTGAAAATCTAACATTTATGTTTCTCAATATGACTTATTAATGATAACATGGACAACTTGCATCTATGCATGCACATAACGTAAGATGATGAAGATTGTGATGATGGTGATGATAGTTCTTAGGCTAAGCTAAAGACTGCGATTGAATGTTTCAGCTTTTGAATATTGTATTTCTCTGCTTACAGTAGTTTCAAATTTACAAAAGCATCTGCATACTGATTGAGTCATATAACCAAAATTATTAGTTTATTTTAGTTTGGTTTGGTTTGGTTTGGTTTGGTTTTGAATTAAATTTAATTGAACTTGTTTAATTTGCTTTAAATTGTATGCTTCATGCAATCCAAACTAATCTTATCAGTATCAAAATTTCGATTGAAACTTAAACTATTCAGTTCGAAGTACACGTAAGACATAAAGTCACATGGAGCAAATACATTTTTTTCTGATCATAAATAAAAGTATTTACCTTTGTTAGAAAATCCCCTTCTCTGTGACTGAAATCTTACATCGCGTTGATTCCTACATGAAGAAGCAAAAGGGTAAAAAATCTTAGAAAGTAGACTGGAATTTACATATGAAAGTTGATAATATAGTCAGGAAATTGGTAGAGAACAATGGAAACAATGGAAAAACGTACGATGATGTAGGTACACGTCGCATGCATTTGGTCACTTGGTAGTTTAGTTTGTTTACGTAGAGGCGAGTTTTAGAGTTATTGCGTTTGTGAATATTGAATCAACAAAGACTATGAAATATGTATAATCTTCTATCTATATACATATATAAAAATCTCGTGATACCGACTACTGAACCAATTTTTATGAATTTTTTTGTTTACTGTATGTAATTTGGTACAGATTGAGTGATAGAATAGTTTTTATGTCGATTAATGAGCTCAATATTTTATAATTGCAAGTTAAATGTTTTTTTTTTTTGTAAGTGACATACCAATTTGGAATTTGAGTGCAATTGTTGTTGTAAAAAGTAGTCAGGGATGCAAATGTGTTTGCATATAAACGTACAACGAAAGCAAATTCAATTCAATGCGGCACCGCTTGTTTTGAATAAGAACATCGAACATTCTCTCAGCTACATTAATTTTAATGAAAATTGTTTTTGTGAGTGTTTGTTTGGTTTCATGAAGTGCTCACAAATTGATGAGCTACACATCTCTGCTACATACATACCCACAGGCTCACAAGTAAACTTTATGCTCACAAGCAAACTTTATGCTCGCGATCGATAGAAAAAAATATAAGCCGCCGGTACCTCCCAAACAAATCCAGATTCAAATTCAAATGTTCAAACTGAAATTTGGACGCTATAAATATCTGACCCATATCCACCAACCATGTAAATATCAAGACCGAATCACTAGGAGGGGTACCTCCCATACAAAACGTGAACTTAGAACAACAATTTATATATAAGTAATATTCTATATAAAAAGTGCATGAAAAGTAAAACTAAAGTTAATATTATTTTATACTTTTTTTCTTTTCATTTAAGATTGTGAAAAGAAATTAAAATATTGTGTTTAGCCTGCTTCATAGCATTTTTTATGGCATCGGGCGGGGCTTTTAGCAATTTTTTTAATGTGCTTTTGAATCCACTTATGATGGAGAGGACACGAGAGGAGAGTGAAGTTCATAAAGAGAAAAAATCGATGTTGTGTAAATTTAAGTGAATTTATTTGCCATTTAAATTAGTACAAAGCGCATTAGGACAAAGCACAAAGTAGCTTAAAGTTTGTTAAAGTTTGTTAAAGACCTTTCCCAGTTCTTCTATAATCTATTTTTTTAAAGTCACATTTCTTATTGCATCAATTCAAGTCTCTTGGAACTTTGTATCTTGTAATATACGAGTATTGTATGTGAATCTTTTATTTTAGCCTCATTAGTCTGCGCTCATATCAATTTGCTTTCAATTCCTTGAAAAATACTTTTTGGTTAAAGGGAAAAATTTATTTCATACAACTTTTCTGTTTGTTTTCACTTTAGTAAAATATTAAAGTGTTAAATGTAAAGGGTTTTGAGGTTATGAAACTTCTCAAATTTTGAGATCATCAACTAAATTATCCAAAACTGTTTATTGATTGATTTATTTGTTTACAATTGTGCATCTCTTGATTATCAGTGTTTGCGCCAATTATGAGACGAAAAGATTTAAGAAAAGTGAAGATGTAAGAAAAGATCTCTGAAAATGAAGAGATTGATGTTTAAAGAAAATCACTTCACTTATAAATTTATTTAATACATTTTTAGTTTCTAAATTTCTGTTAACACCGAGTTTTTTTTATGATGTAGGAAGTTCTTTCTTTTGTTGTGTAATAAGGAATCTTCCTTGTTGGAACTTGTGGATGCTGACATGTGGACGGTGCTTGTGATAGTGATAGTTCGACAGAGACGAGATGTGTGGTGATTACTCCACTCATGGTTGTGGAGCTGATGGTGAGATATGGGCAGAGGAGGCGACAGTGCGGTGGGGAGGGGCAGTGGAGGCGGCAGAGGCAGAGGCAGTGGAGTTGGCAGAGGAGGCGTCAAAGGCGATGTGGGTTGTAATTTGCGCATTTGATGGCTTAAACTTAAAAAAAAAAACATGAGATTAGTCAAGAATAAATGTTTACAGTTGTGCAAGACTTACGTCTTAATATTTTTTTAGTATTTTTTTTGACTCTTTGATTCTTTTCGAATACCATTCCTTTTTCTTAATTGACGTATTTTTATGTGTTGCACAGGCTTCGCCTTCGGCTTCTCGCCTCTTTCTATTTAAAAAACATACTGCACTCTCCCTCGTATCAACTGACCTGTGATCATCCAACGCAGTTTTCTTAAGTCGCCTTTTACCATGTGATTTAACTTTTATCGCGTCTGTTTCTTTGTCGATGCCGAGTTTGTCTTTTCTAGAATTCTTAGTCCTCTCCCTTTCCAACTTTCTTTCGATTGCCAGATCAGTAAAACTTATCTTCTTAGCCTTATTGTCTTTTTGTTCCTTAGAAGGACAATCAGAACTTTTTGTCCATGGGAGTTTTTTCATTGGCACATTATGATTCTCCGACAAATTCAAAGCTCTCATTGGCTCTCATTCTAGTTTTTGGTAATTTGAGATACATCGCTACATATTCCAAATACTTCTGCCTGTTGAAGGAACCAATTTTCTTCGAATTGGTATTTCTTATGGCAAAACTATCACTGCTAGAGCATTTTGCAAGTGGCTGTTGATTTTCTGCATTCTGCTTTTGATTGATAACCAATTGAGTTGCAGACATTTTTTGACATTTTTTGTAGGACATCCAAGCCACTTGTTGCAAATATTTGTCTTTTACATTTCTTAGCAGAAAACTTCTGCCAGTTAAATGATTTCTTAAACTCATATTTGACGAATTATGTAATAAAATAGAACGAGAAGTAAAAAATTAAGTAAAAAAATATAAAGAAGAAATTTGAATACAAATTTGTGTGAATTGTTGATAAAATGAATAATAAATATAAAAGTTGTGAAAAGTTGTGAAAAATGAAAATGCTTAGCCTACTAATTGTTCAATTTAGATTTTAAAGCCAACTACATGTAAAATCATGTGTTCATGTCTGAGTCTAATTCTGAACAGAATCACTAACTCCTGCGCTAATTTGGAGATTAGTTATGTGGTAAGATATTTCTGGATTATTTTGCCTTTGCAACTTCGAAATTATTGTGGGGTATTGCGTATACCAAAGATTGACGAATAAATGTCTAAAAGCTGCTCATTTTATATTGCTCGACAAAGGGAACAAATTGTATTCAACTGCAGGACTATTGCAAGTGGCAATTAGACTTTGGGAAAGAAATATAAATTTATCCAAACCAAAAGCAAATCAAAGATTTCACTATTATTGTAAAACCTAAAAATGGTAGATCAATCTAATCAATCTGGGTTAATCAATATTATACACCAACGTTCATATATCACAAAACTTTATAAGTCACTAAGAATAACAGTGGTTTTCTTTAGTGAAACAAAGAAACTGCGGAAGAATTTGACTAGACTGAGATTGAATGAATAAATCGAAATAAAAAATATAATTTAAATACTTTATGAGCCATTAGACTTATTTATTGTAGAATTTATGATAAAAATTTAGAATCAAAAGCAAATTTAATAAATGCAAACGCAAATGAAACTAAGTGTGTGATTAAGTAATCGAAAAGAGAAAGGATTAAGTGTAGATAGTGGAGTCAAATCAATTCAGTATTCAGTGTCCTTGAATTCGAAATGAATTCGAAATTAAATGAATAAATCTATCTTTAAATCTACATCTACATCTTGACCTCATCATAGTTCAATGAGTGAGTTAGAAACTTTAAATTTGACATTAAAGAAAATCGATAGAAAGAAATGAAAAACTACACATTTTCTCTACACTTAAGACATTTTCAGCATTCTTTTTAATCAATTCCTCTTTATTATATACAAATAATATTATTGGTTAATATGAAGGGTATTCGATAGTCAGATGAACCCAGACATTTTGTCATTTGTGTTTTACTATTTTTTCTCTTTTAATTTTATTTTTTTTTTTTTCTTCAGTTTTACTTGTTTTTCTTTCTTGCCAATTTGGGTTTACATCTATTAAAACTAAACATTTTTGTCACGTGTCAAATGTCATTTATGCGCTTCGTGATCGCACTAAACGTCACAATTGCCCACATATACACACGCACACGCACACGCACACGCACACTCATACACACACACACACAATTGTAGAACTTATACACATACAAATATCCATAGAATCGAAGTGGAAGCAAAGCAAAGCAAATGCATATTCACAGTTCTTATTGGGGCGGCTATTTTTGATAACTTTAACTTTAATAATTCACTACACACAAAAGGGTCTCATCTATTTGCGCTCTTTAATCGCTAAATCTTGGACAACACAAGATGACGTAAGGAGCATTTTGAGCGGAGTCAGCGCAGATAGGATAAAAAGCGTCCTCCTCGTGCTTGAAGCGGTGCAAATAAAATTTAAAGCATCCGTGCCCGCATCTGCGTCATATGGGAATCCACTTCTAAACTTCTCCATGTTTCCGTGTTATCCATATATCCAGGCTTGGAATAAGAGAAAACGTCAAGCGCCCTTTGATTGCCGTTTCCCATCTTCATCGCCATTCTCGGATGCTGCATCTTCATTTTACTTCTTTGGATGCTTCATCGCCTGCATCGTGAATCCTCTTAAGATCGCGTGCCACTTTGTCGATCGGAGGCATGGATGCTATCACCTCGATCGAGACATCTGACACTGTTCGGAAACCCATACTTCCCATAAAGGACGATGGAAACAACAACCCTTGCTAGCAGCTTTCGTCATAATGCTTGATAAGGCTCTGTTCACCTTAGCTGCCTTTTAAAAATATACTGGCAAGGCTCTCCTTGAAGTATAGTCTCACGTCCATTTGTACCCCCAGCTATTTAATGGATATTTGAGAAACTATGTATTGTAGCAGTCTTCTATCCGGAAAGAGAACATCTCGCATATTTTCCGTGTGATCAAGATACCTGCTTCAGTTTTCTCGGCTGCAAACTCCAACTGCGCCTGATTAAGACAGCTCCTAACTTTGGCTGTAGCTTCGCTAAACCGAGCAAGCACTTGCTCAATCGTTTTGCCCACAACCACAAGGGAAACATCATTAAATATCCAATCAAAGTTGGGCCTGGGGGAAGCTCATCTTGAGAACGCCATCTACAGTGTGGGGCCTAGGACCAACCTTGTTGAACACCGCGTGTGACCCTGTACTTCTTAAGGCCGTCATCCAGAGTCACTACGGCACACTACTCCTTATCACCTCCTTTCCATTTGATTCCACTTATTGCACTACGCAATAAATCCAACACTAATTGTATAGCGTCTACAGTAGATTTCCCAAGGCGAAATTCAAACTGAGCATCGGAGATTGCATTTGGTCTCTCCAAAATAGTTTGTAGGCGACGCAATATGATACTTTTTAGTATCTTGCCCAGTGCGTCAAGCATGCAAAGTAGCTTCTATGTAAAAGGATAGTCCGGTTGTTTGTTGGGCTTAAGCAACAAAACTAGCTTCTGTTTTTTTCCAAATGATCGGGAATGTTCCTTCGGCAAAGCTCTATTTGGGATACCATTCGGTCCTGGAGTCTTCTCATCACCCGTGTGTCTGTGTGTGTGTGTGTATGATTTGTTTTATTAATACAGTAAAATATTTGTAAAGCAACAAAGATTCCCCACAATTGAACAAAGAAAGTTCTACCAACTAGTGAATTCATTAGTTTTTATGAACTTGTTAGGTGCCTTCAAGGTGGGTAAAATAAATGAAAACTATTCAATAGACATTTTCAGAAAACAAAATTTTTTATAATTAAGAAAATAAAGGATGTAAATAAATTTTTAAGTAAATGTAAATAATAGTGGACATTAGAGACAAATTAAAATCGCCTTTTGTGTAATCGCTTCTTATGAAACTCAATTGCTTTGCAAAGCAAACCTTTGGGAGTGAAGCTTGTGCCTTCAGATGAAATTGAATTTGAAATAGAAACTCATGTTGCTTTCTTATAATTTTTATATCTTTCTATAATATTTTTTTTTAAATTTATATTCACTTTGGTTGATGACGCCACAATTCACGTGTTCATTGCATTTTTCAAAACTTCATAACAATTTTTAACCATTTTTTGTGTTTCAACTTTCAACTGTCCTTAAAACCGGGAGGGAGTCTAACGAAACATTTTGCATCAAAGACGACTACTGAATTCACTAGCCACCAGTAGTAAGATAAAGGGCTAGTGAATTATTATTATCGAAACAGAGAGTATTGTTGAAATACTTAGTTCCTTTGTCTCAGTATTTAATGAATACAAATTTTTTAAATGTTATTTATTAAAATGTATGAGATTAAATTCTTTGAACTCAGTAGCTTATCAATTTCAAAGCTAAACTGTCACTTGGTTATGAAGTCAATTTCTCCATTGATATAAATAAATTTTACTTTTATGTGGAAAATATTGTAGAAAAATATTCCTTGTATAAATTCTTGATAAATATTGAAGTACATTGAAATACGAAGAAAAATGGCTGAGAAGGTCATCGATCCTATTACCGATTTGGTTATCTGTAAGTATTTGCATAATATTTTTAGTATAAATCCTGCTATGTTACAATTTTCTTTTGTTCCTTCGCAGTGGATTATCTTTATAAATTAAACAAAAAACTGGATGCATATGAGAAAGTTTTGGATATTTTATTGGAAGAAGTGCGAAAGCTATGTCAACCACAAAATGCACCTAAAGAGAAGTAAATGACAATACTTTTTTATATTGTCAACCCGCAATGATGCAATAAATATGCTTTTATGAAGTAGTTAATTAATATTATTTAAGTAAATCATTTATCAAAACAAAAACTAATGCGGGTAATGGGGTTGTGATGGGTGGGGTGGGGTGGTGTGGGTTGGGTGTTTGGGGTTAAGACCCAAAGCAGTCAGCTTTGTCAGTCGATTTAATTTAAGTCTTTATACTTGTATTTGATTGATTATAGCGAACTTCCCTCTTCTCTGAATCCTCACATTAGAATGTCAGCCATAAGCCATGGGGTTGTTCAATAGATTACTCGTACTATTTATTTCAATTGATCTCAAATGATATTTAATTTGATCTTTCAAAAACAAATGCTTGTGCAAATCGTTTAAAGTTTTAAAATAAATAAAATAGATAGAAGTTTGATGGCATAAGGTTTCGACTATATGATGGACCAAGCTGCAACAATTTTGTGACCAATCTCATTGTTACGATTGATCAAATCAACTTTTATGCATCAGCTTATTGTGTAATGGGATCACATCGGAACTTATAGTTTTACTTTAAGAATGCAGCTTACAGAAGACTTATCCCTTTCAATTACACAATCACAGATAAAAAGCATCATCATCTTTTGTAGATTTTGTTTTCTTCATAATTGGTGAGTTGATATTATATCCAAGTGGTATTTATTACCTATTCTCACTAATATGAAGGGGATATAAAATCTAGAAACCACAAAAAACATTTGTTTGTGCAAACCAATAAAATGAACGAAAACAAATAAGTGAGTAAAAGAAAATGATGCCCCAAATCGTAAGGTGTTCTGATATAAAGCAGAGTTTCTTAAACTGTATTCAGTGTAGCACTAAATCCTTTGACGAACAATTCTTGAGCTCTGAGAAAAAGTTGGAATAGATTAAAATGACTAAGCAAATTCCAATGCTTTACACTGCATTGATTTCTTTTATTTATGTAAATTCTATTTAAGAAACTCTGATAGACTAAACTTATGTAAAGCATCGTTTGTCATGATTTGGTTACTTTTGCCATTTCTTTCTTCTATTCATCCATCTATTCATCAAGTCGTGTTCGAAACTTTGATAATCGTTCATTTGATTACGAAAGTAGTTTGTTTGTCTGTTCTACCATCAGCACGTCTACCATATCTTTCTATCTGCATTTATGACTGTGTTTGTGCTTGTGCTTGTGTCTTGTGTCTTGGGCTAAAGTTTGTAATTGTGGTACATATTTCTTACCATTTTTATCTTCTTGCCTAAAGATTACTACTAATCCATGTTCATATTTTTTGGAGGAAATTTATCTTCATTATCGTTCAGACTAAAGCACGTAACGACAAAAATGAAGATGAAAAATGGAGATATGAGATGAAAACGTCAATGAAAAAGTTGGGAAAAAAACAAAACAAAAAAAAAAAAAAAAAAACAAAACAAAATTTCATAATTTTTATTTTGTTTGCAAAATGAAATTCTTTTATTCTTATTTATATTCAAAGTCATGTAAACTTGAGATTTATCGAATCTTAAAGAAAGAATTGGATTTCCTTTGGAGTTAATGATGGCATTTATTATTTTTATATTTCTTTTTAGTGATTTGTTTCTATTAGTTTTGGCTGCCTATGCCTTCTCCAGCAATTTATTAAAAATTATTGTATTGTAAAATATTGTTTATTTTATTTGTTTTGGAGTGAAAGTTCTAAATATTAAGATGACTTGAAGTCTTTCAATGTCCCAAACCATTAACAGATGTCTCTTCTATTCTATTCTATTGTAAATGTTTTATTTACCAGAAAGAGGATAGAAATGTTAGAACAAAATCCAAATTTTCAATACTCAAAATTCTTATTAATAACAAATTTATCACAAATTAACAAACATAGCAAAAACTTCCACGGCATCAGACTTTTATTTTGTTTCTTACAAAACTTTGCTTGCTTTTAAAAATATCATCCTCAAACAGCATCGAGTGATTATAAAGTTCCCCAAGAGATACCAGAAGATCATTGGATAAAATAGCCAATAAATCATAAATTAATATGCATCCAAAAATAATAAACATCTTTTCCTTATCTCTTCCATTTCATTGTTCGAAACAGTGCTTAGCCCCATTTATGACGACTATCGTTTTTCTACAATTGCAACTATGGAAAACTCTTGTCCCTTTTAATGCACATTTGACTCTGAGAAACATTTTGACATACGCCTACAGTCAAATGTGAAGTTGTACCATAAAGTAACGATATTGATGAAAGTTGCAATTAATCAGCGGTCCCATCGAATCAACCGACGGTTTTGTGGATGCTTGTTTTCTAAGTCGACCAAATATAACTAATATGATGTAATGTCCACCTCATTAGGTATAAATGGAAATCATCAGTGAGACAAATAGAATCTATTCGTTAGCTCATGTGTCCCCCTACATATTCAAATTAATATCTCAGATTCTGAAATTAAAAGATGACATTGCATTTGTGAAAATAAGAGTTCTCCGATTACTGGAAGACGTTCTAATATAACCTTCTACAAATCAAAATAATACAAAATACAAAATAAAAAACAATTCATTTCACTTGTTTCTTGTAATTTAATATTATTTATTTAAACAGAATCTGTAGTGTTTAGTCCTTGGACAACTCGAACTTCAAATATAATTATGACAAAATTTTGGTTAAATTACTTTACGCAAATTTCACTTCGTCATCTTCATATTGGAAATATCATTTAGTCTTATATTGTACGACAATTTCAATTTGGCTTACGCCTACACTCGGATTACTTGAAACTCACAGAATTACAAAAGAATTATAGATTATGGTGTCACTTCTTGTTACGTTGACTGCGAGTGACTCTGCCATGATAATCGCCTTGGTATGCGTTGAGTTGTATTTTCCTTAGTAACCGTAAGGTTAACATTGTTTCTCATTTGCCTCACCTGCATCACGCTTACACAATCGGGCAATTGTAAATTCTTGAATGACTTACACGCCAAATATGAGGATAAAAAGATCCTGAAAATTGGCATCGAATCTCTTACAATAAAGAGAAATAATGATGGTGACAAAGTTCGCATGAAGTATCCAGGAGAAGTATGCAGCATATCAGTTATGAACTCCTGTATTACTTGGCTGAGTAGTTCCCAGATGAGGTATGCCAAGATGTTGGAAAGAAATACCAACACCATCACTTCTAACACCACTCGTTTAAGGCTACGTTCAGGAATTGAGCCATTCGTATTTTGTAATCCATACAGAGTTACGTTTACAGATATAAGAAATAGACATGAGGATAAATCTGGGATTGGTATAATTGATACATGCAGAAATATTGCAAGGCTCAGTGTTACACCCAGTTGCTGCTGACTGGTTATGGCCATGATATGCAGAAGTAGTCGTATTTCACTTTAACCAATTTATTTAATTTATGCCAAAAATATAGGAAATTGTTCTGATGTTCGAGAAAAATATAATGATTTATAGAAAGTTGGGATGAAGTCCAATTGAACTAAAACTTAAAGATCACTTGATTTTTGTGAGTTAATATTTTTTTGTTGTTTTTTCCTCCTATTATCACTCCTAATTGGAGCATAGGGCCTCCACAAGGCATCTCCATCGAGCACGATTTTGGGCTGTTATTTTTGCTTCTTCCCACCATATTGATCTTCTCCAGGTGTTCTTGGGTCGTCCGCGGTTTCTGCTCCCTTGCGGGTTTCACTCAAGCGCCATTCTTGTGATGCTTTCGGGTTTCTTTCTCAATGTGTGCCCACTCCAACTCCACTTCCTGCTGTTAATCTGGCATAGTATGGATTGCTCATTTGTTAGACGCCATAGCGCCTCGTTTGAAATAGTTGTCGCCATAATACTCTACAAATGATCCTCAAACACTTATTTATGAAAGCTTGCAATCTCTGCGTAATAGAGTTTGAGATAAGCCATGTTTCGCTTCCATATAAAAGCGTTAATTTCACACATGCGGAGAATATTCGTAGTTTCGTCCGTCTAGAAATTTGAGTAATTGCCCATACTGATTTGAGTCGTCCAAATGCAGCTCTTACCTTGCTCAATCTGCAGTTAACGTCCGCTGCAGCTTTGTTTAGTTTTAGCTTCTTTATTGCATCTCTTATTTCCGTTGTCCTTGGGCATGTAGTTGGTATTATGTTGTTGACTCTGGTGTTGTCGAAATGGCATCTGGTATCCTCATTTGGCGTGGTGTTGCTGATTGTTTCGAAGTGTTCTTTCCATCTCTGAATTTGTTCTTCACTATTCGTTAGTAAGGTGCCCCTTTGGTCTCCTTCTGGCAGGTTTCTGTTGGTTTGTAGGTTGGTTAGACGACCAACTAGTCGAAACAGCTGTCGCATATTGTTAGCATCTGCTGGTTCCTTAGCATCACTGGCGATATTTTCCATGAATCGTCTCTTAATATAGAAAAACGAAAATAAAATCTAAAGTTTGATAGATTAGCGATAATGTGCGAGTTGACGAAAATACTCTCGAAAACAATCGAATCTGTTTGTCCCTCTGATGAGTTCCAATTATTATAGCAAAAGTAAGTGATTCAGTTAAGTTAAGTGATGACTTAAACAAACTCAACTCACTCAAGTTGAAGTTCAATAAAATGAAATAAAGTAAAATTTATAAGGAGGAAAACCGGTTAATAATTTATCCTATAATATTTTTGTCAATTGCCAAAGGAAAATTATCAATGCTACAAATCTATCATTACTAATAGATATTTGGGTGAAAGATATATAGATATCTATTAATTTTTGTAGTAGGCATTGAGACTAAGTAAATCATGATAAACTTGACAACATAACAATTTCTAATACAAATTCAGTTAAATTTTTGCCTCTCAACTGTTTAGATCAAAATTAAATCATAAAAATAATAAAAATTCTCAGTTCTATTCACAATCTGGAATATCTTCAAGAGGCCCAAAGTTCAACACCTTACAGTCACGGGTTTCTTAATATATTCAGTTTCTGCTTTGACTTAAATTTGCAAAACAATGTCATCGGAATCGGATGCACGTTTGTTAGACTACCACGATAGGCAATCAGTGGAACAAAACGTTGCCACGCAACATACAACAACTGATGATGTCGTAGACGTCGACGGGGAGATACGGTTGATAGTAGAACGCATTCGACGTATTCGGGATGAAAACAATGCTCGGAATAACCAACGTACCGGTACCGAGGTTTATCCTAATACTGAAGCTCACGAAGAAGATCAACAAACGGCATTGCTGATGCGCGCTTCCGGCGACAGTGAATCCGAGGCTCTGGGTAATCACAGCGCTTACTATGACATAATGGATATGATTTACGAATATGAAATGGGTACGACACATTCTAATTTGCATGTAAGTTCTCATTCGACAGTAGATGTAGCTGGTGCTACTGCTACTGCTACTGGTACTGGTACTGCTACAGGTACTGGTACTGCTAATCCTCTATCATCAAACGAAACGAATGGTGGAAATGGTGGAAATGGTGGAATGGATGGTGATCCCATTTTGCGCAAAAACCACATGATTAAGAAACTTGTCACTTTTGTTGAAACCGTAAATGCTCAGTACGAATTTTGTGACTTCTTTAATAGGAAACTTGTAGAATACTTTAGAACTCGTCATCGTTACTTAACTCCGAAGCCAATCGACAACAACGAGAAACCAGAAAGTCTAAGGCGACGATTCGCTACTGCTATTGGTTATTTGGACAGTTTGATCTCATCAGATCCATCGGCTATAAAAATACTAGAAGACTGTTATGCAAAGTACCATTATAGTCGCGATGATCTCCTTGCATCCACAAATGCCAATAGCTTAGACGCCCTTATAGCAAATGACCCGAACCCCGTTGTACGCCATACATTGCAATTTGAAATCAAATGTCTAAATGAGATACGTGCAAATATGCAGACTATTAATTCGGAACTGATGAACAACGAAAACAAAAATGCAAACACTTATGCCGCAGTCAGTTGAATTATTGAATATTTTATAATTTATACTTTGAATTCGATTGATTTATTTATTTTATTTATTTAAATTCCCTTATTTGTATAGATGTTTGCAAAAATTCAGATTTTATTGAGAAAAATAGACGAATACGAACCCCATCCGATTATTTCAACCAGTAACTTTGTTGTGACATACATGAATGTCTTAACTAAGATTAAGGATGACATTAACAATGATTTAAAAAATCTACAAAGTCAAGTGGAACCTTTAAAGACTGAATTAGAAGAAAAAGAGAAACGTGAAAGAGAAAGCGCCTTCGGTCGTTTTGTCGAGATTAAAATAATACCAAGTCCACGTGAACAACGTGAGCAAATGTTAAGAGCTCAGTGCGAATCCCGTTACCAGTCGCACGGCGTACGTATACCGGAGCCTTTCTTTTTAAATTAGATAGAGACAAAATCCAAATGAAAATTTATTGTCATAATAGCATTAAAAAACATTGTATAAATAAAATATGTGAGATCTGATTTCCAACTCTTAATATTTTACTATAAAATATTATAATTAATCATCATTCCTCATTCCTATTGGAAATCAATGAATTTGACAAACATCATTTCATTTATAGTAAGAGCTTCAACTAATTGAGAGTCTCTTCTTAACAAAATGAGCATATTTAGTGTATTTAATATTCGGAGTCATTGGAATTTTCTTTCTTTGTTTTAAATTTCCAAATGAGATACAAAAACCATTCATGATTACAATATATTTTATTGTATTGTATTCTATTGTAACTGTTAATGCGGTTACTAGGCGTATACGCAACATTAAAAGCATTAAACTTAAGCAGCGAATGAGAGAATGAGAGAATGAAAGAATGAAAGAATTGTTAAGAAAGAAAGGCAAAACAAAGATAAAGGAACAAAGAGTAGAGTGGGGAAACTAATTAACAGAAGATTTGATATCATTTCAACCAAAGAAAAAAGGAGTGATGCGAAAGTCAACAGTAAACGTGAATTAAGTGAAGAATCGGAATAAGTAAATGTAGATTTTCACAGACTAATAATGAGCTAAATACATATAAAAGCTTAGGAAATCCATACTCTCACTCTGATGAATTCTGAGTGAAGCCTTTAAGATAAGGTTAATGTACTTCAAGAACTCGATTTAATTGAAAAGTTGAGTTCTGTTCAGTTTTGTTGAGTTGCCTTTAGTTGAGTTGAGTTGAGTTTAGTTTAGTTGAGTTGAATTATCCTAAGAAGTTGAAGAAAACATTCAGTTTAATATAATTTAAAGAATGAAATGAAGACAAGAAAAAGGATATTGATATTTTCTTAGCCATAAGATTCCTTCTTTGGGTATCGAATATTAATAATGACAATTAATTTACTCACAGCTAACATTAGATCTGATTAGATCAGAATTGTAGGAAGTGTTCATCCATTGGATTGAATACATAGAAGTCTCTGCACATTTTCTTTTAATTTTTATAAATTTAAGCCAAATGCTCTATGATTCTCTATTATATGAGACCCCATCAACCAAATGTTCCTCCATTCTTCTATTCATCCATCCATCTATCTATCGATTCTTGGTCTTACTACAACTAATACAAACAGTATTTTTTTTTATTTTTTGTTTTGTATTTAATATATTTCTATTTTCATGTTACATAGTTTGCCATTTGCCATTTGCCATACAATTGAGAAACATTCGCAAAATGTTGTAATTAAAATACCAAATACCAAATAACACCATCATCCAATATATAAAGGCAGAGACTAAATATTGAATGAATTTCATTGTTTGATTGCCACTGATGCTTTGAAACAGCGAAATATTGTGAAATTGGTGAAATTAGCGAAATTGGCAACATTTTTTGGTTCAAATGGAAAACTCATTTCAACAAATTTTCACAATTACCACGCATCATTTCACATTAATGAATAAAATGTAAATTTCATTTGTCTACTAAACTTGTACAGAGGACTTCACTTTACTTTATTCATCAGCATATCTGAGGCATAGTACAGTCACTTTTTACTGTATTGTGACCATTCAAAGAATCACATCATCCCAGCATCTTTCAAACGAAGAAAGATCGTTTTAGCTGTCGCATAAGCAGGGTAACAGTGTCTTCCTCAAAACACTATGATTTCATACTTTATTTGCTGTCTTGTACTGTACTGTACCCAATAACCAACAATAATTTCGTAGTTTATAAAGACAAAATAATCATACAGTTACAAGATTATCGCTAAAATGATCTTCTCAAAACTAATTTCCAAATTATCATAGGGGTTGATGAGTCTGCTCAGAGTCAAAGTCACTTGATTTTATATGTAGTTGGCTTTAAAATCTAAATTGAACAATTAGTAGGCTAAGCATTTTCATTTTTCACAACTTTTCACTTTTATATTTATTATTCATTTTATCAACAATTCACACAAATTTGTATTCAAATTTCTTCTTTATATTTTTTTACTTAATTTTTTACTTCTCGTTCTATTTTATTACATAATTCGTCAAATATGAGTTTAAGAAATCATTTAACTGGCAGAAGTTTTCTGCTAAGAAATGTAAAAGACAAATATTTGCAACAAGTGGCTTGGATATCCTACAAAAAATGTCTGCAACTCAATTGATGATTAATGAAAGGCAACAGAATGCAGAAAATCAACAGCCACTTGCAAAATGCTCTAGCAGTGATAGTTTTGCCATAAGAAATACCAATTCGAAGAAAATTGGTTCCTTCAACAGGCAGAAGTATTTGGAATATGTAGCGATGTATCTCAAATTACCAAAAACTAGAATGAGAGCCAATGAGAGCTTTGAATTTGTCGGAGAATCATAATGTGCCAATGAAAAAACTCCCATGGACAAAAAGTTCTGATTGTCCTTCTAAGGAACAAAAAGGCAATAAGGCTAAGAAGATAAGTTTTACTGATCTGGCAATAGAAAGAAAGTTGGAAAGGGAGAGGACTAAGAATTCTAGAAAAGACAATCTCGGCATCGACAAAGAAACAGACGCGATAAAAGTTAAATCACATGGTAAAAGGCGACTTAAGAAAACTGCGTTCGATGATCACAGGTTAGTTGATACGAGGGAGAGTGCAGTATGTTTTTTAAATAGAAAGAGGCGAGAAGCCGAAGGCGAAGCCTGTGCAACACATAAAAATACGCCAATTAAGAAAAAGGAATGGTATTCGAAAAGAATCAAAGAGTCAAAAAAAATACTAAAAAAATATTAAGACGTAAGTCTTGCACAACTGTAAACATTTATTCTTGACTAATCTCATGTTTTTTTTTAGTTTAAACCATCAAATGCGCAAATTACCACCCACATCGTCTTTGACGCCTCCTCTGCCAACTTCACTGCCGCTGCCTCTGCCTCTGCCCCCCCCCCCCACACTGCCGCCTCCTCTGCCCATATCTCGCCATCAGCTCCACAACCATGAGTGGAGCAATCACCACACATCTCGTCTCTGTCGAACTATCACTATCACAAGCACCGTCCACATGTCAGCATCCACAAGTTCCAACAAGGAAGATTCCTTATTACACAACAAAAGAAAGAAGTTCTTACATCATAAAAAAAACTCGGTGTTAACAGAAATTTAGAAACTAAAAATGTATTAAATAAATTTATAAGTGAAGTGAACAACACAAGACCCAGTGATTTTCTTTAAACATCAATCTCTTCATTTTCAGAGATCTTTTCTTACATCTTCACTTTTCTTAAATCTTTTCGTCTCATAATTGGCGCAAACACTGACAATCAAGAGATGCACAATTGTAAACAAATAAAGAAGATGTCAATTAATAAATCAATCAATAAACAGTTTTGGATAATTTAGTTGATGATCTCAAAATTGAGAAGTTTCATAACCTCAAAACCCTTTACATTTAACACTTTAATATTTTACTAAAATGAAAACAAACAGAAAAGTTGTATGAAATAAATTTTTCCCTTTAACCAAAAAGTATTTTTCAAGGAATTGAAAGCAAATTGATATGAGCTCAGACTAATGAGGCTAAAATAAAAGATTCACATACAATACTCGTATATTACAAGATACAAAGTTCCAAGAGACTTGAATTGATGCAATAAGAAATGTGACCTTAAAAAAATAGATTATAGAAGAACTGGGAAAGGTCTTTAACAAACTTTAACAAACTTTAAGCTACTTTGTGCTTTGTCCTAATGCGCTTTGTACTAATTTAAAAGGCAAATAAATTCACTTAAATTTACACAACATCGATTTTTTTATCTTTATGAACTTCACTCTCCTCTCGTGTCCTCTCCATCATAAGTGGATTCAAAAGCACATTCAAAAAATTGCTAAAAGCCCCGCCCGATGCCATAAAAGATACTATAAAGCAGGCCAAACGCAATGTTTTTATTTCATTGACTTTTCTAAATCAATTGCAAAATCCCAAATTACAAGAAAATGAGTGACAACAAACAATATATAGTAGACATTCTGAATAGATCAGCAAGCCAAGAGGTCCCATTGATGGAAAACCCTTAATATCTCTCATATATTGTATTTTACCAAAATTTATGTTCTTTTGCTCTGTTAGCATTCAGCTGAATCTACACTAATAGGTGATAATAAATCCATTTATTATATTGTGCTCCTCTTAAATAAAGAGATGGGTGAATATATCCATAAATATTTAGATCAATTATGTCTACTCAAAGTACTGTTTTGTAATCTATGATGTCTGTTTTCATTCGAAGTCATAATCTCACTCAATCTTTGTGTGATAAAGGATAAATTCAATCAATAATCACAACATAACAATGACAAAATATTACATTAAACAATGATATCATATCACATTTAATACACGAATTAGCAACAGTTCAACAAAACAAAGTCTACAATTCCATGGTATCAGTTGAGACGAAATGACATTTTTTGCACTTCAACAGAAATAAAAAAATAAAATAATATGAAGAAAATGTGCATTTTTTGCTATAAATTTTGGAATCTAATAAACTGCTGTTGATGCAACAGTTTCCTTTCCATTTGTATTTCTTTGACTTTTATTTTTCATTTTTCTCACTTAAGTTTTCCTTTTTCCTTAACTTTTTACAAAGGACAAGTAAAGAAACTGCTATGACTTGGAAGGAAAAAGGAAAACAAAATGAAATAAAATAAAATATCAAATATGAACAAAAATCATCCTTCTCATGTGATATGAGCAAATAAATAAATCAGCCAAGAAAGAAAACAAAAAATGTATGAAAATGTGAAGTTACTCGTATGTTGTAAGACTTCGAAAAGAAAAACTATTGCACCTCACTTTGATTCCTATTATAATATTATATGGCATTCAAATGCAAAAAACAAAACAAAACAAAAAAAAAAAAAACAGAAGATATCACTAGATAAATAAAACAAAGAACTTGTCGTAATCATACAACTTCAGATACTTGGAAACTAAAATAACAATAACAAAATGAAAAAATAGAAAACTTATGAAATTTAAAGAAAAACAAAAAGAGAAACATGAAAGAAAAACGCAATGAAATCTCATAGACATAGAAATAAGACTACAATGCCCTTGATTTACATCTTGAAACTTGAACTTTAGTTCATGAAGTTTTTACTTTATATTTAAAATATGTAAACACCAAATCTCACTTACTAACACAGTTTCACAAAACTAGTAAACTATGATTTGCATAGAATCAACAACAACACAAAAAAAAAGAAAAAAATATTCTACAATTTCGCAAGTGGCAACAAGTTCAAGTTTTTAAAAAGCATATGAAAAAGTGAAGTTTGACTTATGTTTATTGAAATTCTGATGTTAGACGTACATAAATCAAACACTTTCATACTTAAATGCCTAAATATAAATTAATTTTATAATACAAATTTCATTAAAAATAATTTTTATTTAAAAATTAATAAGTATTAAATATTTCACTGATATATTCTTATATTTTATTCTATAGATCTGATTTCTTATTGTCTATGATAATATTTCTTAAACTAATTTGTTCCCCGTTCCCCTTTTGAAATTCGCAAATGACTGCGAACCCCTGAGTTTCATCTGTAGACATTTCTAGCAATAATTCCTGCTGTTTAATACTTAAGCCACCATTTATGATTTTGTTTCTGATCAAAAATAGATTTCGAATCCAATTTTTAGTAATTTATTTATCTGGAAAATACCATTTTAATGCGTTGGAGAGCTAAGAAATATGACGAGCAATTTCAGCCTTTATTTTGTCATCCACGTTTAAAGCATTCGATGTACCAAATTCTTGCAGAAGAGAAAAACACTCAACGATTTTCAAAACACAAATTCTTTAATAAGTCCCTTAATTTTGATCTACACAGGAAATAGTACCTTACAATTGGAGCCTTGCATAGAAACATTCGTTTCGTTGAGGCAAGAGAAAATAATTATTTTAAACCAGGAACATGAGATTGAAGCCTCTGTCGTTCAAAAATAATAAGATTTCTTGACAAAGTAGAACACAAATCGAGCTAATATCCTCCCTCTTGACAACCTGCGCAATTCTCAGTACTACAATAGTGAAATAAGTTCACTACTCACATCATGGGATAATAATGGGAAAAGCATCGAATTGAGTGCACGTGCTTTTATATAATATTTTTATTTTTACGTCTTCTTTTTGTGTTGTTTGTAATTTATAAGGCAGTTTTTTGCATGTCAATACTTCTCTCTGTAATACAGAATGCGTACTTTTCATCTCAGGAGTAAGATTTTTAATTCTGGTAATTAAATCAAATAGTCTTCTTGTCATGGCCTTGGCACCATCAGTCGATGACATACAGTCAACACAAATTTATGCTTTGTTTTTCAAGAAAAGTATTGATGGTGTTGAAATTATCTTCTCTTTTTGTCGTAGACTCTTTGGTCTTGCAAAACAGAAAATCTTCTTCAGCAATATTTCCATACACATGAGAAATGAGATATTTTTGTGAAAGAGTTGTCCTTCCTATCTATTTTTTTAATAATCTTTGTTTTAATTAACACATAATTCATCCGCTATGACAATGTTTTTTACAATAAAACCTTCTTAGAAAAATATCCAGTTGAATAGCAAAAATCACATCAAAATCGGATCAGTAGTTTTTGAGAAAATCTTGAAGATATTTCATATTATTAACTATTTATTTATGTCGACCATGTTAAACTTAAATGCAAACAAATAACTAAAATTCAATTTAAATAGAAATTGAAATTAAAAACTAAATGCCACACAAATCATCATTCAATTTCTCATGTATGCATATTCATTTCTGGGCTGGGTGAGTAAAGCTTAAGCGCTACGTGCCGGGAATCCGACATAAATACATATAAATTTTCCTAGAAAATAATAAAGTAAACAAAAAAAATAATAGAAACACTTAAAAAATATTCCATGAAATTTACGTTTTATAGTTAAAAACAAATTACCTGAGAGCAAAAATGTTTTGTTGTGGTTGGCAAAATTCAGTTTTTCCTTTATTTCTATTGTTGTTTTTTTTTTTGTATTATAATATTTTCTGGATAAACTGTGACAAAAGTTTTTTATTTATAAATATGAATCACATCAGCAGAGCAGAGATTTTATAAAGGTCAGTGTGGGAGGGGGGGATAGAAACTTATCATATCATATGCCGAAATAAGAAATAAGTCTAAAAGGTCTTAAATAACAAAAGGAACAAAACAATGCATAAAGCAAAAGTTTAAAGATTCAATCTCATTTGATGGAATGTTGCAATCAAATTGAGCAAATTGTTAATAATTTCAAAGTATTTGAGAAAATGTCAATGCCAAGAAAGAAAATATAATAAATAAAATTGAATAGAATTCAAAAGGACAAATGGACTCCTTCAAAATTAAGTTTAGGCCAAGCTAAGCATGAATGGCATCGACAATAATAAACAAACAATAATAATAATAATAATAATAATAATGATGAGGATGATTAAAGTAAAGATGATGATGATGATGATGATGATCATGATGATGATGATGATGATGATGATGACACTCACAATAAAGATGAGGCCCAAATTAATCAAGGCAACTGTTCAGTAAATGTAGATTGGGGAATGATTTGGAGGAGAACAGAAAAAATGTAAACGGAAATCTGAAAGCACAACATACACATTACATAATATTAAGTTCAAGGCAACAACCAGTTCAGTTCAGTTCAGTCAGAAATATCAGAAAGTATCTTTCAATGTTATATGGATTGAATCGGCCTAACGCTGGCTTTGGCCTTTTTGTGTCAATGTCGCACCATTAAATCCAATAACAAATCGAACCAAATAGAAACAAATTTAAAAACAAAACAAAATAGTGGAGAGAATGGTGAAGGTGGTGAAGGTGGAGAAAGATAGGGAAAAGAGGAAAACGAAACGAATTACAATCAAATGTATTTAAGCGTTAAGCCTACGAAAATAAAGTATCAAAGGACACACAAACACCCACAGAAGGAAGATACTCCAACTCCACAATCGAATCGAAATAAATTGAAACAATGGCATCCACGAGTATAAGTAAATCAATAGTTAAAGAAGTATGTGTATTTCTAATGTAGCTCATTCACTCATTCACTCAGTTAGAAGAGAGTCATTTCGTGATTCAGTCAGTCAGTCATTTGTTTTCACAGTTTGTTGTTCCGAGTCGTGAACTTATCAATCCCAAAAGCGCATGAACTTTTGGGTTACACTGAGTTCAATTCAATGATGTCGACTGATGTCAACCACGGAAGATGTAAAATCATTAAAAATCAGACAGACAGACAAATAAGTAGTAGAACAAGGGAAGCTTGTGAACTTGGACAAAAGAAATGATTGCATACAATTATGAATTATGTTGGAAATTTACTTTCAAAGATTGATAAGTCATTTGGTCACATTTGCACTAAAAACTAACAAATCATCAGATATTCTTCAAAATAAAATTTATTCAATTTCCTTTAAAACTTAAAAAATGTTTTCTACTTCGGAAGAATGCAAAACATTGATAAAAATATTCATTCTAAGTATTAATATTGTAGAAAGATCATGACATTGTTGTGATCCAAATGACTCATGACCACAATTCTCACAATTCATCACCTTTACTTGGGTAAGTAGTAGCGTCTAGTCACATTCTAGAATCTCCAGTTATTATGCACTTATTCATTTATCAGGAATGTAATCAGAATATAATCAATATTTCAATAAATAAAATAAAGTAAACTGAAGCTGACTAAAAAGTTACGATAGAAGATTATGAAAGGATTCTGTCAGACAGAACTCCGTTTTGCAATGTGTTGACTAATCCATAGTGAAATCTACCCACAAACTCTAAAGATTCACTTCAAAGTCTTTTACTGGAATCTCTATTTAAAATTCAAAATATAAAAAACACCAATGAATCCATGAACTAAATGTAGAACAAAATAGATAAATAAATAGGTGAAAATATGAAGAGAACAACTTACGTTGTTGTTTCACAAACACAATTCAATAAAAACAAATAAATAACTTATGCCTACAACTAAAACTCTTCTTCCGTTAATATTTATCATTTTCAACATTAACAAAAACCACAACAGCAAAAGGATATAAATATAAAAAAAAAAACAACAACAATAAAGATACTTAGACCAGATAGAAATATACTTACTACACTCCTTACTCCTTTTTGTTTCTATAAAGTACAATAAATATTTATTTATTTGGTCTTTGCCTGCATTTAAGTGGCAAAGTTGCTGCTGCTGGTCCAGAACTCATATGCTACTCATTTGCTACCCAGAATAAGATTGAGGACTAAACTTATGGTTCGATTTTCTCTATGGTTTTCTTTCAGGTTTTGAGCATTGGCATGGTCTATAGTACTATGTTTATCCATAACTAATTCGTACTAAAATGATGTACTAAAGTGTCGACTGAAGAAGGAAACCAAACTAAATGAAACGAAACCAAACCAAACCAAACGAAACCAAACCAAACCAAAGCAAATCAAACCATCAGAAGGATACTCATACTCCACATGATTGTACTTATGTTCTCCTTCTTATTTCATTTAATCTGTTACACAACTCCTTGTTGAGTTTAGCTTCAGCTTTACTAGTAGTAGCTTCGATACTTCTTATGTATTTTCTTCCTTTCTCTTCTCTAGTTTTTCTTTACTGGTATGGTTTGTTCTACTGCTGTTTCTTCATGTACTTTCTTGTTATGTGGCAATATCTTATCGTTACATTTACTGGGTGGCGATAATTGACAGACCATTAACGTTTGGATTGCACAACATCCGCGCATCCTTCACTGGTCATGCTGCCATTCCCCACCCATAAGTAGACAGTCTACCTACCCATCGAACCACTTACTTACCTACAAATATACGAGAACATTTTCCTTCTTTTTAGGGAAGAATTGGAAACCAAAGCAGAGCTTAGCTCAACGTTATTTTCCTTTTCGATTGCGATGCGAAGTGTGTGTAAGAATGGAGAATTGGATACCATTTTCTGTATATTTTTAGATATTTTATAAGTCCTCATCATCATCAGCATCATCAGCATCATCATCATCATTATCGTCGTCTTTATTATTAAGTACTGTTTTTGTTGTTGTTGTTGTTGCTGTTGATGTTGCTCATTTTCTTGTGATTTGGGATTTTGCAATTGATTTAGAAAAGTCAATGAAATAAAAACATTGCGTTTGGCCTGCTTTATAGTATCTTTTATGGCATCGGGCGGGGCTTTTAGCAATTTTTTGAATGTGCTTGTGGGTCCACACATGATGGAGAGGACACGAGAGGAGAGTGAAGTTCATAAAGAGAAAAAATCGATGTTGTGTAAATTTAAGTGAATTTATTTGCCTTTTAAATTAGTACAAAGCGCATTAGAACAAATCACAAAGTATCTTAAAGTTTGTTAAAGTTTGTTAAAGACCTTTCCCAGTTCTTCTATAATCTATTTTTTTAAGGTCACATTTCTTATTGCATCAATTCAAGTCTCTTGGAACTTTGTATCTTGTAATATACGAGTATTGTATGTGAATCTTTTATTTTAGCCTCATTAGTCTGCGCTCATATCAATTTGCTTTCAATTCCTTGAAAAATACTTTTTGTTTAAAGGGACAAAATTTATTTCATACAACTTTTCTGTTTGTTTTCATTTAAGTAAAATATTAAAGTGTTAAATGTAAAGGGTTTTGAGGGTATGAAACTTCTCAATTTTGAGATCATCAACTAAATTATCCAAAACTGTTTATTGATTGATTTATTTATTTACAATTGTGCATCTCTTGATTATCAGTGTTTGCACCAATTATGAGACGAAAAGATTTAAGAAAAGTGAAGATGTAAGAAAAGATCTCTGAAAATGAAGAGATTGATGTTTAAAGAAAATCACTGGGTTTGTGTTGTTCACTTCACTTATAAATTTATTTAATACATTTTTAGTTTCTAAATTTCTGTTAACACCGAGTTTTTTTATGATGTAGGAAGTTCTTTCTTTTGTTGTGTAATAAAGAATCTTCCTTGTTGGAACTTGTGGATGCTGACATGTGGACGGTGCTTGTGATAGTGATAGTTCGACAGAGACGAGATGTGTGGTGATTACTCCACTCATGGTTGTGGAGCTGATGGTGAGATATGGGCAGAGGAGTCGACAGTGCGGGGGGGAGGGGCAGTGGAGGCGGCAGTGGCAGAGGCAGTGGAGTTGGCAGAGGAGGCGTCAAAGGCGATGTGGGTTGTAATTTGCGCATTTGATGGCTTAAACTTAAAAAAAAAACATGAGATTAGTCAAGAATAAATGTTTACAGTTGTGCAAGACTTACGTCTTAATATTTTTTTAGTATTTTTTTTGACTCTTTGATTCTTTTCGAATACCATTCCTTTTTCTTAATTGGCGTATTTTTATGTGTTGCACAGGCTTCGCCTTCGGCTTCGGCTTCTCGCCTCTTTCTATTTAAAAAACATACTGCACTCTCCCTCGTATCAACTGACCTGTGATCATCGAACGCAGTTTTCTTAAGTCGCCTTTTACCATGTGATTTAACTTTTATCGCGTCTGTTTCTTTGTCGATGGCAAGTTTGTCTTTTCTAGAATTCTTAGTCCTCTCCCTTTCCAACTTTCTTTCTATTGCCAGATCAGTAAATCTTATCTTCTTAGCCTTATTGTCTTTTTGTTCCTTAGAAGGACAATCAGAACTTTTTGTCCATGGGAGTTTTTTCATTGGCACATTATGATTCTCCGACAAATTCAAAGCATTGGCTCTCATTCTAGTTTTTGGTAATTTGAGATACATCGCTACATATTCCAAATACTTCTGCCTGTTGAAGGAACCAATTTTCTTCGAATTGGTATTTCTTATGGCAAAACTATCACTGCTAGAGCATTTTGCAAGTGGCTGTTGATTTTCTGCATTCTGCTTTTGATTGATAACCAATTGAGTTGCAGACATTTTTTGACATTTTTTGTAGGATATCCAAGCCACTTGTTGCAAATATTTGTCTTTTACATTTCTTAGCAGAAAACTTCTGCCAGTTAAATGATTTCTTAAACTCATATTTGACGAATTATGTAATAAAATAGAACGAGAAGTAAAAAATTAAGTAAAAAAATATAAAGAAGAAATTTGAATACAAATTTGTGTGAATTGTTGATAAAATAAATAATAAATATAAAAGTTGTGAAAAGTTGTGAAAAATGAAAATGCTTAGCCTACTAAATGTTCAATTTAGATTTTAAAGCCAACTACATATAAAATCAAGTGACTTTGACTCTGAGTAGACTCATCAACCCCTATGATAATTTGGAGATTAGTTATGAGAAGATTATTTTGGCGATAATCTTGTAACTGTATGATTATTTTGTCTTTATAAACTACGAAATTATTGTTGTGTACTCGGTATAGAACATAAAATCGGCTTGATGCACTCAGTTAATGCAGTCATTTTATTGGATTGGCAACTCGCAGTTTTCTTCATTGCACTGCTGCATATTAATGATTAGGCACCATTTGTCGTCACCAGTAATGATTCAGTAAAGAAATCATTGCATGTGTTCATGAGTTAAAATGTGATGAAAAGGGGAACCATGGGAAATTGTAGCTTATTGTTTTGCATTGCTGCTGTCACTTAAAGCATAAGGAACCTATGCTCCATGTATCTGAACCTTTTGCCAACTAGTCTACCATATAGCAATGTGGGAGCTTTTCAGTTTAATCTAATTTGTTTCTACCATCAAACTTTCTAGTTTCCTTACATTAAATAATGTTGTAGTCTTATCTACAAAAGAGATGTTGATAGTAATTCATATCTTTAATCAACATTTTAACCTTATAAAGTTCCATATTTCCATACAATAACGAAATCCACCTTAAATAAATAAAACAAAAATCTATTAACTATATTCATTCTCTTTATTAGTTGTTTAGTTATAGTAATAAAATCCTTTATATTCAACTCACAGACATCAAACAGTTGAATTATGTAGAATATACGCCATAAAGTATTATGATCTGTTTTTTATTTTGTTTTCTGTGTTTTAAATCTTCCAGTTTAAAAAGTACTTAATGATAAGTTGCAGCAATCGTCAGTTACTCCTAAGGTACTGATCGATGTTCTGCGCGAACCTGGAATGAGCAGCTATGGAAGTAGTAGAATATACTTGATTATTCAGAAAGTGTTAGTCGGACTCGTACACTCACGCGTCTGAGCTTAACACCCTAACCACTATGCAATGGAAATCACACAACTTTATTTATTTAAACAACTTTATTTGACTTTAAACAGCAATGACGATGTAAAAATTCACTCCACTGATCCACTGCAACCAAAAATGTTACAAGTTTCTTGTATGGAGTCCCGTTTAAGTTTTTAAATTTATTATAATTTTAGTATTTGTTGTTATTCTGGCATTAGAAATACTATGACGGTTCATGAGATAAAGCCGCTGACGGACGAACGGACGGACGGACAGCCTAAGCTTAGTCATAGGGTCCAGTTGGCGCCCTTTGGGTAAGAAATCCTAAAAATGAGAAAAGATTCCCGCCGATGGAAAGAAGGGAGCTTGTAAATCTTTGGAAAAGCTGAAGATTGTCTTGAATAATGGAGGCTGGTGATGATAGTCCAATAAATGTTAAGCTGAATTATAATTCTATTTAGTGATCTTATGTTTTTGTTCTATGTTAATGTGAAAGGCAAGCAAACACAACAAAATTCATCTTTGTAACAATAAAGAATTTCTAAATCACAAGTTCGTTATAATATTTCTACATGTAGCGATTCACTGTTCTTTACCTAAAAGATATTTAATTTGTTTTACTCGTTTCAATTAATATTCGCAGAAAATTCAAAGCAATTTTAGAGTTAAAAGTTACCACAAAATTAACACTTAATCTAAATTTATAAATTCTGTTTTTTACATCTAATTTAAATAAGAAAACTCATGCCAAAGAGAAAAAAATAAAGGAGATGGGAAAGAATCTTAAGATAAAAAAAAATTAAATAAAATAAATATATACGCAGTAGTTGTACAAATAAAGGGCACACAGTTAAATATTGTGATGACTTCTTTTATGTATTTGATATGCATATCTTAAATTTTTATTTCTTGGTTTTTTTTTTGCTTTTTATATTTTTTATTCGGTTGGGTTGGGTTGGGTTGAGTTGGTTTATCGCACTCAAGATTATCATAACTGAAAAATAGAAGGTGTTTAACCCTTTTATTTCATGAGCTTGACATTTTTTTGTTGGTCGCCTTGGCATTTACTTATTTCACAACATTTCTCCTTTATTTCTGTCTTTCTTTGTGGACAGTTTTGTTTTATTTCGAATTTATTTTTTGGTTATTTAGCTTTTTGAATGTTTTTTTTTTATCAAGAATCTGAGTTTATATTGCGGCTGTCGAGTTGTCAATGACAGTAGCCCCGAAACGCATGAAACTAAGTGAAGCCTCAAAGCTAAAGTAAAAAGTAAAGTCGGTGATACTGTTGAATTCAAAGAAACACAAAAATTTGAAAATAAAAACCCACAATACTTGAAAGTCATTTCATGTGTGGGTCTGAGTGAGTCTGCAATGAAATAAATTTAAACAAGCATCGCCTCAAGAATAATGAAATGAAGAAAAAGATCTTAACATTAAGATGAAGTGTTAAGTTTTTTTATTGAATTTAATATGATTATTGCAATCTAATGAAATACAGTAATAAAATTCTTATATGAATAAATAAATAAGTGACAAAAATAAATTAAAAACTTCAATCAAGTTAACCTCAACATGAGATAAAAGGGAAACTGGCTCAATCTCGAAATCGGAAAATGTTTTGTTTTTAAATTTAATTTGTTAAAATATTTCAAAATTTTATATAACCAAACAACAATTTTGCAAAAAAAATAACCACATTGTCATGAACAGATCCCAAAAAAATAAATAATGTTAAGTTTAAGTGGAAATAATGAATCTAATATACAAAGTGATTTCATCTCACATAGTAGCAAAGTTGTTTCAAATATTAGAAAGTTAATATTTCTTGAGTCATAATGGTTATTTAATTAATGGTTAAGGTTACTTAATGCTCCATTTACACATTCGTTTCAATGACATCAAAATGACATCAATATATTTGCAATGAAGTTGAAAATTTAAGAATTTCAGAACCAACATACAAAGTGAAGACAGATACGAGTACAATATAGAAATAAGGATATCAGATATTCTTTCACAGTCATCATCACATAGATAGCAATTCTGACAACTACAATATTAAGAAATACAACACCAAGAAATAGAAATATAAATATAAATAGAAATAGAAGAATTTTAACCATTTATTGAATGCATGAAAGGAAATTCAAATTTTTGTTTATTTTAATTATTGAAATATCAAAGGGAAATTCCAAAAACATGAAACTGGAAAACCATTTAACTTAACCTCTCTGAACCTGAAATTATATGAAGAAACATAAAATTTCAAATCAAAAGAATTATTACATACTTTCCACCAAATTAAACAATATATTTTTTTTTTTTTTTTTTTTATTTAGACCAATAATTTTCTTACATCAGAATCATCATCAGAGAGAATAGAAAATTTTAGATTTCCTTTATACTAAGTTTTCATATTTTTAATTATCAATAAATACTATTCAATGAAGAACAAGAAATTCTATCAATTTATTTATTTATTATTAATAAAATTATTAAACGATTTCGACAATATTAACATAAATAATTATTATTTTAGCATAATTTCCTGCTCAATTGTTATTTGCTTGCAATGAAAGACATTAAAGGATCGGCGAAAATAGACAAATTTCTAAATTCTAAATAAAATCACGTAATGCACACAAGGACAATAACAACAACCACCGATAAAATAAACTTAAAGGATTAACAAATTCCAATGTTAGGTGAAGCTGCTGCTGTTGCTGCTGCTGCCGTTGCCGCTGCCGTTGCTTAAAAGTATGCAACATGGTTTTTGAACACGATAAAGTTATCCGAAATGAACAAACAATAAAACTTTTAGTCTTATTTCTCCAGTTTGAGCATGTGAAAAATAAAATAAAAATAGTGATATACAAACAAGCAAACGATGAGTTTTTTAAAAGAAATATCAGAAAAAAATATAAAAGAACAACTTAAGGAAAATATATGGTAGCAGAGAGAACAGGAACAGGAACATAAATCGTGTATCTGTGTAGGCAAGTTGAATCGATAAACATTCACAAACAGTGAGAAAGAATTTAGGAAACATAACAGAAAAGATAGAAAATACAAAAATATAACCAAACTTAGATCCACAAATGGCATCATGAAAACTAGTGGAAAACTGTTTTAGACTTATTTTACTTAGCAAATCTCTGTACTCTGTACTATGCATGCAGTTCTAAGCAAAAAAAAAAAAAACTGAAAGTGTTAACAATTTGATTACAAACTCATCACCATCTTCATCTTCATCTTCATCTTCATCTTCATCATTATACAGATTAAAATATTGGAAGGGTCAAGTCTCTTATGTACAACAGTATGATATCATTATCTTTTTCCATATGAAATCCTTTGTAAGTTTTGGGAAATGTTATTAATTCAATAGATTTTAGTTGGGAATGTTAAACATTTGTCTCACAACTTTTTTTATTCTTTCTATTAGTAAAAAAAACTGTGCATTCAATCCTGGCAAATACAATAAATGCTTTAGTACTATTCCAGCCAAGTCAAGTATAGGACAGGAGGATAGGAAGAGAATCACAGAGCCAGAACAAGGGCCAAGGTGTGGCGAAATGATGATATCCAAATTCAAATCTATGCGAAGTTCGCAAGTAAATTGCATTTGAAGAAATTTTGATTTTCTCGAAAAATATCAACTCGCGAGATATTCTTAGATTTGCATTGTGCTGCCATTTATTGCTATCCAGTTAAATAACCGAAAACTAAAACCAAAAACGATGCTATTCAGGTAAAGTTGAGACGAGTTAAGTTTAGTTGAGTTTGAGTTCAGTTGAGTTGAGTTGAGTTGAGCTGAGTTGGGTTGGGTTGGGTTGAGTTGAATCAAATAAAGTTGGTGGTTGATTTGGACTTTTAAATTCTATATTGCAGTATTTATCGTATTTAAACGAAAGATACATAAGTGTACACACACACACACACACACACACACACACACACACACACACACACACACACACACACATAAAATTGTCATTATAAACAACAGATGTACACATGTACTAAGAAACATACTAACAGATATTCCGTACATACATAGGTGGTGGAAATGGTGGAAGTTAGTTAGGTAAGTGGTAAAGTTGGTGGATATCTAAGCAATATGTAGCTTGATTTAGACAAATATACTATAATACATATATATTTCTTCTCAATCTAACTCAGTACAGTTCAGTGGAGTTTGGTCTGATTTAGTCTGCAGTGGAGTGGAGTGGAGTGGAGTGGAGTAGAGTGATGTGATGAACATTATAGCGAAAACTTCTTCATCTAACCATATGTGTGTTTTGACTACACTATCTCTTTTTTTTTGTTATTTTAGTTTACTTAGACTATTTTAGAGGACTGTGCACATTCAGTTTTGGTTACTTGGCACCATAATTAAAGCTATGATATTGCAGCTTGAGGCGCTTCAATTGGTTGTTGATCTTTTTTCAATGAATTCTTTCCTAGTCTCTGTACTCAACACTAAACATAAGCATCATCTTGAATTCTTGGCTATGTCAATTTTATCATCAACGATGTGTCATTGACGAGGTTCCTTCTAAAATGTAAAGATTGATATTGAGTGTTGTTGGATTGGCTTGGCTTGGCTTGGCTTGGTTTCAGATACTTCGACATCTCGTCAAGTATATTTTAAGTAAAATCTTTTATTGATGATTCAAGTAAATACGATTTTCTAGCACACAAACTCAGGCACATGAATTGTGTTACTTACACCTTCTCAACTACTGTACTCTATTAGATATAAATGTGTAGATACAATTGTGTATCCTTAGTGTATTGATGTTTATACAAATTTACTTAGTATCTAAAACAGAAATGGTATGACATGGAAAAGGATAAAGGCCAATGAAGTTTGTACATATAGTAATGTTGATTTGCTTTGCTTTATATTCTGTTACGTTATACTATTACGTACATATTACGTTATGGTGTTTTGCGTCTCACCATGTAAGCATATTTACTTAGATTCTTCAATGGATAGATTCATGGAAATGTTTCTTTACATGAAATGTAAGTTTCTTAGTTATTTTTGTATTCAAAGGAATAATTATTCCTTTGCAAAAATGCTGAGAAAAGGATAATAAAATTACCGACAGGTGGCGTGTATTAGTATTTCACCGAAAGGAGACAATGCAGTATATTTAATTTACCGTTAGGTGATGTGTTAACTATTGGTTTTGGAAAAGAAACAGGATAATGCGATTACCAACAGGTAGCGTAAAATTATACGAAACTATACAATAATTGCAATTATGTATTTAAATAAGTTTCAGTATTAAGCATCCCAAAGAATGGATTAGATTGGATAATTGAGACATCCAATGCATTTCATTTAACAAGAAAGGAAAGTCTTTTCTTTTGGAGATTAACAAAGAATGTGGTAAAGTCACAAAATCATTATTTCTTAGTGACCTTAAATTCTTAGATGTCTCCTTAGGCTATAATGGCTTGAATCCGGAGATCTTCTTCCTATTTTCGAAAGGCGATTCTTATGCAAATTGATTGCCAAGAAAAACATAACTTTAATCTTAGCAAAACTTAAAGAATCCTCACATGATATGTTGAGTGAGTGCAACACAACAACAATTAGAATTTTAAATAATGTTTTGTATGGAGACAATTAGAGTCTGCAATCAAACGTGTATTTGGTGTGTACATGGCTTAAACTTTTTATATTTAGCACTGTGATTGCTTAAACATTTCAGTGAAGACCCTAAATATCTTTTAAAGTAATCTGCCAGTTTTGATTCTATGTGTTCAATATTAAGATTAAGTTTATATCGCAGTTATTTTTTGAAAGGAGCAAATGAAAAACATGTCACTGTATCTCTCTGTCATTTCTGTCTCATCCAAATGATAAATTTCTAATGCGTGGTTCTTCTATTCATCTTATTATCATAAAGATAACACTAAACTTTTTATTTGCAATAAGAAAAAAATAATAACGATGATGCTAATGATTTTTATTATTGACGATTAAAATGAATTGAATGTATTTTCTTTAGCCTATTCGCTATTTATCGTAATTATCTATAATTAAAAAAAAAAAACTAACTAAATTGGTTGAAAATTATGGGCGCTAGAGGGAAACATGCATGTAATAGTAGTAAGTCTATGGACATAGACACTAGGGAAGGAAAAACCAGAAACTTTCTGGAATCAAGAAAAAAAAAAAAAAAAAAAAAATCACCATTTAACATTTAGCACATTTTGTATTTAGTTGGCTGACCAGAGGAAAATGGGTGTAGGAGAGAATTGTTATCCACCCATGTTACCAATTATTGACGTTCAGTGTGTGATTTTTTTTTTTCTTAATCATTCTTAATTAATATTCTAGAAAACATGACTTTGTATTCAAACGATCAAACTTGGTCAAACACACATACTTAGTTTATATTTTTAAAATCCATTCCCATGCCCATTTCAATGTCAATGGATTTGTTCTATTGTAATGCGGAAATGGGGTGACATAACAAATAATTGTCAGTCATGTTTTGTTATAATTGTTGTTACCCAGAGTTCAGTATTTAGTATTTAATTTTAATAGGTAAATCATGGTCAAGTACCATAATTAAATATATAAAATAAGTTGAGTGCCGAAATTCTAATTCACATTTCTATCTCACTGATATGTAACCTTCCGGTTTCTTTGTCAATAGTTTTCCTCTAAATCACTCATTACAATTCTATGAGTGTAAATTTATATAAGTGAATGTGTGTTTTTTTTTGTTATGCAAACAATGAGGTAAAAATCTTCCAAACATACTTGTGGCCCGTGCCACAAGTTATGTCGGATTTATACGCCTACCGAGTAAAAAAACCCCTTTTGCCTCAAATCCCGTTTAATCCCTACGGCATTGCCAAAGCATTCCTTCATAGGGAGGGATAGTAGTCTTCATTAAGCAGACACCATACATATTCGCTCATACATTCGAGCACCCCGCATTATGTTGGTAATTTCTGCAGAGAAGACTGTCCAGTCCTCCGAAAATGTTTTCATACGCCTTACTATCTCTTGTGAGTCGTCACTCCGATTCGATACGGGGGCACTTATTTGCAAGATGATGATGATGAAGATGTCTCTCTGCCTGTAACATCTATACCCAGTTACGAATTGAGTAAATTCGAACTTCACATCATCAGAGCGACGCTTTAACTAATCCACCTGTGTTGCCATATATTTAGGTATTTCGTCTTATCTTATCTTTCGTCCATGTCTACTGCCTGAAAAGATGCTCACGCGAGGTATTTGTCATAAGCAGCCAGAGCTTCCAGATCTATTGGACCACTGGGCAATCCTAATATAAATAAATACGTAATTATTCTAGAAAAGTTGTCAACATTGTCACTTACAAACGCATTTAATGCCATTCAACAAAATCTCGAGTTTATATATTAGAAATGGATAGAAGTATCCCATCATACATTTTTATACTCTTCACGTTAGTGAATAGTATTATAAGTATGTCATGAAGTAACACAGAGAAGGAGACAGCGCATACCGCATAAAGTATATATATTTGAGGTCGATGAGACGAGTTGATTTAGCCATGTCCGTCTGTCCGTCGGTCCGTCTATCCGTCTGTTCGCACTCCTAGTCCTTCAGTTTTTAAGCTAGAGAAATTTTGTAAATAGGTTCCTTTTTACCAAACGCCGGTCAAGTTCGAAGCCGAATTGGACCACTAAGGGGGGTACCTCCCATACAAACCCCATTTTAAATTAATGTTCTTATTAGAAAAGGTTTTTTGCTTTTTGACGTATCAAACTGAAATTTGGACACTATAAGTTTCTAGTCTATATCCACCAACCATATAAATTTCATGATCCTAGGGTTACCAGGAGGGGTACCTCCCATGCAAACCCCTTTTTAAATTAAAGTTTTTATTAGAAAAACTTTTTTGTTTTTTGTCTTATTGAACTGAAATTTGGACACTATAAGTCTCTGAACCATATCCACAAACCATTCAAGACCCTCGGACTAATAGGAGGGGTACACCCCATTCAAACCAATATCCAAATGAAAGTTCTTATTAGAAAAACTTTTTTGGTTTTTGTACTATCGACTTAAAATTTGGACACTATAAGTGTTTAATCCATAGCCACCAACTTTATAAATTATCAAGACCCTCGGATCACTAGCTGAGGCGTTAAGAGTATTACAACTTCGGCATAGCCAAAGTTAGTATTTCTTTATATTTTTATTACACATCCACTCACTTTCATCCGCCGTAACAAAATTACCTTACATAAAAGCGCAGACCATGGGCTCTCTTTCACTGCAACTACAAGTGGGTGGCAGTGGGTGGTTATGGAGAAGAGGCTGGACACTTTCCTTGTATATACTGTTTATGAGGCCATAGTTTTTTCTCTTTCTGGTTAGATATATACAAATACAGATAAAAATTCACAAAGAAATCAAGTTAAGAGTCATTAAATATACCATCGGTTGGCATGAAGGAAGCTTTTTAGCCTTGAGAATAATATATAATATATCTTGTTTGTCTGTCTCCATCAAAGATCCTTGATTCTTACCATATAATATAAATACCTTTACAGAAACTGTTTACTGTATTACTAAATATTTTATACATTCCTCGTATCAGTGGTTTTGTTATTACACAAAATTTCTATCATTGATTTTATTTCTGGTAATTTTTACTCTTTTAGTGCAGATTTTATGGTTCATTTACACATATTTCTTTTGGTTTTCTATTTATTAAACTTATTGACTTAATTACTAAGTACAATGTCTATGATATAAGTAATAGTAAGTACTTCTTACATTCATTTCACATCAAATGAATTATGAATTATGTATTTAGTATTTAAATGAATGAATTGTGATTAAGATAAATACACTGTGTATACTAGAATACTATAGAGTCCTACAAATGAAACTATGTTTTATGGAATTTCACATTCTCAGTGTCGACTTAGTCGACTATCCTCAATCTGTTTTAATTAAAAATAAAATAAAGTATAAAAAGGATAAAAAACTATTGCATTATATATTTAAATATTATCATTATTATTATATTTTATTTTGACTATTTTGTCAATTTGGTTAAGATAATTTAAATTTATAATAAAGGAGCTTTTAAGCTACATAGACACTTTTATCCAACATTTTATTAATTAAAGTAATTACATGCAAAAAAAAAAAAAAAAAAAACAATCAAAAAAAAAAAAAAAAACATAATCAAAAAATATGTTGTCACTGTAAGGAAAATGAAAAATTTCCTATAGCCTCATCACATCAGATAACCAACTCAGCACTTAACGTTTGGTATTTAGTTTGTCATCAAGAGGCAGGCGCATGAACTGACATTTCCTTTGGAACGCCCATGAGTGTTGGACTTCATTATGATGGTTTCACCACACAAAACACATTTAAATTAAATGTTCAACTGACAGGACATCATCATTATTATTACTAAGGCAACAAATGGGATTGGGTCGAACAGAATCATAATATGAAGAGATGGAAGAAGCAAATGAAGGAGAAGAGGCCATGCAATGGATAATATTGTCAAAATTGTTTGTGTTAACAATGGGTTATTGTATGTAGATGTAGTAAAAGGTCTAAAACATTTTGTCTTAATTCCATTAATTCCATTTTCATTTTTGTCACATCATTTGCCTCCTCATCGGCCTTGGACTTGTCTTTGCCCTTGTCCTTCTCCTTCTTCTTCTTCTTCTTCTCCTTCTCCTTTTCTTGTTGTTTATTAGGAAATTTGTAAAATTTGAGTTGCATTATTATGGAGAAAACCAGAAGCCAACATTATTTTATTAAAGAAAATATAATAGTGGTGGTGTAAATAAGATTAATATAATATATACAGTTATGGGTGAAACTCATTAAAATATCATATGAGTTGTGGACATGCACAACTGCTAATATTAAACGAAACGAAACGAAATGAAATGAAATGAATTTGAATGAACAAATGAATAAAACTAAGCCAAACAATATACGAGTAAACAGTTGACATTAAGTGTAATTAATTTTTTTGTTGACCACATAATTCTTTAAAGCGAGTGGTGTCCGAGTATTTAGTAGTTTATAACATTTGAGATTTACACAATTCTTAGCAATGACCATGACTGCTCTCTTTATGTCGGTTGATTTTTGGTTTCGAATTTCGATTGACTTCACTTGACTGTAAATGGTGAACTAGTATGGTATAGAGGTTTGACTTTTGCTATCAACTTAAATGTGAAGTTTCTGTAGATTTCCTGATTCTCCTTTAAAGAATATTAAAATCTAATCTGATTCGAGGAAATCATTGCTATATGCAAATCTATCAAATCTATTGATGTAGAAAAGAAATATTGTGTTAATGTGATGAGTTTTGATAAGTGAATGAATAAAGATTTGTTTGTTTGTTTAAACCTTAAAATTCAATTGAAAAGTAACGTTTTTATTTATAGTTTTGATACATTTTTTTAATCAATGTTTGTCGATTCTTCTTTTGCCTTATTTTCTCAATTGATTTAAAAAGTGATCACAGTGTTTAAAATCAGTTCTATGAGGCTGGAATTTTAAACAATTATGCTGACTGGAAATCCTGTTAAATGATAAAGGTTGAATATAGAAAACTTCAAGCATATAATAATCTCCTAAACGCTCAAAAACTTACAGTGTATACACAAATAATGATGATCAAAGCTCTGTAAAAAAATAAACAAGTATTCAGTAGTTGTAATGTCACGAAATAGAATTCCATTTGTCACTGATTTGGAAGTTATCTATTAATTTCTTCTTTGCATCTTGGATCTTAAAAAATGCATTTATAGTATTTATAGTATTTATTTTCTTACATTAGATCATCAAAAATTTTAAAATTGTAAATGTTGCATTCTTAACCTATAAAGAGTCATCTGTAGTGATTGTTAAAACGTAGTATTTTACTAGAGTCAACCACTCTAAATACAATCTAAGCTATTATAGGTAGATTATAAAAGGATGATGATGATAAAATAATGGAATCTTACTTCATGTGATAACAGAATATGAAGGACTGGACTAATGTATAAGAAGTTCAAATAAAAGGGATACTAATCATCATCTGGGTTCTTTCTTTTGAAATGCAAAACTCAGAAGTAGACAGATCTCTTTTCATTTGAGTAACAAAAATAAATATTAGATCTATTATAACTCTTTGCTAACTTATCTTATTTCATTTTAAATAAAATTTGAATTATTCCTATAAGTATATCAATGCTATTATAAATTCGATGGATCGGTAAAACAAAAAAAAAAAAAAAAAAAACAAACAATATTCTGTATAATTTTTACTTAAATTTTTAACAATAATATTTCATAAACTATGCAAACATGAAAAGCTGATAAGTTGATAAGTGGATAAACTGAACATACTTATCTATATAATAATACAATAGATCTATTTTGCTTTTAATGAAGAATATATCAAGTTTATGTTTATGAATTTTAAGACACTTAGAAATCTCAATTATTATTTTGAACTTTTATAGTCATTCTAATATTAAAACTTTTCATTTTGCCCTCGCTTATTGAATTAAAAATAATGTGTGAGGTGTGTCATAAATTCGAGTAAATTATGTTCTTATGACATGTAATGGACAACAACAATAAAGATTTAAATGGTGGGCTTAACATCAATTATATTTAATTAAAATGACAAAAAAAAAAAAAAAAAAACAAAAAAAAAAACAAAAATCACAAACCACAAAAAAAAAAAAAAAAATTAAATAAAATAAAATAAAAAAAAAAAACATATATAACACCAAAGCTTAAGTACACTTTACATAAGTAATCATTCTACTAAGTATTATGTGTGATTTTATGTAAATACTTTTTATTAGCTTTCAGTTGTAAAAATCATCTATGAATTTGTTTGTTGTTAGTTTTTGTACACACGAAAGTATAAAAATGCATTGCATTTAGACTAATCAATCACTTGCTGATTGATGTTGGTCATATCTTTTGGTAGTTGAATTACTGTATTTAAGGAATATTACGAACTCTGCAATTCTGCAACTTTTAAAAAAAGAAAATATATATCCACCCTACGTACAGGCAAAAAACAAAAATATCATAATTTCAACTTTGACTCTCCACTACGCAGTAAATATAATACAAAAGATATTGAGTCAATTTTTTTTTTTTAAATAATTTTTTAAACAATTTTCTTTATTATTATTAATTTTATTAATTTTGAACAGGCACAGAAGTGTTTTTAATTAATTTACTTATAAGAAAGTCCAAAAATGTACACCGGCAAAAGTCTACGTACAAAAATACTATGTAGCATAAAAATATGATGAAATCTTCAACATAAATAATTTTAATAACTGTTGGAATATCCCTTACGTTTAAGGACCTCAACTAGACGGTTTTAATTTTACTCCATTCCTCAAAAAGTTTCATTTGGAGGATACTTTTTGATGTTATTGTATGCTTCCGGATTCGGCTCTCTAACGTATTCCATAAATGTAAAATGGGGTTAAGGTCTGGTAACTGGGATGGATGGCACAACTGTTTTTTTTTACATTATATAGCAACCAGAGCTTAATATTGTGCGCAGTATGTTTTGGGTCATTGTCCTGTTGGAAATGGAAAACGTTTTCTATTCCCAATTTCTGGGCGCTCTGGAGTAAATTTTCCTTTAAATTATTTATATAGAACTTATGGTCCATTATGGAATCGTTAAAGGTAAGTTTTCCAACGCCATTAGTCGCCATACAGTCCCACACCATTATTTCGCCACCATTGTATTTTAATGTACATAGGTACAATATTTTCTTTGTCAAAGGCTGTACCAGTTTTTCTCCACACAAGTTGCATTCCTTTTACTCCGAAAATGCAGTACTTACTGTCATCAGAGAATAAAACTTTGTCCCAAAAGGATAGTGAAATGTTTACATATTTATTCGCAAATTCCAGACGTTTCTTTCTATCATCCATCTCTTTTCAAAATACGTCTTACAGTTCTATCGAAAATTGTTTTGGAAATCTTTTCCGCCACATTATCTTTCAAATTGTCTGCAATTATTCTAGGATTTAATTTAACTGTCTTGAGGATATCCCTCATTTCGCGATTTGTGAGAATTTTTGGACGACTACTGCGCGGCTTTGACGCGATGGAACCCGTCAAAACATAATTTTTGAATAACGTCTGCACTGAAGAATAGGATCTGCCTATTACTATATTTCTCCAATTTCCCTATAACTTTTGTTCACAGTCCACAGTTTAATCATAATTTTTCTTTCACTCAAACTTATTTCCTTACTTTTATTTTCCATTTTAAAAGCAAACAAAATTTTTCTGTACAATCACTAAATTGTAACTGTAAAACATACAAACATAACATGTCCATGCAATAAAAAATTTCCTACCGAGAAAATTTCCGTTTTTTTTTTTTTGCATGTTTTCTTCTTTGTACGTAGACTTTTGCCGGTGTACATTTTTCGACTTTCTGATAAATAAAATAAATAAAAATACTTCTGTGCCTGTTCAAAATTAATAAAATTAATAATAATAAAGAAAATTGTTTAAAAAATGATTTAAAAATAAAAAAAAATGACTCAATATCTCTTGTATTTACTGCGTAGTGGACAGTCAAAGTTGAAATTTTTTTTGACTTATGCAAATGGGTGCATACGACTACATGTATGCGGCAGTTCTGACAAAAGTCTGTTAAGGCGACGTTATTCGCTGTCCGCAAAATGCTCAATAATTTTTGTCTTTATGTATTGAATACGATTGATAGTTGGTAATGATGCAATTACGTCGCTGAGTTGAGCAATATACCCAGTTTGTACCCAGTGTAGCCATTTTCTTGCGATCGTCCTTCATACCCAATAAAATGAACCAAAAATCCATAGAGATGAACGAAGTCTCGATGTTTGTGCTAATTATTTGAGATATCGATAGTTTCGCGTGTATCGAGTCCACCTCGTTGAATTGCGTAATGTTAGATGATGAACTGGTACCGGCAGAAACTTGTGAAGCAGCTCTACCGTCTGGAACGAGGTCATCAATTTGAAGTGGGTTTTCCATTTTTAAATAACTTTATTTAAATGATTATTTTTAATATAAGAAATTAAGCTAATAGTAAAAACTATGGTTTTTTTTTTGGTTAATTTCAACACGTGTTCTCTTTTATCCCTCGTGAGTTTCAGTCTCTTTTTTTGCTATCTTTCATCCAGTGTTCACAGTAATCTACCAACACTGAAATGTGATCTACTCAAGACTCTGTTATCGGTCTCTGGTGAGATCAGCGATTGGTGTTGCCACATATATAATATTCACTTATGAATAGAATTTATGATTTGATTTGAATTGTTTTTTTCAGATTCCTAGTAGAATTCAATGGTGACTAAGCAGATACTCCATAGACTACATTTTACTTAGAAGTATTGGACCGATTAGTTGGAGTTTTAGTTTTTCAAATTCAAGAATTGAAAGTAACTTAGATTTTCTGCACATATTGCTCAAATCGTCAGAATCGGAATATAAATATGACGAAGTTACTGACTCCGGCTAACTTTTTATTTATTTTCTTATCACAAAAAATACACATCTTCTTCATATTATTTTATTTTCTTATTTCTGTTGAAACCATGGAATTGTAGATTTTGTTTTGTTGAACTGTTGCTAATTCGTGTATTAAATGTGATATGATATCATTGTTTAATGTAATATTTTGTCATTGTTATGTTGTGATTATTGATTGAATTTATCCTTTATCACACAAAGATTGAGTGAGATTATGACTTCGAATGAAAACAGACATCATAGATTACAAAACAGTACTTTGAGTAGAAATAATTGATCTAAATATTTATGGATATATTCACCCATCTCTTTATTTAAGAGGAGCACAATATAATAAATGGATTTATTATCACCTATTAGTGTAGATTCAGCTGAATGCTAACAGAGCAAAAGAACATAAATTTTGGTAAAATACAATATGTGAGAGATATTAAGGGTTTTCCATCAATGGGACCTCTTGGCTTGCTGATCTATTCAGAATGTCTACTATATATTGTTTGTTGTCACTCATTTTCTTGTAATTTGGGATTTTGCAATTGATTTAGAAAAGTCAATGAAATAAAAACATTGCGTTTGGCCTGCTTTATAGTATCTTTTATGGCATCGGGCGGGGCTTTTAGCAATTTTTTGAATGTGCTTTTGAATCCACTTATGATGGAGAGGACACGAGAGGAGAGTGAAGTTCATAAAGATAAAAAAATCGATGTTGTGTAAATTTAAGTGAATTTATTTGCCATTTAAATTAGTACAAAGCGCATTAGGACAAAGCACAAAGTATCTTAAAGTTTGTTAAAGACCTTTCCCAGTTCTTCTATAATCTATTTTTTTAAGGTCACATTTCTTATTGCATCAATTCAAGTCTCTTGGAACTTTGTATCTTGTATCTTGTATGTGAATCTTTTATTTTAGCCTCATTAGTCTGCGCTCATATCAATTTGCTTTCAATTCCTTGAAAAATACTTTTTGTTTAAAGGGACAAAATTTATTTCATACAACTTTTCTGTTTGTTTTCATTTTAGTAAAATATTAAAGTGTTAAATGTAAAGGGTTTTGAGGTTATGAAACTTCTCAAATTTGGAGATCATCAACTAAATTATCCAAAACTGTTTATTGATTGATTTATTAATTGACATCTTCTTTATTTGTTTACAATTGTGCATCTCTTGATTGTCAGTGTTTGCGCCAATTATGAGACGAAAAGATTTAAGAAAAGTGAAGATGTAAGAAAAGATCTCTGAAAATGAAGAGATTGATGTTTAAAGAAAATCACTGGGTCTTGTGTTGTTCACTTCACTTATAAATTTATTTAATACATTTTTAGTTACTAAATTTCTGTTAACATTTTTTTTATGATGTAGGAAGTTCTTTCTTTTGTTGTGTAATAAAGAATCTTCCTTGTTGGAACTTGTGGATGCTGACATGTGGACGGTGCTTGTGATAGTGATAGTTCGACAGAGACGAGATGTGTGGTGATTACTCCACTCATGGTTGTGGAGCTGATGGTGAGATATGGGCAGAGGAGGCGACAGTGCGGGGGGGAGGGGCAGTGGAGGCGGCAGAGGCAGAGGCAGTGGAGTTGGCAGAGGAGGCGTCAATGGCGATGTGGGTTGTAATTTGCGCATTTGATGGCTTAAACTTAAAAAAAAAACATGAGATTAGTCAAGAATAAATGTTTACAGTTGTGCAAGACTTACGTCTTAATATTTTTTTAGTATTTTTTTTGACTCTTTGATTCTTTTCGAATACCATTCCTTTTTCTTAATTGGCGTATTTTTATGTGTTGCACAGGCTTCGCCTTCGGCTTCGGCTTCTCGCCTCTTTCTATTTAAAAAACATACTGCACTCTCCCTCGTATCAACTGACCTGTGATCATCGAACGCAGTTTTCTTAAGTCGCCTTTTACCATGTGATTTAACTTTTATCGCGTCTGTTTCTTTGTCGATGCCAAGTTTGTCTTTTCTAGAATTCTTAGTCCTCTCCCTTTCCAACTTTCTTTCTATTGCCAGATCACTAAAACTTATCTTCTTATTTCCTTTTTGTTCCTTAGAAGGACAATCAGAACTTTTTGTCCATGGGAGTTTTTTCATTGGCACATTATGATTCTCCGCCAAATTCAAAGCATTGGCTCTCATTCTAGTTTTTGGTAATTTGAGATACATCGCTACATATTCCAAATACTTCTGCCTGTTGAAGGAACCAATTTTCTTCGAATTGGTATTTCTTATGGCAAAACTATCACTGCTAGAGCATTTTGCAAGTGGCTGTTGATTTTCTGCATTCTGCTTTTGATTGATAACCAATTGAGTTGCAGACATTTTTTGACATTTTTTGTAGGACATCCAAGCCACTTGTTGCAAATATTTGTCTTTTACATTTCTTAGCAGAAAACTTCTGCCAGTTAAATGATTTCTTAAACTCATATTTGACGAATTATGTAATAAAATAGAACGAGAAGTAAAAAATTAAGTAAAAAAATATAAAGAAATTTGAATACAAATTTGTGTGAATTGTTGATAAAATGAATAATAAATATAAAAGTTGTAAAAAGTTGTGAAAAATGAAAATGCTTAGCCTACTAATTGTTCAATTTAGATTTTAAAGCCAACTACATATAAAATCAAGTGACTTTGATTCTGAGCAGACTCATCAACCCCTATGATAATTTGGAAATTAGTTTTGAGAAGATCATTTTAGCGATAATCTTGTAACTGTATGATTATTTTGTCTTTATAAACTACGAAATTATTGTTGGTTATTGGGTACAGTACAGTACAACACAGCAAATAAAGTATGAAATCATAGTGTTTTGAGGAAGACACTGTTACCCTGCTTATGCGACAGCTAAAACGATCTTTCTTCGTTTGAAAGATGCTGGGATGATGTGATTCTTTGAATGGTCACAATACAGTAAAAAGTGACTGTACTATGCCTCAGATATGCTGATGAATAAAGTAAAGTGAAGTCCTCTGTACAAGTTTAGTAGACAAATGAAATTTACATTTTATTCATTAATGTGAAATGATGCGTGGTAATTGTGAAAATTTGTTGAAATGAGTTTTCCATTTGAACCAAAAAATGTTGCCAATTTCGCTAATTTCACCAATTTCACAATATTTCGCTGTTTCAAAGCATCAGTGGCAATCAAACAATGAAATTCATTCAATATTTAGTCTCTGCCTTTATATATTGGATGATGGTGTTATTTGGTATTTGGTATTTTAATTACAACATTTTGCGAATGTTTCTCAATTGTATGGCAAATGGCAAATGGCAAACTATGTAACATGAAAATAGAAATATATTAAATACAAAACAAAAAATAAAAAAAAATACTGTTTGTATTAGTTGTAGTAAGACCAAGAATCGATAGATAGATGGATGGATGAATAGAAGAATGGAGGAACATTTGGTTGATGGGGTCTCATATAATAGAGAATCATAGAGCATTTGGCTTAAATTTATAAAATTTAAAAGAAAATGTGCAGAGACTTCTATGTATTCAATCCAATGGATGAACACTTCCTACAATTCTGATCTAATCAGATCTAATGTTAGCTGTGAGTAAATTAATTGTCATTATTAATATTCGATACCCAAAGAAGGAATCTTATGGCTAAGAAAATATCAATATCCTTTTTCTTGTCTTCATTTCATTCTTTAAATTATATTAAACTGAATGTTTTCTTCAACTTCTTAGGATAATTCAACTCAACTAAACTAAACTCAACTCAACTAAAGGCAACTCAACAAAACTGAACAGAACTCAACTTTTCAATTAAATCGAGTTCTTGAAGTACATTAACCTTATCTCAAAGGCTTCACTCAGAATTCATCAGAGTGAGAGTATGGATTTCCTAAGCTTTTATATGTATTTAGCTCATTATTAGTCTGTGAAAATTTACATTTACTTATTCCGATTCTTCACTTAATTCACGTTTACTGTTGACTTTCTCATCACTCCTTTTTTCTTTGGTTGAAATGATATCAAATCTTCTGTTAATTAGTTTCCCCACTCTACTCTTTGTTCCTTTATCTTTGTTTTGCCTTTCTTTCTTAACAATTCTTTCATTCTTTCATTCTCTCATTCGCTGCTTAAGTTTAATGCTTTTAATGTTGCGTATACGCCTAGTAACCGCATTAACAGTTACAATAGAATACAATACAATAAAATATATTGTAATCATGAATGGTTTTTGTATCTCATTTGGAAATTTAAAACAAAGAAAGAAAATTTCAATGACTCCGAATATTAAATGCGCTAAATATGCTCATTTTGTTAAGAAGAGACTCTCAATTAGTTGAAGCTCTTACTATAAATGAAATGATGTTTGTCAAATTCATTGATTTCCAATAGGAATGAGGAATGATGATTAATTATAATATTTTATAGTAAAATATTAAGAGTTGGAAATCAGATCTCACATATTTTATTTATACAATGTTTTTTAATGCTATTATGACAATAAATTTTCATTTGGATTTTGTCTCTATCTAATTTAAAAAGAAAGGCTCCGGTATACGTACGCCGTGCGACTGGTAACGGGATTCGCACTGAGCTCTTAACATTTGCTCACGTTGTTCACGTGGACTTGGTATTATTTTAATCTCGACAAAACGACCGAAGGCGCTTTCTCTTTCACGTTTCTCTTTTTCTTCTAATTCAGTCTTTAAAGGTTCCACTTGACTTTGTAGATTTTTTAAATCATTGTTAATGTCATCCTTAATCTTAGTTAAGACATTCATGTATGTCACAACAAAGTTACTGGTTGAAATAATCGGATGGGGTTCGTATTCGTCTATTTTTCTCAATAAAATCTGAATTTTTGCAAACATCTATACAAATAAGGGAATTTAAATAAATAAAATAAATAAATCAATCGAATTCAAAGTATAAATTATAAAATATTCAATAATTCAACTGACTGCGGCATAAGTGTTTGCATTTTTGTTTTCGTTGTTCATCAGTTCCGAATTAATAGTCTGCATATTTGCACGTATCTCATTTAGACATTTGATTTCAAATTGCAATGTATGGCGTACAACGGGGTTCGGGTCATTTGCTATAAGGGCGTCTAAGCTATTGGCATTTGTGGATGCAAGGAGATCATCGCGACTATAATGGTACTTTGCATAACAGTCTTCTAGTATTTTTATAGCCGATGGATCTGATGAGATCAAACTGTCCAAATAACCAATAGCAGTAGCGAATCGTCGCCTCAGACTTTCTGGTTTCTCGTTGTTGTCGATTGGCTTCGGAGTTAAGTAACGATGACGAGTTCTAAAGTATTCTACAAGTTTCCTATTAAAGAAGTCACAAAATTCGTACTGAGCATTTACGGTTTCAACAAAAGTGACAAGTTTCTTAATCATGTGGTTTTTGCGCAAAATGGGATCACCATCCATTCCACCATTTCCACCATTCGTTTCGTTTGATGATAGAGGATTAGCAGTACCAGTACCTGTAGCAGTAGCAGTAGCAGTAGCACCAGCTACATCTACTGTCGAATGAGAACTTACATGCAAATTAGAATGTGTCGTACCCATTTCATATTCGTAAATCATATCCATTATGTCATAGTAAGCGCTGTGATTACCCAGAGCCTCGGATTCACTGTCGCCGGAAGCGCGCATCAGCAATGCCGTTTGTTGATCTTCTTCGTGAGCTTCAGTATTAGGATAAACCTCGGTACCGGTACGTTGGTTATTCCGAGCATTGTTTTCATCCCGAATACGTCGAATGCGTTCTACTATCAACCGTATCTCCCCGTCGACGTCTACGACATCATCAGTTGTTGTATGTTGCGTGGCAACGTTTTGTTCCACTGATTGCCTATCGTGGTAGTCTAACAAACGTGCATCCGATTCCGATGACATTGTTTTGCAAATTTAAGTCAAAGCAGAAACTGAATATATTAAGAAACCCGTGACTGTAAGGTGTTGAACTTTGGGCCTCTTGAAGATATTCCAGATTGTGAATAGAACTGAGAATTTTTATTATTTTTATGATTTAATTTTGATCTAAACAGTTGAGAGGCAAAAATTTAACTGAATTTGTATTAGAAATTGTTATTTTGTCAAGTTTATCATGATTTACTTAGTCTCAATGCCTACTACAAAAATTAATAGATATCTATATATCTTTCACCCAAATATCTATTAGTAATGATAGATTTGTAGCATTGATAATTTTCCTTTGGCAATTGACAAAAATATTATAGGATAAATTATTAACCGTTTTTCCTCCTTATAAATTTTACTTTGTTTCATTTTATTGAACTTCAACTTGAGTGAGTTGAGTTTGTTTAAGTCATCACTTAACTTAACTGAATCACTTACTTTTGCTATAATAATCTATCAAACTTTAGATTTTATTCATGGAAAATATCGCTAGTGATGCTAAGGAACCAGCAGGTGCTAACAATATGCGACAGCTGTTTCGACTAGTTGGTCGCCTAACCAACCAACAAACCAACAGAAACCTGCCAGAAGGAGACCAAAGGGGCACCTTACTAACGAATAGTGAAGAACAAATTCAGAGATGGAAAGAACACTTCGAAACAATCAGCAACACCACGCCAAATGAGGATACCAGATGCCATTTCGACAACACCAGAGTCAACAACATAATACCAACTACATGCCCAAGGACAACGGAAATAAGAAATGCAATAAAGAAGCTAAAACTAAACAAAGCTGCAGGCATCAACGGCATACAGCCTGAATTGCTGACAGCAGTCTGGGTCAACGAAAGATTGCCCTCCTCATGGACGAAGGGTATCCTCGTGAAGTTTCCAAAAAAAGGGTGATTTGCGCGACTGTGGAAACTGGAGAGGAATAACACTACTCAATACAATCTACAAAATTCAAGCCACACTTATTCAGAGTAGGCGCCAGTGCGTCGAGAACGCTCTAACGGACGAACAGGCTTGAATCCGCCCCAACCGCAGTTGCGTTAATCAAGCAAACACTCTTCGTACCATCGTCAAGCAATCGATTGAATGGCGCTCTCTGTTATACATGTTGTTTGTTGACTTCAAGAAAGCTTTCGACACGCTCAAATGCAACTCCATCTGGCTGGCTTTGAGTAAGAAAGGAGTCCCCCCAAAAATAGTCCGCCTCATAATAGCCATGTACGCAAATTCTGAACTGACGGTTCTGCACAGTGGCAACATTAGCGACCCATTCACCAACAATGCTGGAGTACGACTGCTGCTTTTCGCCATTGTGCTGGATGACGTCATGAATAGCCTCACCCAACATAAGAAAACTGGCATTATGTGGTCCCTTTCACGACACCTGGATGACCTGGACTTTGCAGATGACATTTGTCTCCTCTCTCACAAATTCTCCGACACACAAGCGAAGGCGAATATTTTAGTCGCGCTGGCACGCACCGTCGGTCTGGAGATAAACATTACAAAGACCAAAGCCATGAGACTCAATCACTCAAAAAACACAAGCCACATAATGATAGATGGTTGTGCGATCGAGTTCGTTGAGAACTTCTGCTACCTCGGTCGGAGGAGCTGAAGCGGACGTTAACTGCAGATTGAGCAAGGTAAGAGCTGCATTTGGACGACTCAAATCAGTATGGGCAAATACTCAAATTTCTAGACGGACGAAACTACGAATATTCTCCGCATGTGTGAAATTAACGCTTTTATATGGAAGCGAAACATGGCTTATCTCAAACTCTATTACGCAGAGATTGCAAGCTTTCATAAATAAGTGTTTGAGGATCATTTGTAGAGTATTATGGCGACAACTATTTCAAACGAGGCGCTATGGCGTCTAACAAATGAGCAATCCATACTATGCCAGATTAACAGCAGGAAGTGGAGTTGGAGTGGGCACACATTGAGAAAGAAACCCGAAAGCATCACAAGAATGGCGCTTGAGTGAAACCCGCAAGGGAGCAGAAACCGCGGACGACCCAAGAACACCTGGAGAAGATCAATATGGTGGGAAGAAGCAAAAATAACAGCCCAAAATCGTGCTCGATGGAGATGCCTTGTGGAGGCCCTATGCTCCAATTAGGAGTGATAATAGGAGGAAAAAAAAACAAAAAAATATTAACTCACAAAAATCAAGTGACCTTTAAGTTTTAGTTCAATTGGACTTCATCACAACTTTCTATAAATCATTATATTTTTCTCGAACATCAGAACAATTTCCTATATTTTTGGCATAAATTAAATAAATTGGTTAAAGTGAAATACGACTACTTCTGCATATCATGGCCATAACCAGTCAGCAGCAACTGGGTGTAACACTGAGCCTTGCAATATTTCTGCATGTATCAATTATACCAATCCCAGATTTATCCTCATGTCTATTTCTTATATCTGTAAACGTAACTCTGTATGGATTACAAAATACGAATGGCTCAATTCCTGAACGTAGCCTTAAACGAGTGGTGTTAGAAGTGATGGTGTTGGTATTTCTTTCCAACATCTTGGCATACCTCATCTGGGAACTACTCAGCCAAGTAATACAGGAGTTCATAACTGATATGCTGCATACTTCTCCTGGATACTTCATGCGAACTTTGTCACCATCATTATTTCTCTTTATTGTAAGAGATTCGATGCCAATTTTAAGGATCTTTTTATCCTCATATTTGGCGTGTAAGTCATTCAAGAATTTACAATTGCCCGATTGTGTAAGCGTGATGCAGGTGAGGCAAATGAGAAACAATGTTAACCTTACGGTTACTAAGGAAAATACAACTCAACGCATTCCAAGGCGATTATCATGGCAGAGTCACTCGCAGTCAACGTAACAAGAAGTGACACCATAATCTATAATCCTTTTGTAATTCTGTGAGTTTCAAGTAATCCGAGTGTAGGCGTAAGCCAAATTGAAATTGTCGTACAATATAAGACTAAATGATATTTCCAATATGAAGATGATGAAGTGAAATTTACGAAGTTTAAAGTAATTTAACCAAAATGTTGTCATAATTATATTTGAAGTTCGAGTTGTCCAAGGGTTAAACACTACAGATTCTGTTTAAATAAATAATATTAAATTACAAGAAACATGTTAAATGAATTGTCTTTTATTTTGTATTTTGTATTATTTTGATTTGTAGAAGGTTATATTAGAACGTCTTCCAGTAATCGGAGAACTCTTATTTTCACAAATGCAATGTCATCTTTTAATTTTAGAATCTGAGATATTAATTTGCATATACTCGTATATAGGAGGATGCATGAGCTAACGAATAGATTCAAAGTGAATAGTCAATAGTTGAAAACATCTATCTATTTACTTGTGACTTGCCAGGTGAACAATGATAAGTGGTAAAGACAAATAAATTACTATTGAATTCATCCAAAAACCAATGGACCATAACATTGTGATGACTAGTTTGCATTGTTTGTAGCTTCAGTGTTTTGTTTTCCATCTATGGATGAGTTTATTGATGGCCTAGGCTCTAGGTTTTCCTCAACATCATTCATTACACTCACAATCACAATCATGCAATTTGACACTATCTGCCTTAACCGAATTTACCATTTTTTTTTCTTATTTTAAAAGTGCAAACTTATTAAAGTTGGTAGACAGAAATAATGAAATAAGAAAGAACATAAATTTCGCTTCAACCAAAGATTGCATATCTTTTACACGATTAGAAAAATGAAAGAAAACTTAACTTGAATTTGATAAGAATAAACTTACAAAATAGTAAAAAGTTTTTCCATGTTACAATTCATGATAAAAAGCGAATTGGAATGAAGTAATGAGTAATTTACAGTTTGTGCAATCATGCAACGAGTTAAAAGCTGTGAAAAAAAAAAATAATTGAACAGCTCGATTTGGGAGAAGTAATTCCTAATCCTGTTAAGACCAATAGGAGTCATTGAATATGAATTCAGTAGGTCACAGTCAATTGAGAATTTTTGTACATATTTTAGTAGAGCGTGGTGTGTTGAAGTTAGGGTGCGTGTATGTTTGTACGAGTATACAAATCAACTTAAGAAAGTTTTTCATGAAATAATAGAAAAGCAAACATAAATGAAAATTATTAAAGTGGAATTTATTTCAAACTCTTTCCTTAGCTTTGTTGATACAAAATAAATACTTGAATTATTCAACATCATCATCATCATCATCAGCATCAGCATCAGAATCACCATCCATCATCAAACTGAATTACTGTGTATGTAATTTGTAATATATTTAGCAAATGATTTTCAAGAGGTGAATATGAAATTATGAAAATGTTCTCTTATTTATAATTAGATAAACATTTCATCAAAAAGAATCGCATATACATATTTACAGAGGATTTGCTTTTCTTATTACTTTGAACATAAACATCACTTTAATTAGTCCTTAGATAAGCAAAAAATACTTATTATTCAAAAATAAGAATGAACAAAATGTTCGACTATGTTGAAGTTTAAATACTTTTCTCACAAATATTGTACTAAATATGTGGATGTGGAAATGTTAAGTAATTTGATATGCTACTGCTATAAGTAAATATAAGTATATCACTATTTCAGTGAAGAAATGAAGAAGTTTTCCATACAAAATATTTATATATACTATATACACCCAATTCTTTTTTTACACGGTGGATATGTTCCTTAGAAAATCGTGCAAAAAAAAAAATCGTGTAAAAATATACATGCGACATATAGTAAATTTGGGGATATATTCCAAAATTTTGAAAAATCGTGTAAGTTGGAAAATCTATACATATTTTCCCCAAAAACCGTGCATAAAAAGTAAAAATGAAATCCATTATAAAAAAGAAATAATTCATTTTTATTACAAAAAAAAAAAAAAAAAAAAACTTACTATGCATTGAAAATAGATGAATCATATAAAAATTAACATTTAAATAAGAAATAAATGTCGATTTCGTAACTATTCATCGCTACTTGATAACAAGCGTGCACATTTATTATGAACTGGACCATCGTCATCTGAAGATACATCAAATTCTTCCACAACTGTCGGGTTTGATTCATATAACAAATTTCTATTGTTATTAGAGGCCGTTGTCGGTGTTTTTGGTTAGAAAGTTTGTTATTAGCAACTGTTTTTTTGGTTTTTTAAGTTCCTTATATAATTCTTGATATCCAGCTAGACAAAACTGAAGATTGCGTTTATAACAATGAATTAATATTAATATTGCTTATCGAATTTTTATATTACCAAATATTTAACACAATATTACTTTTATTTGTAATAAAATAAATAAATGAGCAATACAAATGTTGCTGCCTTCGAACTGAGCATTTCAACTGGAAAAACAATTTATTTTCTTTGAATTCGTGCAACATCAAAAAATTCGTGTAAAAAAAAATAAAATTATTCTTTTAATTATAGACCGTGTTATTTCAAAATCAAGTAAAAAAAGTCCGTGTAAAAAGAGATTTGGGTGTATATATATTGATCAGGTCAGGTATGGTATGGTATGGTAATGGATGGCACAGTCATTAAGTAAGTGTTCTAAATCAGCTGGACTCAAAATCACCGCTGCTAAATAGCAAGTATTGAGCCTACATGACGACATCCCATCGTGTATTACAAATAATGGACAACAGTTCGAAGTGGTCGTTAAGTTCTGCTAGAACTAGTAAAATCCTTTTCAGCAAGCAGGTCGCAAAGTTGGAAGACCTCGTACCATCTGGAGAAGATCCACAGAAGCCAATCCCTTGGCTTAAGATGGAACGAGTTGAGAAAGTTAGCCCAAAATCGAAGACGCCCTATGCTCCAAGAGGAGATAAAGAAAATCATATGTACACGGTGTGTCTCAAAAATAACCGAACTATTTGGGTAAAGAATGAAACACACATTATATTATTTTTGAAAGTTATTATTTATTCAAAATAGGTTCCATTAGAATCAATACAATGTTTGCCACGATCAACCAGCGCATGCATAAATTTTTTTTATGTCATTTATAGGAATGTTCTTCAGCACCACGGTTACGGCTGCTTGAATATCTGAGAAATCATTATAAAATGCTCATTTCATTTTGGTTTTCAGTTTTGGAAATAGAAAATAGTCACATGGTGAAAAATCAGGTGAATATGGAGAGTGGTTGATGAGAGAAATCCGTTTTTTTCATCAAAAATTCGTTCAATTTTTTGGTCTTCATTTAATTCATGTGGAACAAAAAGCGAACAGACCTTTCTTTTACTCAAATCTTCAGTTAAAATTCTCCAAATAGTGTTTTTACTCGTATTTAATTCCTCAGCCAACATTATTATCAGTATTATTATTATTATTATTGTTGGGGAGATGTAGCACTGCGACATATAAGATCTATTGTGCCCCCTTCATGGACTTAGAGTATTTCTCCTAGCCCAATACCCTCGATGAATTGTAGTATTGATCCTACTTCACAAAGTCTGAATTCGTCCTCGGATAGGGTGAATTCGCCAAGGTGCTTGCTTCTCCTGCGGATCAGGGCAGAGCAAGTTCCTATCACATGTAGTGCGGTCTCATCATCTTCCCCGCAGAACCTGCAAAGACCATTAGACGAGATTCCCAGTTTTGTTAGGTGGCGATTCAGCCAACATTCTCGTAGTAAAATTAAAATCGATACCAATGATTTCACTGACTTTTTCCACCAATTCAGCACGATTACTAGCTTCTGGATCATTTAAATCTTCACGACCATTTTTAAATCGTGTAAACCACGTATAAACTTGAGTACGACCAATATATTTTTTTCATCAATTCGTATGTCTCAGCGATTTGTTTTTCAAGTTTAACACAAAATTTTATATTTGCTCTTTGTTCCATTTTTGTTTTGTTACATTAGCATTTTTTTTTCTTTTATTGAAATGACTGTAACTTTCACATCTGTCATTCGATTTACATGAATGTAGTGTAGGTGCGCTTGAAAGAGGATGAAGTTATCTTTTTGATGCTGCAAATTTCAATGGAATAAAAATAAAAGTTCGATTATTTTTGAAACACACCGTGTATATATCAGGTCACTGATTATTGGTTTATATGGAAGCCAATCTTCGGTAATTGGAGGAACACAAAGTAAGGTAAGTAGAGAGCAAAATGAAATAAATTAAATCAACTCATACGAATAATCAATATGAGTTCCATTCTTTTATTTTAGTTCAACATTTCCATATATAATTTCCATACATACTTAGTATTCCTCAATGTGAAACAAACATTATGATGAAGTGATAAAAACTTATTGTTTATGTATGCAGCTTCACCTTAGTGAAGTCATGATATCATCAAAAGAATTTTAATTTATGTAATCAAGTCATCATATAATCGTACACTGTAAATATATAAAATCCTTTCAGTTTGTTGTGCAAGACAAAATTAATTAATTAAATTTATTTTCTTGAAAAATTTACTTTTAATTTCTTTCTATTTATTTGACTTTTTTAAAATGCAAACAAGAGAATTATACAAAATATTGAAATTGAAATTAAGTTGATTATTAATTAATTTTTCAGATTTTAATATTAATTTACATAAACATTGCCATTTATACGAATCATGGTTGTTAAAATTACATATTTTGTAAGTCTTGCATGTAATATACTCGTACATATTCAGGAAACAGATATCTTACATTTCTTACTGTCGTAAACCTCTCGCATCGCATGTATTAAACTCAACTCCTAAACACTCAAAAACCTACAGAATATTTACAAATAATGACATGGTTATATATATTATTCTTAGAGTTCCATGTTGGAACATAGGGCGACAATGAATTTCCTTCATTCGGGTCTGTTTTGTGCCAGTCTCTTCACTTCATTCCAGCTAAGGCGCATGGCACGGGTTTCCGACTCTAGCAGTCGTCTCCAGGTGTTCGCTAATCTTCCTCGTCGACGGCTTCCTTGAGGGTTCTAGTCAATCGCGGTCCTTGTTAGGTCATCGCTTACCATGCGCAGAATGTGGCCGATCCAGCTCCAATTTCCTTTTACGGATGTCTAGATGTACTGGTTTTTGCTGGGTTCTGGCCCATAAGGCGGCGTTTGAGATGATAATTGGCCAGTATATTTTTAAATTTTTCTTAGACATCGGTTTACGAAGACTTGTAGAGAGTTTATATCGGTTGCTGTCGCATTCCACGTTTCGCAACCATAAAGTAAAGATGGTTTGATATTTGAATTGAATATTTTCAATTTTGTGCACTGTGATATGTGCGATGCGTTCAAAAATTGTTTGCAGCGAGCCGAATGCCGCCGTTGCCTTTTTTATTCGGCTTTTGATGTATTCGCTAGAACCGCCAGTCACCGAGATAACGCTGCCCAGGTAGCAGAAATATTGAACCTCCTCCAGTTCAATGCCTTCAATTGCAAATTTGTGCGTATTTTGTGTGGCTTTGGTTTTTGGGATATTGAATGCCAGTATGACTTTCGCGACTGCTTGTTGTACTGCTTGGATTTTCGTTGCCATGTCAAGTTAGTAATGCGAGAGCAGGCAAATGTCGTCTGCGTAGTCGAGGTTCGTCAGCGGGTCTTGCAGACCCCAAGCAATACTTCGCTTCCAGGTGCCGTGGTGGTTTTCATAATGACGTCCACTACAATGTTAAACAGCCTTGTCGCACGCCTGCTAACACCTTAATTCTGTCACCCAGAAGTTGTTCGTGCATTATCCGACAACCTGCATCAGTGTAGAGTGCCTCAACGAGTTTAATTAGTTTTGATGGGACTCCTTTCCATTCAAGGGCGCTACCAATAGCGCCTTGGTGTATTGTATCTAACGCTTTTTGAAAGTCGATAAAGACGTGGTAGAGTGGGGTCCTCCACTCAACTGACTGCTCAACTATAACTCGAAGACTGTTGATGTGATCAATGCAAGAACGGTTTGCTTTCAAGCCTGCCTGCTCCTGTCTGAGTTCTAGTTGCAGTACAGCGGAAAGTCTTTTGTTTATGATTTGCGCGATTAATTTGTTGATCATACTGAGCAAGGTTATTTATGCCCCTCCAATTCTTGCATTCTGTAAGGTTGCCCTTCTTTGGCATGAATGACATGTTAGTGATGACCAAAACTCAGTTAACAAGTACTTAGTCAGTAGTCGAAACACTATCATGAAACAGAATTCCATTTGTCACTGATTTGACATAAGGGGTCATCCATATATTACGTCACAATATATAGGGGTGGGAGGGGGTTGACTAAGTGTGACCACCAGTGACAGGGAGGGGAAGGGGGTCACACACTTTGTGACATTACATGTCAAAACCGAATGCACGGTTGTCCACCCTTTTTTGTTCCTTGGGCCACAAAGGAAGTAACCGCTGTTAGTTTAGCCGCAGATGGAAAATTAAAAAAAAAAAACAGTGTCGAGCAAAAAAAAAAAAAAAAAAAAAAAACTAACTTTGGCTATGCCGAAGTTGTAATACTCTTCGTGCCAGTGGTCCGATGGTCTTGATAATTTATAAGGTTGGTGGCTATGGGTTAGACACTTATAGTGTCCAAATTTTAAGTCAATAGTACAAAAAACAAAAAAGTTTTTCTAAAAAGAATTTTCATTTGGATCCCGGTTTGTATGGGGGGTACCCCTCCTATTAGTTCGAGGATCTTGAAATTTTCATGGTTTGTGGATATGATTATGAAAGATTTATAGTATCCAAATTTCAGTTCAATGAGACAAAAAACAAAAAACTTTTTCTAATAAGAACATTAATTTAAAAGGGGGTTTGTATGGGAGGTACTACTTTTGGTAACCCTAGGATCATGAAATTTATATGGTTGGTGGATATGGACCAGAAACTTATAGTGTCCAAATTTCAGTTCAATAAGTAAAAAAACAAAAAACTTTTTCTAATAAGAACATTAATATAAAAGAGGATTTGTATGGGAGGAAACTCGTCTCATCGAGCTGATCACAAATATACGAATATATACTTTATGTGGTCTGCGATGTCTCCTTCTGTATGTTACAAACTTCATGACAAACTTATAAAGAGTATAAAAAAAGGCGTCACTTTGAGCGTGTCTGGGCCGCATGCAAGACACAACTGGCAGCGGGTAATCTGTTACACGAACGAGTTTCTTACAATAACAACCAAGATTCGTACAGTAATAACTCCAAACAATAACAGCTCTGTGATATGGAAACTTATGTCAAATAATTAAAATCTGCAAGTTTAGCGGATCTGTGGTGTAATATGTATTTTTCAATTAGAAGATTTGGAAAAAATTAAATGGCACCGATTTATTGCAAAAGGTTTTAGTATTTATTGATTTGTCGTTTTCCAATGAAATTCTCAGTTTTCGATTCACTTTTAGATATGAAATAGGAAAGTCATCATGTATAGAAAAACTTGATGATTTCTAAATAATTCAGAATCAATTTATTTCTGCAAGTTTTCCTAAAGTGTGCACTGCATTTCCTGCTATTTGTAACCATCCCTGTGACTGCGGCTAGTGCCGAGCAATAATTTTCAAAATTAAAATTAATAAAAATATAGCTTAGCTATTCTATCCATTGAACATTTCATGGCCCGAAATTTGAGCTTTGACGATGTCTTTAACACTTTCGCTAGACAGAAAGATTGAAAAAAAAAAAAAATTATAATCAAAACATCTAAAATGTATTATAATTAAATTTAATAAATAAAAATAAATAGGAATTATTATAACTTTGCATGAGCTTCCTTACATTGGCCACCCCAAGTGAACCGACTCGTTTGTTTATCATTGAAGTGTTGTATTTAGGATATTTTGCATTATGGATAAATGCTCACATGAAATTTAAATATTCAGTTTGGTGTTACAAATTGTAAACTTTATTAATTTTTTATATTAAAAAAAAAAAAAAATATAGAAACTTTTAAAATAAATTATTTTTCTTTCGTTTAATTCTTAGTATTATTCTATTTTTGTGATGCCTTTGATTTTGGCTTTAATAAATTTCCATATGATGATGAGTAGTTTTTCTGAAAATCTTTTTTTTTGTTATTCAATTGATATTTTTGATCCTTCAAGGAACCTTTGTAACTGTAATAAGTAAAATGAAGAATATACAATATTTGAAAACTTTTCTCTTCTTTTCCTGATTACTTACCGTAAATTCAAGTTATGATTCTGTTTGCTTTGTGTGTGATATTATCCCATAATTTGGAGTTGTGGTCTTCATAGTCAAAGTTGAACAATTTTGAAGACAATGAAGACAATGTTATTGAGTAATTTAAGTGGGTAGTAAGTAGTTTGAAGTAGTTTATAGGAGAGAAGTTAGCGTATAGGCATCAATTCATTTAAGATTGCTGCAGCAGCAGCACTGATTTTTATATTACCATCAATATCGATTTCAATATGACGATTACCTTTAACCTTATGAATCGCATCAACATCGATTTCAACATAACGATTACCATTTCCATTCCCATCCAAATCGAATTCAACATAACGATTACCATAATCTGTTGCCTCAGCAACCAAATCTTCAACTTCATCATCACTCACCAAAGGATCACTAAAATTTATGGTAGAAGCCACTGCTGCTGCTGGTGAAAATTGTCGATGATCATTTGGTAGCGTTTTTGAGCATTGATTGGCATCACTGAAAGTGGGTGCATTGATAGTCTCATGTTCATGGAATGGTTTCAATGGTATTAGATTTAAAAACTGCAAACGATTAGGGAAACGATTACGTTCAACAATCTGCTTTGGTTGAAACACATTTGTTAATGGTGGATAGACCACTTGACCAGGCACTGACTCATGCATTGGATTATTTTGAGTATTTATCATTGTATTGATTACATGCTCACCACGTGGTCCAATGAAGAAGAAGGCCGGACGCGACTGCTGTTGAATGTATTGTCTTGGTGCATTCGCCACGCTATCTATCTTGTCTTTTTCAGCTGCAGATGGCGCTGAGCTCTGAGCGATATGGCGACGTTGCAAATTCATAGATGCCCTATTGCTGTTATCCTGTTGCTTCATCGACTTCTTGGTGTTCACGTAATGCGAAAGAAAACGTATGAGTCTTGGCATCAATGGCACTTGACTATGACGCAATGATTGTGGTCCCACTGTGGGGACAAGAGAATTTAAATCCAATGGAACTGGTGCGGCCACAATAGGTAGTGGTGTTTGCGATGACAGCTCCAAAGATGCTGGTGTCGTCCCATGACTTGGAACCTCGTCATGTTTCGTGACTTGATCGTCATGTATCCATAATGGGCGTTCGGTGTTGAAATACTTTGTTTTAGTAGTAGTAGTTGTCATCGGTTGGCCTCGCGTATATGTTATCATCATGCAAGACGCCAGCTGCACCAAAATAAAAAGAAATATTTTTGGCAGATACATTTTAATTACAATATTTCTTTTTTCCGAGTTTTTCCGATAGTTCTTCTTTTAAACTATGAGCACAAAGTTTGACGTTGAGTAACGAAGACAGATTGAAGTTTTTATTAATATTAATATAAATTTTTTAAAAAGCCTACTTAGGCTTACTACGATGAGGAGAATCTGAAATCTACGAGTATTTAGTTCTGTCAGCTGTCATGAAAAAAAAAAAAAAAAAATAATAAAACAATTTATCCTTCCAAATCAAGTAATCATCAGAATTTTTTAAATTACTATTTTTACTCCGGAAAAAAAAAAAAAAAATTAAAAAAATTATCTCTTGCAAAATTTCTCTGTCTGAATATATATTTTCTATTTTCCTTGTTATTCTATTTGTGTGTGAGAAGACAAATACTTTAGCCTATAACTATGGCTTTAGCTGAACAGAAGCAGTTATTGGCAACTTTGGGCATCTCAATTCTTTTACGCATTTTGGGCTTACGATTGGTAAACTTGGATCAACATGCGGATTTATCCTTTTTTCTATATAATTTCGCTCAAATCGTGTTTTTGTATGGATTACAAAATGACAATGATTTTATCCCAATACGTGGGATAAAACAAAAGATTTTTGAAGTTGCTGCCTTGGTGTTCTTTTGTGACATCTTCACATATATTTTTTGGGACTTATGTGGATACATTTTGCAGGATTTAGTCAATACGATTCTACAAACATTTGTAGGTGATTGGATTCAAGCATTGTCAGACGGGACATTTCTCTTTATAATAAGAGACTTGGTAGGCGCAGGGAAACTCATTGTGTCAGCATATGCTGCTTACAAGGCCTTAAGAAATTCAAATTTATTGAGTGGTCCGACGCATAGAGTTAGATTTAACGAAAACAACAATGTGGTAGTTCAATATATGAATAAGAAACAAAATCGAAAGCAAAATGAAGAGCATATCCGACCGCATAAGAGGCTCAGGAGGACCCGAAGTTTTTGGTATGACTGGTATAACCAAACGGGAAGATTTAGTAAAAACCAAAAGTAAATCAATCATCATGTCAAATCGAAAAGTTAACATTCACACAATAAGTTATAACTAATGGAACTCATAGAAGACGCAATAGTGGTGACTTGGTAAGCTATAGAGATTTCTGATATAAATAATAACTAATTGTTAAACATGATTTCAAGATATGATGTTCATAATATGTCTGATATGAGTAGACGAAGTGCGTGGAAGTGTGAGAGATGATCACATAAAAACTTAAATTTTACCAGAAATCAAAGAGGATGATGCAATAGTGGCAGAATGGTACTCAATAAATGTTTCTTAAAATTAACTTAATCCTTCTAAAAAACAACAATTATTATATCTTTAAATTGAACTGTATGAAATTTCAAATTGTAAAGTAAATGAACTCATAGAATAACAATATCATGTGGTATATTCTTTTGTTTTTGAATCAAATTGTGCGAAGTTTGTAGTAACTAATATTACATAGATTAGATTATTCACCTTGTCATTGGGGCCTCAAATGGGCTTAATGTTATAATCCTCATAATTACACAGTTCCTCCGAGATTCTGGTATTCATTAAGAATTTCAAGATTTCTTTTGGAGATAAATCTGGAATATCAGTTGATCCTAAGTACTGGTTACCTAGATATAGGAATCTGGTGCAAATTACGCTCTCACAGTTGCAAAACAAACACTTTGATGTCTCTTTCTGTTCATTTGTACTGAAAATTGAGTTCTCTTGGCCCATACTGCTAAATAAGCACCGTTTAGGGTTTTCCCAATACACTTCTACTTTATGATTGTGTTTTGAAAAGGTCAGAGGTGATTTCTCTTTGGAGACATGCATATGTTATGCTGGCTGGCTTCCTTTTTAGCTGATTGCTGACCACAAAATTGTTTGCCATCTGGTGTTCAGTTGTTGTTGGTCAATAGATGCCATATATATTTCTGTTCTTTATATTGTTAAAGCGATTTCGCAGGAATTTGTTAGCTAGTAGCTATACTGTGATTGATCCTTGGATATATTTGATCTAAGTTTAACACTATAAACCAATGACTGCACTTGCCTAAAATAATTTTTGGATGGCACAAAATGTTTACAATTAACACACATAATTTTTGTAAGGACATTTATTTACACAATATTTACACAAAAAGATATGTATAATTGATAATTAATTTCTTTGGATTCTGTAAATCAATTTTAATAAAACTAATGCTATATGTTACTCACAATAAAGTTTCTTATCTTTAAGTTATTCGATATTGAAACCAATGCATGGTTTTTATGTGATGCGCACACAAACAAACATACAAAGTCTATGATTTTATTATATTTTTAATTTGGCTTCGCAGACCACTTCGGGTGCTTCTAGGGATTATCAGTGGTCTGCGGACATTTTTAATAATAACATAACATTAATCATATTGTTACAAAATAGATAAGATCATGACAGAGTATGGCATCCCGGCCTCCTGTTTAAGCTAAAGAAATTGCTGCCAGCTTCATTTTTCCTGATACTAAGATCGTTTCTTAACAAAAGGACTTTCTATGTCAGATGCGAAGATCAAGAGTACGACATAAAGAATATGCTAGCGGGAGTTCCTCAAGGCAGTGTGTTGGGACCCATCCTATACACACTCTACACGTCTGACCTCCCGATTTTAAGGGACGAGAAACTCTCTATAGCGACATACGCGAATGACACTACTCTGTTGGCGAGTGACAGTGACCCGGCTGTAGCCTCAGCTCTCCTGCAAGACCAATTAGGCCTCATGGGGCGTTGGCTGAACAGGTGGAACATCTGTGTCAATGCAGAGAAATCAACGCATGTTACCTTTACCCTGAACCGCTCGACTTGCCCTGCTGTTTGCATCAACGGTGACGCCATACCAAGAAGCTCTACCGTAAAGTACCTGGGACTGACACTAGACAGGCGTCTCACCTGGCACTCCCACATTAAGACCAAACGAAGGCAGTTGGACCTGAACCTTCGAAGAATGAGTTGGCTCTTCAGGTCAGACTCGAAGCTCAAGCTACGAAATAAGTTGTTACTGTACATGTACAAGGCCATACTGAAACAGGTATGGACTTACGGTATACAGCTTTGGGGCACTGCATCCAACTCAAACCTGGAAATTCTCCAGACGTTTCAGTCCAAGCAATTGCGGAGGATTTTAGGGGCGCAGTGGTTTGTTCGGAACTCGGTTATCCACCGAGATCTGCAGATTCCAATGATTAAGGAAGAAATCGTCAAGTACAGTAACAGACACCTCATTAGGTTGGAAGACCTTGTCACCATGTCACTTGGCATTGAACATGTTGGACAACAGCAGCCAAACGCGACGCCTGAAAAGGCAACATCCACTAGATCTCCCATTCCGTTTCCCGGATGAGTGATTAACTCATCCAAATCATAATGTGTTTCATGATAAAATTCGCTGGTTGTCGTCTAATGAAAATGGCATAAAAAAAAAAAAAAAAAAAAATTTAAAAAAATAAGTGCAACAACATGATTTTACTGAAAAATTGAAATTAATATGTTTATGACTGAGTAAATATTAGATGATTTCTTTTGTGAAAATATTTAAGAGATACAAATGTTTGGATAATCATCTTTTTATAGTAGAAGACTAAGATTAAACAAATCTGAAAAAAAATTCGGATTAAATTATGAGGAATTGTTTTTATCAATTTATCAATTTCAATTAGTTTTTAGACCGTTTTATGTTTGAGAATTAGAAATATGGAATGATAATATAATTGATAATTAATTACATTTCATTGTGATGATCAAGAAAATTAACCTTACACCGCCAACTTCCAGAGATTTATTGTAAATATTCTGATGTAGTTGAGTATCAAGGATCCGAGGATCTGAACTAGTGGATTGTCATTGCGGCGAAGAGGATACTCCTGGACCAGGCTGACAATGGCATCACATCACATCACATCAGTAAATTGGACGTACATATAATTGGTCCAGATATTGTATTCCATCCAACATATAGTCAAGGCATAGCAATTGTACATGGTGATCAACTATTTTTGGCAAATGCGCTTATTGTCAGCGCTTACAGGCACAGATGTGGTGAGTAATTTTTTGCTAATGAGTAATTAATTTAATGCAAATTCCTCAATTGATGATCGATCATGTACTGCTGTTGACAACTAATTGGAAACAAATACCTTGCTTTTGTATTTACCGTTCTTAGAATGATACCAACAGATCTAACGGTTTATTATTTTGCTTTTTTCTTAAAATGTTAGTCTTCTTTAAAAAGATGATTCAATATCACTTTGGTTTTTACAATATTTTGTATAATTAATTGGAAATAATTTCGACTTTGTATACATTTTTTTATATTCTATTTTAAATAATTTCGCAAATTATAAAGTGAGTTTTTATTATTTTTAGTTATTAGAATATATTTTAAATATATTTTAGTTACTAGAACATCGCCAGCCATACGGAAGTCTATAATTGAGCTGCGAAAGGTCAGTAAGACGTATCAGGCGATTGCAAATCAATTAAATTGCTCGAAAAAAAATGTTATTTAATGCAGTTAATCATTTTAAGATTAATAATACCATAGAAAATGTTCAACGCGAAACTTGTAAAATTACTGACCGCCTAATTGTGCGCAAGTTAAAATTGGATCCTTGAAAGAGTGCTGCCGACATTCGGCGTGAAATAATTGATGATTTAGGCGTAAGTATTTCAAAACGGACAGTTTCTCGTCGATTGGCAGAGGTTGGCCACAATGGGCATATTTCACGGAAGAAGCCATTAGTAACAATCAAGCAAAGAAAACGTCGCATACAATTTGCTAAGAACCACGTTGATTGGCCTCTTAATAAATGGAAATATGTGGTTTGGAGTGATGAATCGAAGATCAACCGTCTTGATCCAGATGGTAGAAAATATGTTAGACGGCCAAAAAGAGCGGAATTAAATCCTAGGTATGTTTCAAACATTGTGTAACATGGAGACGGTAGTATCAACATATGGGGATGATTCTCCTGGAATGGCGTTGGTCCCATACACCCTATAGAAGGAACGCTCACCAAGGAAAAATATGTTGACATATTACGTGATGTGCTACTACCATGGGCGGATGAAAATTTACCTGTTTTTTTGGACATTTCAACAGGATAATAATCCAAAGCATACAGCAAAGCTCAACAACAATTTTTTTGAACAAAAATCTATGAGTGTTCTTGAGTGGCCATCGTCAAGTCCTGACCTATTGAATCCTATTGAACATTTATGGGATGATGTAAAGATGTAAAGTCATCGCTGCACAAAATATAACAAATTTCGTTATGTTATTTGAAAAAGTGAAAGAGGCATGGTATGCGTATATGCGTAGCTGTTTTAAAACAAAAAGGTTTCCCCACGAAATATTAGGAATATTATAACATATTAAGTTTTTTTTTTTTTTTTAATAATTTGTTGACTTTGTCTTTTTATTTTTGTTATTAATATTTTTGTTTCCAATTAGTTGACTCGGTCAGCACTACATTCCCTCATCTCCACTGCGGAGGGACCCCTGCATCGGCAGGAGTTCACCTTAGCAGCATTCCTCGATATAGAAGGGGCCTTCAATAACGTTAATGCGAGTGCGATCACTGCACCACTCACTGACCTGAGAACGAAATCGAGCCTTGTGGAACTCATCGACAAAATGCAAAAAAGCAGAGTCATTGAGGCAGAACTGGGAGATTCCAAACATCGAAAGGCAGTGAGAAGAGGCACACCGCAAGGTGGAGTCCTCTCACCGTTTCTATGGAATGCAGTAGTCAATAAACTACTAGTAGGTCTAGAATCGATGGGCTGCAAAGTGATCGCATGTGTGGATGACGTTGTTATTGCCGTTTCTGGAAAATACTTATCTACTCTGAGAGACCTTCTGCAGGGTGCTCTGAATTTTCTTTCCAAGTGGGCGGAAGATTGTGGTCTTGGAGCCAATCCGGACAAGACCCTATTTAGATCCGGTAATGCTTTCGGAGAAATGTGTGATGATATCTGAAGAGACAAAGTACTTAGGCTTAATCATTGACAGGAAACTGACATGGAAGCCGAATACTCTAGAAAGAGCTAGGAAGGCTAGCGTGGCACTCTATGCCTGTAGAAGAGCAATAGGCAAAACATGGGGAATCAAACTTAAAACTGTTTATTGGCTCTTTACATCAGTTGTCAGACTCATTCTCCTTTACGGAAGTGTTGTCTGGTGGACTGCGATGCAGAAGAAAACCTACCGTGAAATTATCGGTAAGGTTCAAAGATCGGCGGAGGTGGCAATAAGTGGTGTCATAAGAACTACGCCAACTATGGCATCATCTTACACCTGCCACCGATCGATCTTTTCTGCAAACACCTAGCGGCATGCTCAGCCATTAGACTCAAAGCATGCCCACAATGGAAAGGGAGTTCGTATGGGCACGCAAGCATACTGAACTCCTATACTAACATTCCTACTCGACTTGATCGCCTCCCGTCATCTTTCTGCTTCGAAAGGAAATTCTCTGTAAGGTTTCCATTGCGGCAGGAATGGCTAGAAGGTGATCCATCACAAAGTGCCCAGATCAAGATATACACAGATGGATCTAAAATGGATACTGGTGTAGGGTCTGGAATTTACTGCGAAATGCCCTCAATCTGCAATTCCATTAAACTAATGGACCACTGCAGTGTTTTTCAGGCGGAAATAACTGCCATTCATGAAGCCATAAAATGGTTGCAGATAAACAATATATCTGGCAAGGATATATGGATTCTATCAGACAGCCAGGCTGCCCTAAAAGCCCTGGATGCACCCCATACAACATCTAGGAGTGTCTCAGATTGCCACCGATCTCTTAATGAGATGGCATCACAACTCTGCATTAACCTGTGCTGGGTTCCCGGTCACAGGGATATTCCAGGAAATTGCAGGGCTGATGAACACGCAAGAGAGGGTACCAACCTGCCACATGTCAGTAGGGGCATGGAGAGCATTGGTGTCCCAATTGCGACGTGTAAACTTATCGCCAGGGAAACACTAATAAATTCCACAAATCTTAGATGGAGTAGTGCTTCTACCTGCGAAATAGCCAGACAAACATGGCCAAAGCTAAATCAGCCTCTATCCTTGTCTTGTATTAAGCTAGATAGAGCTCAATTAGGAATCCTGATAGGCACCCTAACAAGGCACTGTCTAATAGGTAATCATGCAACTAGACTGGAAGTCTTAACGCATGATTTCTGTCGCAGCTGCAGAAATGAAGAGGAACTGGAAACAATCCAGCAACTCTTCTGCCCATGTCCAGCTCTGGCCAGAAGGAGGATACGTTTCTTGGGTTCCCCCTTCCTAACAAGTATGGATAACCTATATCAACTAGGCATAAATAACCTCGTTCGCTTCATTAAAAGCTCCGAATGGTTCAATTCGGTTGGGAGGTAGCCAAGCCCCACCCCTGTGGCTTACAACGGACCCATCTTGTGGTCTAAGTGGCATCACTCGTTCAGTGATGCAGCTACCTAACCTAACCTAACCTAGTTGACTCGGTGAAATCTGAGGTTCGGTTAGAAAAATACTCATTACATGCAGTGTATACGAGATCTATTGAAATAAAATTATGCCTTATTTTCCTTTTTTTACTAGCGTAGACCTATAAACTCTAAAATTTTAAGAAACATTGAAGATGAATTTTTATAGAATATAAAAACATCTTAATATGAATAAAGAAACAATGAAGATCACTGAGATCATTCAGATTTGATTTTAGAAAACGTCTATCTTCTTATAGGATAAAAAAACATTCCACTTTATGACTCAATCGAAATATAAACTCTTAATATGAATAAAGAAACAATGAAGATCTCAAAGTTTAGATTACACATTCTAGGATAAAAGTACTTCTTCAATTGAACTAAGCATCTCTCTATATATCAAACAAGCTTTCGATAGCATACATCGTTCCGAAATTCCCGAAGCCTTAACAAATCTTGGTATAAACAGAAAACTAACGCGCATTATAATGGCGACTACAGTTCATAGTGCGATTATGGCGCGAAGAAATCATTCCCGAAGCATGGCGTGTAGGGCTTGTAATTCCGCTATTTAAAAAAGGTGACGAAACTCTCTGCGAAAACTACCGGGGGATTACCCTCCTCAACACTGCCTACAAAATCTTCTGGAGTATTTTAGCAGCCAGGCTTACTAATGCAGCGGAAACTATTTTAGGCGAATACCAGGGCGGCTTTCGGCCCAACCGTTCAACAACAGACCAAATATTTATGCTTAAGCAAAACCTCGACAAGTGCTACGACCATAACGTAGATGACCACATGCTCTTTCTTGACTTCAAAGAAGCTTTCGATAGCATACATCGTTGCGAAATTCCCGAAACCTTAACAAACCTTGGTATAAACAGAAAACTAACGCGCCTTATAATGGCGACTTTAACAAATACGACTGGAAAAGTCGTAGTGCAGCAAGCGGTAACCGATCATTTTGCAATTTCGTGCGGCGTCAAACAAGGAGACTCACTGTCTACATCTGTTGTCAACAACTTGCTGTTACACTTCGTAATAAGAAAAGAGGTAAAATTTTTTAACCTTTTCAGTAGGACAGGTCTCACAATTGCTTACGCCGACGACATAGCTATCTTAGCTCGTAACAAAAGATATCTGTCCGAAATTTTTCTAGGAATTGAAAAAGGCGCCAAATCAATTGGTTTTAGAGTAAATGAAGCTAAGACAAAATACTTAAAGTTTTCGAGATTTGAAGAATCGGTCACTACTGTTTCGAGGGTGTACAACAATTTAAATACCTCGGTGTCCTGATCAACAACGACAACAATATACATGACACAATACAGGACAGAATCATGGCCGCAAACAAGGCATACTTCGCCAATATAAAACTCCTAAGGTCCAGATTACTTCCGCGATCGTGCAAGCTACGCATCTCTAGTTCGGTAATTCAACCTGTGTTAACATATGGGTGCGAATCCTGTAGGGACGAGCAATGCTTGCAGGTTTTCTAGCGCAAAATACTCAGAAAAATTTTTGGGTCAGTCAGAGATACTGACAGAACATACAGAATCCGTTTTAACGACGAACTCAACTCGTTATGTAAAGGAGAATATAAACGATGGCTAGGCAATTTGGAGCGTATGAACGATGGCCGTCCTCAAAATAGCATGGTCGCTTATAAGCCACCAGTGACGAAAGCCAAAGTTCCAATGGTTGGACCAAGTCATCTCAGACATGAAAAAATTGGAGGACGGAGGCTAAAGACCGTTGTGCCTGGAAGAAAATTGTGAACGAAGCTAAAGCTTACTCCGAGCTGTAACGCTGCCTGATGATGATGATCTCTCTAGAAATGATAATTTTAGTTGAATTTTCAGAGTATGACCACTTTTGATTATTCGATTTGAATCTTAATATTTGGATGAAATTTCAAGACACCACTAAGATCTTAATATTTATCAGAACAAGAAGTCAATGACTAATATTAAATTTTAGGATATTTCTCAAATCCACACTTCTCATTCTATTTATAAGACATAATTCCCTCTGATTGTCATAACTTTGGTTGCCACATACATTTCCATAATAAATATTAATATGTGTAGAAATACTTTATCCAAATCTGGGTAGATCATATAAAATAAGTTACGAATAAATGCTTTCAAAGTACAATAGTAAAACCCAATAAGAGTATTTACATATATTGATTATAAATAAATAAATAAATGAATAAATGAATGCATTCATTTGGTTTTGAGTTTGATTTCTGGTTTTATATTGTTTTGCATTCACATTTCATATTTTCATTTCTTTTCATTGACATTGACTCAGTAGTATTGAATATAATAATAATAATAATAATAATATTGTATAATATGAAATTGCTTTTTATTCTGATTCTGGTTCAGTTTCAGTTTCAGTTTCAGCTTTTGATTATTGTTATTATTGTCCTTGGTGGTATGGGTTTTGGTGTTTTTACTTCAATTCCTTTGAAAATATTTTTGTATGCCGACAAAATAAAAATGTAAATTTCTTTCTAAAAAAAAAAAAAAAAATATATGGTTATAATAAGAAATTGGAAAAAGAAATCATAATAAAGTTGTATATATATAAATATATTATTGTTTATACGAGATTAAGAGAATAAATAGAATCAATCTTATAAAAACAAGTAAGGAAACAATTTTCAGGTAATCCAGACATTCGAATGCCCTACACACTTCATTAACACCTCATAAACTGTACAGAACAATTTATGTATGTATGAATTCCATTCATTTATTGTGGCTCTTGAATATTCCAAAAAACCAAATCCATCTATTGTCGAAGTTATAATAGGAACAAATAGTTTTAGAAAATGTCGCCCAGACAAATATTGGTAGGTTAATTTGGTTCCATTATTGTGAGTTGGAATATGTGTACTTGAAAAAAAGTAAGGTTATCTGTTTGATCCGTATATATGTATGTCTGTATGTATGTAAGAATCTTAGCGAGTTTCCCAAAAAACTTGAATGGGGTTATCGCTGCTCGATAGCATATTTTTCTGGGAAGGTTTTAATGTATAAAACATTATCCTAGACTATAAGAAACAAGCATTAAAGACTAAAAACATAGGAGTATATCAATGAAATTTTTAAGTATGTTCGCCTTAAGTCGGTTAATATTTCTTAAAATTGTTATGTTTTTTCTTTAACTATCATCTTTTTGTTTGTGACAATATATACGATATACGATAATCGTTAATCGAATTTACTTACTTATAATCTATTTGGTTTTTATATAAATTAACTAAATCAAAATACTTGTTTTCCTGGAACTGCACTATGTGCATTTAAAAATTGAGAGTTACAATTATTTAAATTAGTTTTTAGAGGTCATAGACCTGTATCAGCACTATGTGCTTTAATGGGTCTCAAATCATTATCAGATTAACTATCATTGTCAATTTTGTTCATAGCTCACGTAATTAAAATCAATCTAACACGTTTGATGTTCGATGAGCGGTCATTAATAACAGCTACTTATTTATTACTAAAACGGTATGCTGCTACAACCATTAACCTATTGGAGGTGTTAATGACCTACAGCATTTGGGAATATTATGTCAACTTATATAAGAATTAGTGTTTTGTTTGTTCGTTTGTTATGCGTTGCCATCTCGTTCAATTAATTGCATTGAAATTTTATGAAATGTGTTTGGTTTATTCTCAGCTTGAACATAGGATAGTTTTGGTCCCGATATGTGTCCCTAATCCTGAAATCTGGGTTATACAAACAGCCCCGACCTCTAAAAGTATACAATAAAAAATCAACTAAAATAGCACATTAATTTTCTGATACTCAAACTATTTTCTTTGCTTGATACGCAAACTGTAATGGAGAGAATATATTTTGCCGGGGACTACTAGTCCCCCCTATTCAGGTTCCTAACCAACAAACAATTGTTATACTACTAAGTAGAACCACAGACTGATATCTTTGCAGTATCTCAATGTTGGAGTTATATGCTTCCATTGTATATGTGCACACTTTCATCGACTTCAGAACTCAGAATTGCCATATAGAGTCAAACTTCGTTTTCTATATTAAGTTGAGGACCGAGGTCCAAATAGCCAGTTTATCTTTCTGTTTCGGTTTAATTGTGGGTTTTCCAGATAGACCTCCGATCCAGGTGCACAACGAGGTACATACGTATTTGACAGTATTGTTTTGTGGAATATTGAAACCGTAAATTATTACTGGGTGACAATTTAATTGCTTTATGGTGAATATTGTTTGGATTGACTTTTGTGTGGTGACTATTAGGAATGTCAGATGTGTCAAAAAAATATCAATATATATCGTATCGCGATATTTTAAATATATCAAATTGTATAACAATATATCACAAAAAAACAAATAACGATATATCGATACATCGATATTCTTTCGACATCCCTAGGAGGATAGCTGTTTTCATAAAATAGTTGTTAATATAAAAACGGATCAATCACAGAGTTCATTGACCTTGATAATAGGCAACGAAATATATATAACTGCCTCCATAACAGGGTCGCATTGACGGTACATAACTTGCGTTGGTTGAGGTTAATATCAGTTGACATTAATATACAGAGCCACCAACAAATTTTCTTTTGTTGGTCTGGAAAAAATATTGTTTTTTATACTTTTTCGATACTTGGAATTTTAGATTGATATATCGAAAAATCAAATATTGCTCTTAAATATAGACATGTTGAACAAAAAATATAAAAAAAGACTAACTATGGCTATGCCAAAGTTGTAATACTCTTCACGCCCCAGCTAGAGGTCCGAGGGTGTTGAAATTTATAAGGTTGGTGGCTATGGGTTAGACACTTAAAGTGTCGATAGTACCAAAAACAAAAAAGTTTTTCGAATCAGAACTTTCATTTGAGATCCGGTTTGTATGGGGGGTACCCCTCCTAAAGTCCGAGGGTCTTGAAATGTTTATGGTTTATGGATATGAGTCAGGGACTTATAGTGTCCAAACTTCAGTTAAATAAGTCAAAAAACAAAAAACTTTTTCTAATAAGAACTTTAATTTAAAAAGGGGGGGTTTGTATGGGAGGTACACCTCCTGGTAACCCTAGGATCATGAAATTTATATACTTGATGGATATGAATCAGACACTTATAGTGTCAAAATTTCAGTTTGATACATCAAAAAACAAAAAACTTTTTCAAATAAGAACTTTAATTTAAAAGGGGTTTTTGTATGGGAGGTATCCCTCCTGGTAACCCTAGGATCATGAAATTTGTATGGTTGGTGGATATGGAAACTTATAGTGTCAAAATTTCAGTTCGATACGTCGAAAAACATAAAACTTTTTCACATAAGAACTTTAATTTAAAAGGGGTTTTTGTATGGGAGGTAACATCCTTATTATCACTACTTTCCAATGAGTTAGAAGCCATTTATTTATCTTATAAAGCAGAACTGGATGTCAGACTCATATCAAATGCTTATTGGACAAGACATCTAAGAAGACAGCAATATAATTTCTTTTTTCTTCACATGCGCACATATTAGATTTGACTATTCGATGTCATTTCTCAATCGTTCCATGTCCTCTTCTTAACCGAAACTGTTATTGTTAATAGTACAAAGTGTTTCACTTTTTTTATTTGGATATATGCGGGAGTTAAATTCATAAGTTCCTGGTTATGATGGTGTTTGATTATATTATACGAATTTGCAAATGTTGAGAGAATTCCATACTTTTTATCCGATTGAGATCTACTTACGAAATTTGGATCAATTGTCAATTTTTGTTGGTAAAATCGCAAAGCAAATACGATTTTTTTTTTTTACTTTCTTTAAGATTCGTAGAATATAAAGCTTTCATGACTTTGTATAAATACTAAGTAGTAATAATAAAATTATTAATTTTTGCCATGATTTTTAGTTTAGTTTCTTTTCAACTTTTTCATTGATGTCTTCATCTCCATTTTGCATCTTGATTTTTGTCATTACGTGCTTTAGTCTGAACGATAATGAAGATAAATTTCCTCCAAAAAATATGAACATGGATTAGTAGTAATCTTTAGGCAAGAAGATAAAAATGGTAAGAAATATGTACCACAATTACAAACTTTAGCACAAGACACAAGACACAAGACACAAGCACAAACACAGTCATAAATGCAGATAGAAAGATATGGTAGACGTGCTGATGGTAGAACAGACAAACAAACTACTTTCGTAATCAAATGAACGATTATCAAAGTTTCGAACACGACTTGATGAATAGATGGATGAATAGAAGAAAGAAATGGCAAAAGTAACCAAATCATGACAAACGATGCTTTACATAAGTTTAGTCTATCAGAGTTTCTTAAATAGAATTTACATAAATAAAAGAAATCAATGCAGTGTAAAGCATTGGAATTTGCTTAGTCATTTTAATCTATTCCAACTTTTTCTCAGAGCTCAAGAATTGTTCGTCAAAGGATTTAGTGCTACACTGAATACAGTTTAAGAAACTCTGCTTTATATTCGAACACCTTACGATTTGGGGCATCATTTTCTTTTACTCACTTATTTGTTTTCGTTCATTTTATTGGTTTGCACAAACAAATGTTTTTTGTGGTTTCTAGATTTTATACCCCCTTCATATTAGTGAGAATAGGTAATAAATACCACTTGGATATAATATATTAGTCTATACAATGTGTATACTAAGTATGTATAGGACGAGATGAATAGAAAGTAAAATTTCATATGACTTAGTGCATCAACAACTGCGATCAACTCACCAATTATGAAGAAAACAAAATCTACAAAAGATGATGATGCTTTTTATCTGTGATTGTGTAATTGAAATGAATAAGTCTTCTATAAGCTGCATTCTTAAAGTAAAACAATAAGTTCCGATGTGATCCCATTACACAATAATCTGATGCATAAAAGTTGATTTGATCAATCGTAACAATGAGATTGGTCACAAAATTGTTGCAGCTTGGTCCATCATATAGTCGAAACCTTATGCCATCAAACTTCTATCTATTTTATTTATTTTAAAACTTTAAACGATTTGCACAAGCATTTGTTTTTGAAAGATCAAATTAAATATCATTTGAGATCAATTGAAATAAATAGTACGAGTAATCTATTGAACAACCCCATGGCTTATGGCTAATATTCTAATGTGAGGATTCAGAGAAGAGGGAAGTTCGCTATAATCAATCAAATACAAGTATAAAGACTTAAATTAAATCGACTGACAAAGCTGACTGCTTTGGGTCTTAACCCCAAACACCCAACCCACACCACCCCACCCCACCCCACCCATCACATCCCCATTACCCGCATTAGTTTTTGTTTTGATAAATGATTTACTTAAATAATATTAATTAACTACTTCATAAAAGCATATTTATTGCATCATTGCGGGTTGACAATATAAAAAAGTATTGTCATTTACTTCTCTTTAGGTGCATTTTGTGGTTGACATAGCTTTCGCACTTCTTCCAATAAAATATCCAAAACTTTCTCATATGCATCCAGTTTTTTGTTTAATTTATAAAGATAATCCACTGCAAAGGAACAAAAGAAAATTGTAACATAGAAGGATTTATACTAAAAATATTATGCAAATACTTACAGATAACCAAATCGGTAATAGGATCGATGACCTTCTCAGCCATTTTTCTTCGTATTTCAATGTACTTCAATATTTATCAAGAATTTATACAAGGAATATTTTTCTACAATATTATCCACATAAAAGTAAAAATTATTTATATCAATAGAGAAATTGACTTCATAACCAAGTGACAGTTTAGCTTTGAAATTGATAAGCTACTGAGTTCAAAGAATTTAATCTCATACATTTTAATAAATAACAATTAAAAAATTTGTATTCATTAAATACTGAGACAAAGGGACTAAGTATTTCAACAATACTCTCTGTTTCGATAATAATAATTCACTAGCCCTTTATCTTACTACTGGTGGCTAGTGAATTCAGTAGTCGTCTTTGATGCGAAATGTTTCGTTAGATTCCCTCCCGGTTTTAAGGACAGTTGAAAGTTGAAACACAAAATATGGTTAAAAATTGTTATGAAGTTTTGAAAAATGCAATGAACACGTGAATTGTGGCGTCATCAACCAAAGTGAATATAAATATAAAAAAAAATATTATAGAAAGATATAAAAATTATAAGAAAGCAACATGAGTTTCTATTTCAAATTCAATTTCATCTGAAGGCACAAGCTTCACTCCCAAAGGTTTGCTTTGCAAAGCAATTGAGTTTCATAAGAAGCGATTACACAAAAGGCGATTTTAATTTGTCTCTAATGTCCACTATTATTTACATTTACTTAAAAATTTATTCACATCCTTTATTTTCTTAATTATAAAAAATTTTGTTTTCTGAAAATGTCTATTGAATAGTTTTCATTTATTTTACCCACCTTGAAGGCACCTAAAAAGTTCATAAAAACTAATGAATTCACTAGTTGGTAGAACTTTCTTTGTTCAATTGTGGGGAATCTTTGTTGCTTTACAAATATTTTACTGTATTAATAAAACAAATCATACACACACACACACAGACACACGGGTGATGAGAAGACTCCAGGACCGAATGGTATCCCAAATAGAGCTTTGCCGAAGGAACATTCCCGATCATTTGGAAAAAAACAGAAGCTAGTTTTGTTGCTTAAGCGCAATAAACAACCGGACTATCCTTCTACATAGAAGAAACTTTGCATGCTTGACGCACTGGGCAAGATACTAAAAAGTATCAGATTGCGTCGCCTACAGGCTATTTTGGAGAGACCAAATGCAATCTCCGATGCTCAGTTTGAATTTCGCCTTGGGAAATCTACTGTAGACGCTATACAATTAGTGTTGGATTTATTGCGTAGTGCAATAAGTGGAATCAAATGGAAAGGAGGTGATAAGGAGTAGTGTGCCGTAGTGACTCTGGATGACGGCCTTAAGCAGTACAGGGTCACACGCGGTGTTCAACAAGGTTGGTCCTAGGCCCCACACTGTAGATGGCGTTCTCAAGATGAGCTTCCCCCAGGCCCAACTTTGATTGGATATTTAATGATGTTTCCCTTGTGGTTGTGGGCAAAACGATTGAGCAAGTGCTTGCTCGGTTTAGCGAAGCTACAGCCAAAGTTACGAGCTGTCTTAATCAGGCGCAGTTGGAGTTTGCAGCCGAGAAAACTGAAGCAGGTATCTTGATCACACGGAAAATATGCGAGATGTTCTCTTTCCGGATAGAAGACTGCTACAATACATAGTTTCTCAAACATCCATTAAATAGCTGGGGGTACAAATGGACGTGAGACTATACTTCAAGGAGAGCCTTGCAAGTATATTTTTAAAAGGCAGCTAAGGTGAACAGAGCCTTATCACGCATTATGACAGATGTAGGCGGACCACGAGCCAGAACACGAAAGCTGCTAGCAAGGGTTGTTGTTTCCATCGTCCTTTATGGGAAGTATGGGTTTCCGAACAGTGTCAGATGTCTCGATCGAGGTGATAGCATCCATGCCTCCGATCGACAAAGTGGCACGCGATCTTAAGAGGATTCACGATGCAGGCGATGAAGCATCCAAAGAAGTAAAATGAAGATGCAGCATCCGAGAATGGCGATGAAGATGGGAAACGGCAATCAAAGGGCGCTTGACGTTTTCTCTTATTCCAAGCCTGGATATATAGATAACACGGAAACATGGAGAAGTTTAGAAGTGGATTCCCATATGACGCAGATGCGGGCACGGATGCTTTAAATTTTATTTGCACCGCTTCAAGCACGAGGAGGACGCTTTTTATCCTATCTGCGCTGACTCCGCTCAAAATGCTCCTTACGTCATCTTGTGTTGTCCAAGATTTAGCGATTAAAGAGCGCAAATAGATGAGACCCTTTTGTGTGTAGTGAATTATTAAAGTTAAAGTTATCAAAAATAGCCGCCCCAATAAGAACTGTGAATATGCATTTGCTTTGCTTTGCTTCCACTTCGATTCTATGGATATTTGTATGTGTATAAGTTCTACAATTGTGTGTGTGTGTGTATGAGTGTGCGTGTGCGTGTGCGTGTGCGTGTGTATATGTGGGCAATTGTGACGTTTAGTGCGATCACGAAGCGCATAAATGACATTTGACACGTGACAAAAATGTTTAGTTTTAATAGATGTAAACCCAAATTGGCAAGAAAGAAAAACAAGTAAAACTGAAGAAAAAAAAAAAAAAATAAAATTAAAAGAGAAAAAATAGTAAAACACAAATGACAAAATGTCTGGGTTCATCTGACTATCGAATACCCTTCATATTAACCAATAATATTATTTGTATATAATAAAGAGGAATTGATTAAAAAGAATGCTGAAAATGTCTTTAGTGTAGAGAAAACGTGTAGTTTTTCATTTCTTTCTATCGATTTTCTTTAATGTCAAATTTAAAGTTTCTAACTCACTCATTGAACTATGATGAGGTCAAGATGTAGATGTAGATTTAAAGATAGATTTATTCATTTAATTTCGAATTCTAGGAGGTGAGAAGGAGTCTTCCCACAAAGCTAAATAAAGTTACAAATTTTCTGAACTTGGTTGACTGCCTGCCTGCCTGCCTGCCTGCTGTATGTGTTTAGATATTTGACATTCGAATTAACTGTATTCTTCTCGTAATATAAAAAAATAATGTGCCAAAATAAGTTTTTGAAATGAAATCACCACACACACACACACACACATTCACACACACACACAGACACACACAATACAAGGACACTGAATACTGAATTGATTTGACTCCACTATCTACACTTAATCCTTTCTCTTTTCGATTACTTAATCACACACTTAGTTTCATTTGCGTTTGCATTTATTAAATTTGCTTTTGATTCTAAATTTTTATCATAAATTCTACAATAAATAAGTCTAATGGCTCATAAAGTATTTAAATTATATTTTTTATTTCGATTTATTCATTCAATCTCAGTCTAGTCAAATTCTTCCGCAGTTTCTTTGTTTCACTAAAGAAAACCACTGTTATTCTTAGTGACTTATAAAGTTTTGTGATATATGAACGTTGGTGTATAATATTGATTAGCCCAGATTGATTAGATTGATCTACCATTTTTAGGTTTTACAAGAAAAGTGAAATCTTTGATCTGCTTTTGGTTTGGATAAATTTATATTTCTTTCCCAAAGTCTAATTGCCACTTGCAATAGTCCTGCAGTTGAAAACAATTTGTTCCCTTTGTCGAGCAATATAAAATGAGCAGCTTTTAGACATTTATTCGTCAATCTTTGGTATACGCAATACCCCACAATAATTTCGAAGTTGCAAAGGCAAAATAATCCAGAAATATCTTACCACATAACTAATCTCCAAATTAGCGCAGGAGTTAGTGATTCTGTTCAGAATTAGACTCAGACATGAACACATGATTTTACATGTAGTTGGCTTTAAAATCTAAATTAAACAATTAGTAGGCTAAGCATTTTCATTTTTCACAACTTTTCACAACTTTTATATTTATTATTCATTTTATCAACAATTCACACAAATTTGTATTCAAATTTCTTCTTTATATTTTTTTACTTAATTTTTTACTTCTCGTTCTATTTTATTACATAATTCGTCAAATATGAGTTTAAGAAATCATTTAACTGGCAGAAGTTTTCTGCTAAGAAATGTAAAAGACAAATATTTGCAACAAGTGGCTTGGATGTCCTACAAAAAATGGCCAAATATGTCTGCAACTCAATTGGTTATCAATCAAAAGCAGAATGCAGAAAATCAACAGCCACTTGCAAAATGCTCTAGCAGTGATAGTTTTGCCATAAGAAATACCAATTCGAAGAAAATTGGTTCCTTCAACAGGCAGAAGTATTTGGAATATGTAGCGATGTATCTCAAATTACCAAAAACTAGAATGAGAGCCAATGAGAGCTTTGAATTTGTCGGAGAATCATAATGTGCCAATGAAAAAACTCCCATGGACAAAAAGTTCTGATTGTCCTTCTAAGGAACAAAAAGACAATAAGGCTAAGAAGATAAGTTTTACTGATCTGGCAATAGAAAGAAAGTTGGAAAGGGAGAGGACTAAGAATTCTAGAAAAGACAAACTTGCCATCGACAAAGAAACAGACGCGATAAAAGTTAAATCACATGGTAAAAGGCGACTTAAGAAAACTGCGTTCGATGATCACAGGTCAGTTGATACGAGGGAGAGTGCAGTATGTTTTTTAAATAGAAAGAGGCGAGAAGCCGAAGGCGAAGCCTGTGCAACACATAAAAATACGCCAATTAAGAAAAAGGAATGGTATTCGAAAAGAATCAAAGAGTCAAAAAAAATACTAAAAAAATATTAAGACGTAAGTCTTGCACAACTGTAAACATTTATTCTTGACTAATCTCATGTTTTTTTTTTAAGTTTAAGCCATCAAATGCGCAAATTACAACCCACATCGCCTTTGACGCCTCCTCTGCCAACTCCACTGCCTCTGCCACTGCCGCCTCCACTGCCCCTCCCCCCCGCACTGTCGCCTCCTCTGCCCATATCTCACCATCAGCTCCACAACCATGAGTGGAGTAATCACCACACATCTCGTCTCTGTCGAACTATCACTATCACAAGCACCGTCCACATGTCAGCATCCACAAGTTCCAACAAGGAAGATTCTTTATTACACAACAAAAGAAAGAACTTCCTACATCATAAAAAAACTCGGTGTTAACAGAAATTTAGAAACTAAAAATGTATTAAATAAATTTATAAGTGAAGTGAACAACACAAACCCAGTGATTTTCTTTAAACATCAATCTCTTCTTTTTCAGAGATCTTTTCTTACATCTTCACTTTTCTTAAATCTTTTCGTCTCATAATTGGCGCAAACACTGATAATCAAGAGATGCACAATTGTAAACAAATAAATCAATCAATAAACAGTTTTGGATAATTTAGTTGATGATCTCAAAATTGAGAAGTTTCATACCCTCAAAACCCTTTTACATTTAACACTTTAATATTTTACTAAAGTGAAAACAAACAGAAAAGTTGTATGAAATAAATTTTTCCCTTTAAGCAAAAAGTATTTTTCAAGGAATTGAAAGCAAATTGATATGAGCGCAGACTAATGAGGCTAATATAAAAGATTCACATACAATACTCGTATATTACAAGATACAAAGTTCCAAGAGACTTGAATTGATGCAATAAGAAATGTGACCTTAAAAAAATAGATTATAGAAGAACTGGGAAAGGTCTTTAACAAACTTTAACAAACTTTAAGCTACTTTGTGCTTTGTCCTAATGCGCTTTGTACTAATTTAAATGGCAAATAAATTCACTTAAATTTACACAACATCGATTTTTTCTCTTTATGAACTTCACTCTCCTCTCGTGTCCTCTCCATCATGTGTGGACCCACAAGCACATTCAAAAAATTGCTAAAAGCCCCGCCCGATGCCATAAAAGATACTATAAAGCAGGCCAAACGCAATGTTTTTATTTCATTGACTTTTCTAAATCAATTGCAAAATCCCAAATCACAAGAAAATGAGCAACATCAACATCAACAACAACAACAACAAAAACAGTACTTAATAATAAAGACGACGATAATGATGATGATGATGCTGATGATGCTGATGATGATGAGGACTTATAAAATATCTAAAAATATACAGAAAATGGTATCCAATTCTCCATTCTTACACACACTTCGCATCCCAATCGAAAAGGAAAATAACGTTGAGCTAAGCTCTGCTTTGGTTTCCAATTCTTCCCTAAAAAGAAGGAAAATGTTCTCGTATATTTGTAGGTAAGTAAGTGGTTCGATGGGTAGGTAGACTGTCTACTTATGGGTGGGGAATGGCAGCATGACCAGTGAAGGATGCGCGGATGTTGTGCAATCCAAACGTTAATGGTCTGTCAATTATCGCCACCCAGTAAATGTAACGATAAGATATTGCCACATAACAAGAAAGTACATGAAGAAACAGCAGTAGAACAAACCATACCAGTAAAGAAAAACTAGAGAAGAGAAAGGAAGAAAATACATAAGAAGTATCGAAGCTACTACTAGTAAAGCTGAAGCTAAACTCAACAAGGAGTTGTGTAACAGATTAAATGAAATAAGAAGGAGAACATAAGTACAATCATGTGGAGTATGAGTATCCTTCTGATGGTTTGATTTGCTTTGGTTTGGTTTGGTTTCGTTTGGTTTGGTTTGGTTTCGTTTCATTTAGTTTGGTTTCCTTCTTCAGTCGACACTTTAGTACATCATTTTAGTACGAATTAGTTATGGATAAACATAGTACTATAGACCATGCCAATGCTCAAAACCTGAAAGAAAACCATAGAGAAAATCGAACCATAAGTTTAGTCCTCAATCTTATTCTGGGTAGCAAATGAGTAGCATATGAGTTCTGGACCAGCAGCAGCAACTTTGCCACTTAAATGCAGGCAAAGACCAAATAAATAAATATTTATTGTACTTTATAGAAACAAAAAGGAGTAAGGAGTGTAGTAAGTATATTTCTATCTGGTCTAAGTATCTTTATTGTTGTTGTTTTTTTTTTTATATTTATATCCTTTTGCTGTTGTGGTTTTTGTTAATGTTGAAAATGATAAATATTAACGGAAGAAGAGTTTTAGTTGTAGGCATAAGTTATTTATTTGTTTTTATTGAATTGTGTTTGTGAAACAACAACGTAAGTTGTTCTCTTAATATTTTCACCTATTTATTTATCTATTTTGTTATACATTTAGTTCATGGATTCATTGGTGTTTTTTATATTTTGAATTTTAAATAGAGATTCCAGTAAAAGACTTTGAAGTGAATCTTTAGAGTTTGTGGGTAGATTTCACTATGGATTAGTCAACACATTGCAAAACGGAGTTCTGTCTGACAGAATCCTTTCATAATCTTCTATCGTAACTTTTTAGTCAGCTTCAGTTTACTTTATTTTATTTATTGAAATATTGATTATATTCTGATTACATTCCTGATAAATGAATAAGTGCATAATAACTGGAGATTCTAGAATGTGACTAGACGCTACTACTTACCCAAGTAAAGGTGATGAATTGTGAGAATTGTGGTCATGAGTCATTTGGATCACAACAATGTCATGATCTTTCTACAATATTAATACTTAGAATGAATATTTTTATCAATGTTTTGCATTCTTCCGAAGTAGAAAACATTTTTTAAGTTCTAAAGGAAATTGAATAAATTTTATTTTTAAGAATATCTGATGATTTGTTAGTTTTTAGTGCAAATGTGACCAAATGACTTATCAATCTTTGAAAGTAAATTTCCAACATAATTCATAATTGTATGCAATCATTTCTTTTGTCCAAGTTCACAAGCTTCCCTTGTTCTACTACTTATTTGTCTGTCTGTCTGATTTTTAATGATTTTACATCTTCCGTGGTTGACATCAGTCGACATCATTGAATTGAACTCAGTGTAACCCAAAAGTTCATGCGCTTTTGGGATTGATAAGTTCACGACTCGGAACAACAAACTGTGAAAACAAATGACTGACTGACTGAATCACGAAATGACTCTCTTCTAACTGAGTGAATGAGTGAATGAGCTACATTAGAAATACACATACTTCTTTAACTATTGATTTACTTATACTCGTGGATGCCATTGTTTCAATTTATTTCGATTCGATTGTGGAGTTGGAGTATCTTCCTTCTGTGGGTGTTTGTGTGTCCTTTGATACTTTATTTTCGTAGGCTTAACGCTTAAATACATTTGATTGTAATTCGTTTCGTTTTCCTCTTTTCCCTATCTTTCTCCACCTTCACCATTCTCTCCACTATTTTGTTTTGTTTTTAAATTCGTTTCTATTTGGTTCGATTTGTTATTGGATTTAATGGTGCGACATTGACACAAAAAGGCCAAAGCCAGCGTTAGGCCGATTCAATCCATATAACATTGAAAGATACTTTCTGATATTTCTGACTGAACTGAACTGAACTGAACTGGTTGTTGCCTTGAACTTAACATTATGTAATGTGTATGTTGTTCTTTCAGATTTCCGTTTACATTTCTTCTGTTCTCCTCCAAATCATTCCCCAATCTACATTTACTGAACAGTTGCCTTGATTAATTTGGGCCTCATCTTTATAGTGAGTGTCATCATGATCATCATCATCATCATCATCATCATCATCATCATCATCTTTACTTTAATCATCCTCATCATTATTATTATTATTATTATTGTTTGTTTATTATTGTCGATGCCATTCATGCTTAGCTTGGCCTAAACTTAATTTTGAAGGAGTCCATTTGTCCTTTTGAATTCTATTCAATTTTATTTATTATATTTTCTTTCTTGGCATTGACATTTTCTCAAATACTTTGAAATTATTAACAATTTGCTCAATTTGATTGCAACATTCCATCAAATGAGATTGAATCTTTAAACTTTTGCTTTATGCATTGTTTTGTTCCTTTTGTTATTTAAGACCTTTTAGACTTATTTCTTATTTCGGCATATGATATGATAAGTTTCTATCCCCCCCTCCCAAACTGACCTTTATAAAATCTCTGCTCTGCAGATGTGATTCAAATTTATAAATAAAAAACTTTTGTCACAGTTTATCCAGAAAATATTATAATACAAAAAAAAAAACAACAATAGAAATAAAGGAAAAACTGAATTTTGCCAACCACAACAAAACATTTTTGCTCTCAGGTAATTTGTTTTTAACTATAAAACGTAAATTTCATGGAATATTTTTTAAGTGTTTCTATTATTTTTTTTGTTTACTTTATTATTTTCTAGGAAAATTTATATGTATTTATGTCGGATTCCCGGCACGTAGCGCTTAAGCTTTACTCACCCAGCCCAGAAATGAATATGCATACATGAGAAATTGAATGATGATTTGTGTGGCATTTAGTTTTCGATTTCAATTTCTATTTAAATTGAATTTTAGTTATTTGTTTGCATTTAAGTTTAACATGGTCGACATAAATAAATAGTTAATACTATGAAATATCTTCAAGATCTTCTCAAAAACTACTGATCCGATTTTGATGTGATTTTTGCTATTCAACTGGATATTTTTCTAAGAAGGTTTTATTGTAAAAAACATTGTCATAGCGGATGAATTATGTGTTAATTAAAACAAAGATTATTAAAAAAATAGATAGGAAGGACAACTCTTTCACAAAAATATCTCATTTCTCATGTGTATGGAAATATTTCTGTAGAAGATTTTCTGTTTTGCAAGACCAAAGAGTCTACGACAAAAAGAGAAGATAATTTCAACACCATCAATACTTTTCTTGAAAAACAAAGCATAAATTTGTGTTGACTGTATGTCATCGACTGATGGTGCCAAGGCCATGACAAGAAGACTATTTGATTTAATTACCAGAATTAAAAATCTTACTCCTGAGATGAAAAGTACGCATTCTGTATTACAGAGAGAAGTATTGACATGCAAAAAACTGCCTTATAAATTACAAACAACACAAAAAGAAGACGTAAAAATAACAAAAAATTATATAAAAGCACGTGCACTCAATTCGATGCTTTTCCCATTATTATCCCATGATGTGAGTAGTGAACTTATTTCACTATTGTAGTACTGAGAATTGCGCAGGTTGTCAAGAGGGAGGATATTAGCTCGATTTGTGTTCTACTTTGTCAAGAAATCTTATTATTTTTGAAGGACAGAGGCTTCAATCTCATGTTCCTGGTTTAAAATAATTATTTTCTCTTGCCTCAACGAAACGAAGGCTCCAATTGTAAGGTACTATTTCCTGTGTAGATCAAAATTAAGGGACTTATTAAAGAATTTGTGTTTTGAAAATCGTTGAGTGTTTTTCTCTTCTGCAAGAATTTGTTACATCGAATGCTTTAAACGTGGATGACAAAATAAAGGCTGAAATTGCTCGTCATATTTCTTAGCTCTCCAACGCATTAAAATGGTATTTTCCAGATAAATAAATTACTAAAAATTGGATTCGAAATCTATTTTTGATCAGAAACAAAATCATAAATGGTGGCTTAAGTATTAAACAGCAGGAATTATTGCTAGAAATGTCTACAGATGAAACTCAGGGGTTCGCAGTCATTTGCGAATTTCAAAAGGGGAACGGGGAACAAATAAGTTTAAGAAATATTATCATAGACAACAAGAAATCAGATCTATAGAATAAAATATAGGAATATATCATATATTTTGTATTCCAATAAACATAAGTCAAACTTCACTTTTTCATATGCTTTTTAAAAACTTGAACTTGTTGCCACTTGTGAAATTGTAGAATATTTTTTCCTTTTTTTTTGTGTTGTTGTTGATTCTATGCAAATCATAGTTTACTAGTTTTGTGAAACTGTGTTAGTAAGTGAGATTTGTTGTTTACATATTTTAAATATAAAGTAAAAACTTCATGAACTAAAGTTCAAGTTTCAAGATGTAAATCAAGGGCATTGTAGTCTTATTTCTATGTCTATGAGATTTCATTGCGTTTTTCTTTCATGTTTCTCTTCTTGTTTTTCTTTAAATTTCATAAGTTTTCTATTTTTTCATTTTGTTATTGTTATTTTAGTTTCCAAGTATCTGAAGTTGTATGATTACGACAAGTTCTTTGTTTTATTTATCTAGTGATATCTTCTGTTTTTTTTTTTTTTTTTTTTTGTTTTGTTTTTTGCATTTGAATGCCATATAATATTATAATAGGAATCAAAGTGAGGTGCAATAGTTTTTCTTTTCGAAGTCTTACAACATACGAGTAACTTCACATTTTCATACATTTTTTGTTTTCTTTCTTGGCTGATTTATTTATTTGCTCATATCACATGAGAAGGATGATTTTTGTTCATATTTGATATTTTATTTTATTTCATTTTGTTTTTCTTTTTCCTTCCAAGTCATAGCAGTTTCTTTACTTGTCCTTTGTAAAAAGTTAAGGAAAAAGGAAAACTTAAGTGAGAAAAATGAAAAATAAAAGTCAAAGAAATACAAATGGAAAGGAAACTGTTGCTTTTGATGTAGTTTATTAGATTCCAAAATTTATAGCAAAAAATGCACATTTTCTTCATATTATTTTATTTTCTTATTTCTGTTGAAGTGCAAAAAATGTCATTTCGTCTCAACTGATACCATGGAATTGTAGACTTTGTTTTGTTGAACTGTTGCTAATTCGTGTATTAAATGTGATATGAAATAATTGTTTCGAAGAGCTATTGGCGAAATACGTCCGCAAGTGCTTCGAAAAATGTGTAAAAATTGGACTTCCAGATTGCGCCGTATACGCGCCTGCAGTGGCAGCCACATGGTAGAAATCATATTTAAACATTAATGTCATAAAATTATTTATGCAATAAAGTCAATTAAAATGTTATTAAAAATATGTTTCTTTATTTTATTTTAATTTATTTTAATTTAAAGTTGTGTAACTCTACAAAAAACACCCTTTACTAAGTGAAATGCGAAAAGTCATTTTTTTAGAAAATTGACGTGATGGAATTTCTTTTATTATTATTTTTTTTTTTGTTGGTAACTTAATACCTAAGATCTATCAGAATTGGTAAGTAATTGTTTAAGGGTGAAACCATCATCGACTTTTGTCATCATCATAAGATATAAAAGGTGAGTGAAGAGTATTACAACTTCGGTATAGCCAAAGTTAATTTTCTTTTTACTGGTTATACTATTTATGATTGGCTACACTTAATTATTTATTATTATTTTAATCCATTTATGGAATTACGGGAAAATTTTCAAATTGTTTGTTTACAATTACATTTGGCAGTCAGACAAAATCGTTTACCCTTTTCAATCAGCTGTTCGTTCTGACATCAATGTTCAAAAAAGTTCAAGTTTTCTATCACACCAGGCCTGCCAACTTAGGGGTATTTTCAAAAGATAGAATCAGAAGAAAACTCAATAATATATGAAATATTAAATAATTTATAAATAAAGTAAATATATTACAAAATTTAAATTGGTTTGTTTTTAAGAGGTTTTTTTCCCTAGTAATTGTGACTATTTATATTTTTATTCTGAATCTTACTTTTGAAAATACCCCTAAGTTGGCAAGTCTGTATCACACCAATGGTTTTTTTTTTTGGGTAAAATTAAAAACACCCGACATAAAAACCAGCGCAGTTTTCTAGCACATATTATTTTTTAAATCACTTCTTTGAAGTTTTCCATGTAATGACTTCTTATTCCAATGAAATATTTAATTGTGTTTTAAATGTTTCCATCTGTAGGTGTCTTACAAAGAAGATTTTAACTTATAATTGGTTAAAATTCCGTTTATTTTATTTATTTTAATTTTAGTTATTTTAAATAATATTTTTTTATACTGTAATCAATTTTATTTAATTTTTAACTAAATTCTAATAATTTATTTACCCATTAGATATCAACACAACGACATTTTAGTTGGTGGGAAAACATATAATGCATTGGGTGGTTTTAAAAAGACTCTGATTCAGATCTTCCAAAGCATTTAAGAAGTTTTTTTTTTGTATTTTAATTGTTTCGGTTTGGAGGTATCTTTAAAATGGAATTAGATCGTTTTTTTATAATGATTTTTTTATTATTCATATTTTTTTTTGTATGCCTATTTTGTTTTAATATTGACAACAATATAAATTATATTTTTCGTTTTGGTTTGTTTTAATAAAAAATTATTGTATAGGTAAAAACTTTTAACTTTTATTCAAATTCATTGGAATTAAAAGGGAATAATATTGGAAACCAAGAGATTAAAATTATTGGTTCTTTTTTTATGTCATTTCGATTGATATAAGTTTTTCTTTATTTTTGTAATTTGATTATTTCAATATATTACTAAATACCTGGGTAAACGTTGTCTAACCTCTTCTTCCCAAAAAATTAGTGGATACTGATGAGATGTTTGTCAAAGACTAAATAGTTTCTTTTTCTTTTATATACTCATATTGTTTTCTTAAGCCTGAGCAGCCTTTTTAAACACATTCGCAATTAAAATACAATGGCTGCGCATTTTTTCCAATATCGCTGTATCATTTTTCTGCAGCAACATGCTATGAAAATCTTAGCAGCTTTATATCTATTTTGATTTAGCTAAATTTTCCTAAACCACCTCAGTCAGTATTGATTCCAATATTTTTAGTTTGCAGAATTTGTGGAACTTTTTTGTATATGTTTTTTTTATTGCTAAAACGTCTTGTTCCAGTTTACACTTACGCCCAATAGTGAAAAAACAAACCCATGTTTTTTACAAAAAAAAAAAAAAAAAAATCGCTCGTCAGTATAAGATTTACTTTGGTTTTATCTCTGATGTTTTGTTTTCTTTTACCCAGCTGTTTAAGCAACGGTGTTAGTTTGAATGAAGTTATGAAGATCTCTATTGCATATCTCAGTTTTTTTAAATTTTCTGATGGTGTTCTTTCCTAAGTCACCAAAGAAAATCAAATCGGTAGAGCAATTCTTCAGTTTTGACAAGACTAATGCACAACAATTGATTTTTGGTCTTTGAACAATGGAGTTTGATGATGATAGTGTAGTAAATGTTAAGCTGAAATATAATTCTATATAGTGTTTCTCATGCTTTTGTTCTATGTTAATGCGAAATGCATGCAGTGCAAACAAAAATCATATTTGTAACAAATACAAATTCGTAATAATATTTCTATATAAAGCAGCTAATTGTTTTACATCTAAAGGATCTTTTAAGAATACTTTTCTTATCCTAGTGCCACCTAATGTGGGAGGGGGGGGGGGGGTAATAAAAATCACACAAAGTATCCCTGTGGTGGTGAATCAACGCGAGATGAAAACGCCAGTTGGTATGCACAAGCACAAGACTTAAGGTGGAGATACACAAACTACTTCAAGGATAAGCTGCATTGTCGACAAATGCTGCATGCAGCTTCAAACTAGAGGTCTGCATGAAGGCAAAAAAACGAAGTACGAATTAACAATGTTTAAAATGAATTGAGTGAAATAGAATGCGACGCCGAATCAATTCTAAAGAATTTGTGCGCTCACGTCAGATTCAGTCGCACAACATTGACACAAAGTGGCACGAATTGAATGAGTTCGAATTAATGCGAATGCATTCACTTTTTTGCAAAAGAATGAGGGTTGTTTTTGTTTTGCTGTGCGTAACAAAAAAGAAGAAAGAAAACAACAAAAAGCAATGGAAAATTTTGTTTAGAACACACAACCACTTACAGACTCATCGGCGTCTTTTGCTGCGCTCATTATCTTGTACGAAAAACGAAATGAATGAATGATTCGAATTAATTCGAATGTCTCATATTTATTTTGTTTTGCATGCTATTTCATTCTAACTCATTTCACAGAATGCAGACGGCTTTCGAATTCAAAACATAGTCGCATTCACATTCATTCATTTCGTGTTCCGCTCTCATTCAATTCAATTCAATTCAATTCAATTCGAGTTCATTCTATTGGACTTCAGTTGTGAGTGAAGCCACGCAGCTGTCTACTTCAAACTACACAAACGACGTCGAGGTACACAAACGACTTCAACCTTATTGATTTCAGTAAATAAAAAACAGCTCTGAATATGAAAATTTAAGAAAGTAATTATTGAAGAAAACTGTATTAAAAGTTGAATTATTAAATAAAAAAAGAAGTATGTATTTTTATTTTCATGTAATAAATTTATTTGGAATAACTTTTTAAATAAATAGGAAAGTCTGCCATCAAATTTAACATAAATACTTGCAAAGAAATTGCCATTTACCAATTCATTACGGTCACCACCAATTCACCAAAAGATATTCACCACGCGATCAAGCAAACCAGTTCTTTTTCCATTTACCAAAACTGTTTTCTGTTGCAGTTGATGTTGTTTAACTTTTGACGTTATTGCGTTCGCGAGCAAACTATGTAACTCGGTCCATACGATTTCATACATTTCAACATTTGTGTTTTGCCGCACGAACGCAACAAAAGCTGATTTGCAAGAAAATGTCATTTGTGTATCTCCACTTTTAAGGTGCAACTACATAAGACTTTTCATGGCTTCGTCGGCTTCAGACGCTTGGGCTTTAAAAGTTGTAATGTATGAAATCGTATGGAGCAAGTTACAGAGATTTCGTTAAGAAGCGTCAAAAGGCTAAAGTAGATCGACTCTTGACTTTGTGGTTTCGCTTCGGCTTTCCAGTGTTGCGAATGAGCAAAGAATTGTTTTGCGAACCGAAAACATCTGTTTTCAAACCAAAAATGAACAATTTGTTGTTATGGTGAATAACAAATACTTGTTCATTGTGTTCATTTGATTTTATTGAACATTTATTCTATTATAAATTATTTTCAGGCACAAATGGAAAATATCAGTGATTAATAACTTTAATATTATTTTTGTAGCAGGGGCGTGAAGAGGTATTACAACTTCGGTATAGTCAAAGTTTATGTTTTCTTTATATTTTTGGTTTGTAAATTAGAGACGTCAAGATGACCGAGCAACAAGTCTATGAAACTCTTCAGAAGAAGCGTACCTTCAAGAAGTTGACTTTCCGTGGTGTTGACTTGGATCAACTTTTGAATTTGCTGAACAATCAATTGGTAGAGTTGATGTACAGCTGTACACCCCACAGGCGTTTCCAGCGTGGTTCTATGTTCAAGCCATTGGCTTTGATTAAGAAATTGCGCAAGGCGAAAAAGGAGGCTCCACCAAATGAGAAGCCCGAAATTGTCAAGACTCACTTGAGAAACATGATCATTGCACCCAAGATGACTAGCTCAATCATCGGTGTCTACAATGGCAAAGACTTCGGTCAGGTTAAAGTGAAACCAGAAATGATTGGCCACTACTTGGGTGGATCTGCATTGGCATACAAACCCTTCAAGCACGGTAGGCCCGGTATTGGTGGCACCCACAGCTCCAGATTTATTCTACTTAAATAAATGATGATGATGATGATTTACAGTAGACACGTGTGCTTGTGTTTTACTTGGTGGATTCACCATACATCATGTCAATATATAATCAATAAAAACAACATCAGAAGCAGAATAAAGTAATGAAGAATCGTTTACATTGCGAAGCGTGAGAAGCTTGCTCTGTAACTTGAAGCGTCGGAAGCGTAGGAAGCCAATGAAAAGCGTGGGAAGCGTTTAAAGTTTAAAAGCGTGCTATGTATTATTGCACTATTATAGAAATGAAAGGAAAAGGTTACGTGTAGAATAAGTTGTTGTACTAGGAAAGAAGCCACACAAAGAAGACTTATAGCATTTCCACAGTGATTACAATTTTGAGTTCTGCTTGAACTCAGACAGAACTCAGTTTTAATGCTGGTCACTCTGCATTAGTGTTGGGAAATTGTTGCCATTGTTACCAACTTTTTGGCATTGTTACCAACTTATTGAGTGAGACAAAAAAAAAAAAAAGACAAATAATTCTAAGTAATGAAGTACTTAATTAAAAATTAAATTTTAGTATCAATAATAACTTTTTATTTTCTTTTAAAAATAGTTATAAGGAAAATATAAGTTAATAAAAACAAATGGAGCGATGGAGGTGACTCCATACTGTTGGACATGTGGAAGGAACACGCTGTTGACCGCCGGGGAACAGGCAAGAACAGATATACTTATGGAGGAATGGCAGACAAACTGAAAATGTATGTAATAATGGTTGCAGCATATGATGACAGATTTAACAACAAAATATCGGTAAGTTGAAATTAATAATTAATTTTGAAGACTAAATTGAATATATTAAATATATTAAATATATATATTTTAGAAATGAAAGAGCAAAAATTGGTCCGTCAGGAGGAGCACGCTCGTTGTGGGAGCACTATAATCGTGTGCATATGTTTATAGGCCTCCCATAATCCATTCAATCTAAACGAAGAATTCTATGATAGTACAGATAAATATTCACAACATTTACAAACTCATTATGAGCGTACTTATAATTACAATGTTTCATTTTTAGACTTATCGGAAATATTACAAGGTGCTTGTGAAGACAAAGTGCAAAGCACCCTTTGTACTCTCATAGAGATTGATTTGGTAGAGGTTGTGGAGCAACCTCCAAACAAAAATATAAAAAGAGACTAACTATGGTTATTCCGAAGTTGTAATGCTCTTCACACCCCAGCTAGTGGTCCGAGGGTCTTGATAATTTATAAGGTTGGTGGCTATGGGTTAGACACTTATAGTGTCCAAATTTTAAGTCGGTAGTTCAAAAAACAAAAAAGTTTTTCTAATAAGAACTTTCATTTGGATCCCGGTTTGTATGGGGGTTACCCCTCTTAGTAGTCCGAGGGTCTTGAAATGTTTATGGTTTATGGCCATATGTCAGAAACTTATAGTGTCCAAATTTCAGTTCAATAAGTTAAAAAACAAAAAACTTTTTCTAATAAAAACATTAATTTAAAAGGCGGTTTGTATGGGGGGTACCCCTCCTAGTGGTCCGAGGATCTTGAAATTTTCATGGTTTGTGGATATGGGTCAGAAACTTATAGTGTCCAAATTTCAGTTCAATAAGTAAAAAAAAAAAAACGTTTTCTAATAAGAACTTTAATTTAAAAGGGGGTTTGTATGAGAGGTACCCCTCCTGGTAACCCTAGGATTATGAAATTAATATGGTTTGGGGATATGGACCAGGTACTTATAGTGTCCAAATTTGAGTTCAATGCGTCAAAAAACAAAAAACTTTTTCTAATAAGAACTTTAATTTAAAAGGGGGTTTTGTATGGGAGGTACCCCCCTAGTGGTCCGATTCGGCTGATTCACGAACTTGATCGGCGTTTGGTAAAAAGAAAGCTATGTACAAAATTCAGCTCTCTAGCTCAAAAACTGAAGGACTAGGAGTGCGAACAGACCGACGGACAGACGGACATGGCTAAATCAACTCGTCTCATCGAGCTGAGCACAAATATACGAATATATACTTTATGTGGTCTGCGCTGTCTCCTTCTGTGTGTTACAAACTTCATGACAAACTTATAATACTATTTACTAACGTGAAGAGTATAAAAACGGGAAGTAGTCCAGTTACAAGGGAGCGCAATGCTTCCATAAGAGAGTTGGTGGAGGGCACCAAAAGACTGGAAGAGTGTATGGTCGCATACATTGCCTCCCTTCCAGCTTCCAGCTTCCGATTGTAGTATAAGTAATTTAGTGTTAATATATAAGAATACATTTTTTAGTATTAGTATAATATTTAGTACTATTTTATAAGTATTTTAGTTTTAGTATTTTATTATTTGAATTTTAGTTTTGTTATTAAAAAAAAATTCTAAATTGTTTAATAAATGTTTTTTATTGAAAAATTTTCTTCTACATTTTCTTTGACATACAAGGAAATAGCTCTAAGTATTTCCTCAGCAGATGTATCACAATCACCGACTATTATATTAATTTCCTCAGGTTGATTTCGATTCTTCAAATGCGTTTTCCAATTTTCATTGATGGAACTATTTGCTTGCTACTATTTTGAAAGGGAGTAATTGAATTTTCTTTGTTCTTCTATTGCATTTATTGCAAAAGGGTAAGGTTTCATTAGTCTTCTTGAGAATCGAAATGCAGAGTTTCCAATCAACAATACCAGTACATTGGTGCCACAAAGCATCTTTGAATTACTATCAAATAAGTCTGAAGACTCGACCAAAGTCTTCAGCCACGAATGATTATGTATTTGTGAATCCGTAACATCGGCCAGGACTGGCCACGTTAACATATTGAAATCTATAAGAACAGCTAAGTGTGAGTCACACTCGCACACGGAGAGTTTCGTACCAATGTCCAAGTTTTTCTTTGCCGCTAAAATAAAATATATATTCAAATTAAGATTCGAACTCGCACACTCACGCATCTGAACCTTATACCCTAACCATTTCGTTATTGAAAACACACAACTTTATTTACTTAAACAACTTAATTTGACTTTAAACAGCAATGACGATGTAAAAATTCACTCCACTGATCCACTGCAACCAAAAATGTTACAAGTTTCTTGTATGGAGTCCCGTTTAAATTTTTAATTTTATTATAATTTTAGTATTTGTTGTTATTGTGGCATTAGAAATACTTTTACGGATAAAGCCGCTGACGGACGAACGGACGGACGGACAGCCTAAGCTTAGTCATAGGGTCCAGTTGGCGCCCTTTGGGTAAGAAATCCTAAAAATGAGAAAAGATTCCCGCCGATGGAAAGAAGGGAGCTTGTAAATCTTTGGAAAAGCTGAAGATTGTCTTGAATAATGGAGGCTGGTGATGATAGTCCAGTAAATGTTAAGCTGAATTATAATTCTTTTTATTGATCTTATGTTGTTGTTCTATGTTAATGTGAAAGGCAAGCAAACACAACAAAATTCATCTTTGTAACAATAAAGAATTTCTAAATCACAAGTTCGTTATAATATTTCTACATGTAGCGATTCACTGTTCTTTACCTAAAAGATATTTAATTTGTTTTACTCGTTTCAATTAATATTCGCAGAAAATTCAAAGCAATTTTAGAGTTAAAAGTTACCACAAAATTAACACTTAATCTAAATTTATAAATTCTGTTTTTTACATCTAATTTAAATAAGAAAACTCATGCCAAAGAAAAAAAAAATAAAGGAGATGGGAAAGAATCTTAAGATAAAAAAAAATTAAATAAAATAAATATATACGCAGTAGTTGTACAAATAAAGGGCACACAGTTAAATATTGTGATGACTTCTTTTATGTATATCAAATGCATATCTTAAATTTTTATTTCTTGGTTTTTTTTTTGCTTTTTATATTTTTTATTCGGTTGGGTTGGGTTGGGTTGAGTTGGTTTATCGCACTCAAGATTATCATAACTGAAAAATAGAAGGTGTTTAACCCTTTTATTTCATGAGCTTGACATTTTTTTGTTGGTCGCCTTGGCATTTACTTATTTCACAACATTTCTCCTTTATTTCTGTCTTTCTTTGTGGACAGTTTTGTTTTATTTCGAATTTATTTTTTGGTTATTTAGGATTTTTGAATGTTTTTTTTTTTTTTATCAAGAATCTGAGTTTATATTGCGGCTGTCGAGTTGTCAATGACAGTAGCCCCGAAACGCATGAAACTAAGTGAAGCCTCAAAGCTAAAGTAAAAAGTAAAGTCGGTTAAACTGGTGAATTCAAAGAAACAAAAAAATTTGAAAATAAAAACCCACAATACTTGAGAGTCGCTTCATGTGTGGGTCTGAGTGAGTCTGCAATGAAATAAATTTAAACAAGCATCGCCTCAAGAATAATGAAATGAAGAAAAAAGATCTTAGCATTAAGATGAAGTGTTAAGTTTTTTTATTGAATTTAATATGATTATTGCAATCTAATGAAATAAAGTAATAAAATTCTTATACGAATAAATAAATAAGTGACAAAACTACGATAAATTAAAAACTTCAATCAAGTTTACTCCAACTGAGTTAAATAAAGAGAAACCATGGAAAATGAAAGTTTATTTTGAAAGTTAAAGCATATTTCCAGCCTAAAAGTATTGAATCAAAATCAAAAATTAATTTAATGCTCAATGCTATAAAGGAGAAGATATAAGAAATGATTGTAGTTTGCTTTAAAATTGGAAGTGGGCAAATAAATTAATGATTCATAATATCGCACAAACCTCAACAATTTGTAAGCTTATAAAGTAACTGAAAGTTGCTCCATAAAAAAAAAAAAATAAATAATTTGTGCGTTCTTATAAATTATTGAGACTATTAATACTCACAAACCTCATAAAAATGAGCATTGCCAGCACTGTAAGTTTATTTGTAATTAGTAATTCCTCTACTGACAGTTGGATTTGAACAAACAATAGAAAATGCTAAAAAATGTGAAAAAGGTGAATTTATTGAAATAAATACACAAATTGCACTAAGTAAATTATTATTCAACCTTCTATTTGCTGTAAATCAATTAATAATTGAATAAATCATTTCACTCACTTTTGTAAAGAGTTGGCAATCACAACAAATACCTTCTCTGATTTGTGTGATCTATGAGGTGCAAACCAAATTCGGGTCATTCACGAAAGCGACCTTATAATTTGTTGAGTTTATGAGTTTGTGAGGTTTGTGCGTTATCGTAAGGACCTTTATTATGTTTTTTTTTTCGACAGCTACTAGTTCTATATGAAATTTATTTATTTTTATTACCTTTGGTTCAAAAAACTTGAATGTACTTCACCCATGAGAAAAATGAAAATTGCAGCAAAACTTGTCTGTACCAAATTTATTTATCAAAGGATAGAATATTCTTTAAGTAAATAGTAAAAATAGCATTTCTCATAAGGACATGTACTTTTGAATATAACTAAGAAACATTTTCATGAATTTCATGTAAAGAAACATTTCCATGAATCTATCCATTGAAGAATCTAAGTAAATATGCTTACATGGTGAGACGCAAAACACCATAACGTAATATGTACGTAATAGTATAACGTAACAGAATATAAAGCAAAGCAAATCAACATTACTATATGTACAAACTTCATTGGCCTTTATCCTTTTCCATGTCATACCATTTCTGTTTTAGATACTAAGTAAATTTGTATAAACATCAATACACTAAGGATACACAATTGTATCTACACATTTATATCTAATAGAGTACAGTAGTTGAGAAGGTGTAAGTAACACAATTCATGTGCCTGAGTTTGTGTGCTAGAAAATCGTATTTACTTGAATCATCAATAAAAGATTTTACTTAAAATATACTTGACGAGATGTCGAAGTATCTGAAACCAAGCCAAGCCAAGCCAAGCCAAGCCAATCCAACAACACTCAATATCAATCTTTACATTTTAGAAGGAACCTCGTCAATGACACATCGTTGATGATAAAATTGACATAGCCAAGAATTCAAGATGATGCTTATGTTTAGTGTTGAGTACAGAGACTAGGAAAGAATTCATTGAAAAAAGATCAACAACCAATTGAAGCGCCTCAAGCTGCAATATCATAGCTTTAATTATGGTGCCAAGTAACCAAAACTGAATGTGCACAGTCCTCTAAAATAGTCTAAGTAAACTAAAATAACAAAAAAAAAGAGATAGTGTAGTCAAAACACACATATGGTTAGATGAAGAAGTTTTCGCTATAATGTTCATCACATCACTCTACTCCACTCCACTGCAGACTAAATCAGACCAAACTCCACTGAACTGTACTGAGTTAGATTGAGAAGAAATATATATGTATTATAGTATATTTGTCTAAATCAAGCTACATATTGCTTAGATATCCACCAACTTTACCACTTACCTAACTAACTTCCACCATTTCCACCACCTATGTATGTACGGAATATCTGTTAGTATGTTTCTTAGTACATGTGTACATCTGTTGTTTATAATGACAATTTTATGTGTGTGTGTGTGTGTGTGTGTGTACACTTATGTATCTTTCGTTTAAATACGATAAATACTGCAATATAGAATTTAAAAGTCCAAATCAACCACCAACTTTATTTGATTCAACTCAACCCAACCCAACCCAACCCAGCTCCACCCAACCCAACCCAACTCAGCTCAACTCAACTCAACTGAACTCAAACTCAACTAAACTTAAGTCGCCTCAACTTAACCTGAATAGCATCGTTTTTGGTTTTGGTTTTCGGTTATTTAACTGGATAGCAATAAATGGCAGCACAATGCAAATCTAAGAATATCTCGCGAGTTGATATTTTTCAAGAAAATCAAAATTTCTTCAAATGCAGTTTACTTGCGAACTTCGCATAGATTTGAATTTGGATATCATCATTTCGCCACACCTTGGCCCTTGTTCTGGCTCTGTGATTCTCTTCCTATCCTCCTGTCCTATACTTGACTTGGCTGGAATAGTATTAAAGCTTTTATTGTATTTGCTAGGATTGAATGCACAGGTTTTTTTACTAATAGAAAGAATAAAAAAAGTTGTGAGACAAATGTTTAACATTCCCAACTAAAATCTATTGAATTAACATTTCCCAAAACTTACAAAGGATTTCATATGGAAAAAGATAATGATATCATACTGTTGTACATAAGAGACTTGACCCTTCCAATATTTTAATCTGTATAATGATGAAGATGAAGATGGTGATGAGTTTGTAATCAAATTGTTAACACTTTCAGTTTTTTTTTTTTTTTGCTTAGAACTGCATGCATAGTACAGAGTACAGAGATTTGCTAAGTAAAATATGTCAAAAACAGTTTTCCACTAGTTTTTATGATGCCATTTGTGGATCTAAGTTTGGTTATATTTTTGTATTTTCTATCTTTTCTGTTATGTTTCCTAAATTCTTTCTCACTGTTTGTGAATGTTTATCGATTCAACTTGCCTACACAGATACACGATTTATGTTCCTGTTCCTGTTCTCTCTGCTACCATATATTTTCCTTAAGTTGTTCTTTTATATTTTTTTCTGATATTTCTTTTAAAAAACTCATCGTTTGCTTGTTTGTATATCACTATTTTTATTTTATTTTTCACATGCTCAAACTGGAGAAATAAGACTAAAAGTTTTATTGTTTGTTCATTTCGGATAACTTTATCGTGTTCAAAAACCATGTTGCATACTTTTAAGCAACGGCAGCAGCAACGGCAGCAGCTTCACCTAACATTGGAATTTGCTAATCCTTTAAGTTTATTTTATCGGTGGTTGTTGTTATTGTCCTTGTGTGCATTACGTGATTTTATTTAGAATTTAGAAATTTGTCTATTTTCGCCGATCCTTTAATGTCTTTCATTGCAAGCAAATAACAATTGAGCAGGAAATTATGCTAAAATAATAATTATTTATGTTAATATTGTCGAAATCGTTTAATAATTTTATTAATAATAAATAAATAAATTGATAGAATTTCTTGTTCTTCATTGAATAGTATTTATTGATAATTAAAAATATGAAAACTTAGTATAAAGGAAATCTAAAATTTTCTATTCTCTCTGATGATGATTCTGATGTAAGAAAATTATTGGTCTAAATAAAAAAAAAAAAAAATAACAAAATATATTGTTAAATTTGCTGGAAAGTATGTTACATTTCTTTTGATTTGAAATTTTATGTTTCTTCATATAATTTCAGGTTCAGAGAGGTTAAGTTAAATGGTTTTCCAGTTTCATGTTTTTGGAATTTCCCTTTGATATTTCAATAATTAAAATAAACAAAAATTTGAATTTCCTTTCATGCATTCAATAAATGGTTAAAATTCTTCTATTTCTATTTATATTTCTTGGTGTTGTATTTCTTAATATTGTAGTTGTCAGAATTGCTATCTATGTGATGATGACTGTGAAAGAATATCTGATATCCTTATTTCTATATTGTACTCGTATCTGTCTTCACTTTGTATGTTGGTTCTGAAATTCTTAAATTTTCAACTTCATTGCAAATATATTGATGTCATTTTGATGTCATTGAAACGAATGTGTAAATGGAGCATTAAGTAACTTTAAGTTTGTTTGAATTCTGATGGTAAATGACACACTTGAGCACCATTTTCACTCATATTTTTATGAAATATTAACATTTTACATTTTTATTTGCTATGTCACATAAAATTAGTTTACTTGAACTTGTATTTTTGTTTAACTATTTATATTCATTTGATTAATTTGGAAATTGTTCATGACAATAGATTTTTTATTTATTATTCGAATACCAATAACAAGAAAGTATCATATTATTTTTAAGATGAAAATTATATAAATTGGCTTTTATATAATTAGATTGTTACCTTTTTTCGTAGAATTTCTATTCAAGTAAATGGTTCTTGGTTCAGAATCTTAAAAATAAAATAAAAAAGATAAAAAGAAAACAAAACGAAATGAAATGAAATGCTCAATCAACAAATATGTCCTTAGCCCTTGTGAATTGTCTTATCTTTTTAAGTCAAGTCAAGAAATAAAAATAAATCAATGAATCATTGAATGAGGTGTCGAACCCTCTTCTTCCAATGTTAACTGAACTAGTAGACTATTGTCGCTGACTTTTGCATTTTCATTTTCATTTTCATTTCCATTTCCATTTGTATTTTTATTTCCATTCCTATTTTCCCATTGAAATTTTAGTAATCGGTAGGTAACCTTATTTTTAACCTTTAAATCTTCCTTTTTTTCAATCCTTCATGTTTTCTTTTCTTCTGTTTTTGTATCTCTTCATCTTCATCTTCATCCATATTTATTATTCGTTCGATTTCAATTTGTCTCCTTCCCATTTTCATTTATTCATTTGATATTTTTTCAATTTAATTCAAAGATTTCTTTTTATATTTGTTGTTCGTTGTTTATCGTTGGTTGACATTTCATTGAGACACAGTTTTTGTTTATCGCTGATTTAACAAATGTACAAAGTAGGCAGATTGGATGAGAGTTTGAGTGTGGGCGTGGGTTTGATAATCTTATGAATACTCATATAGTACAATATTTTTTTTTTTGCTTTGTATATTTAAGCATAAAATATTTACTTCAATTGAAATGTTAAAAATTTACCATTTAAAAATGTAAAAATTTTCCATCGAAAATAATGACAAATCAAATTGTACAATATAAACTATTTTCATTCAATTTAATCATGTCAATATTTAAATACATTACAACTTACTTCAAGTCTTTTATTTATTTTATTCTATTTGAAAACTATTTTTTTCGATTGCTTTCTATGACTTTGAGAATCGATTTAAGTAAATAATCAGATATTTTAATGACGATTGCTTAGATTCCTTTATTGCTTTTGCTTCTTTACAGCAACAAGATTTTTTTTCCACACAATAAAAATGATAATAGAGGAGGATTACTTTTCACGAATGTTTTTCATCTCATCAAGTCATGATGCAATACTACAAAGTTCTAGAACTTTGTTTATTCATTTTACACCATCAGAGTATAAGATTCTACATATTAATGATTATTTCAATATGAATTTTAAATAAATTTATAATATACTGAGGCATAAAAGCTTAATGTTTATAGCTGAGTATAAGTTACACGTAGATATATACAAGAGATCTGCATGTCTTCACTCAAACTAACAGGCAATCAAGTGAAACTGAAAAACTTATGTAGATCATACAAGAAATACTGAGTAGTTTTGGTTTGAGAAAATTTATCAGTTGTGCGAGCATTCAACAAAAAGAAGTGAATTCAAATAAATGAGTTGTTAATAGAACTAAAGAAATATTCAAAAGAATTTGAGTTAACCAGAACAGTACTCAGATCAGTAACTAAGATAACTTAGTATTTGTGTAATAGCAGATTTTCGTTTTGCGAAAACAAACGAATGTGTTCGCTCTCATGCGTTTGTGTGCTTGGGTTTGCTGTCATGTGTTCGTTTGTTATAAAATTTATATGTAGATAAAAAAAATATTTCACTACTTCTTTTTCACTCAGAGTGCACAAGTTATTATCACAAAAAAATAGACTTTCGAGCTAAGTATGTTGTGCACCGCATATTATCCATTCAATTCGTTTGGTTTTGGTTATGGTTATGGTTATGGTTATGGTTACTACAAGTATGAGTTCTCTCATAACTGGTTACAAAACATATTCACTCATTTTTGATATGAGTATTTCTAATGCCGTTTTGAGTGCACTTACGCAGCGCTCTAGTATATACAGGTTCAATTGGATAAATAATATGATATAGAACACAGTTTGAGTATTAGAAAATTAAATTATTATTTTAATTATTTTTTGTAGTATACTTTTAGGGGTTGGAGTTGCTTAAATACCCCAGATATTGGGACCAAATCTACCCTATACTCAAGTTGATAGCCAACCATATACAATCACAAAATTTCAATGCCATGAGATCAACGGTATAGCAGCGCATAACATACAAACAATTTAAAACACAAATTTGTATATATTGTAAAAGATAAGATATTGTATTTGCTGACTATTACTATATATACACAGTATTTTACAAATTAGCTTATATTCTGTTATCGTATTTGTAGTCTCACAAAATGAATCTATTCAGTAGTTAGGGCTACATCTTTTCCGTAGGCTATAGTGGAAAAACGACATCAATTCCAAGCAGTTGCAACTCGCCATAGAAAGAAAAAGAAAAAAAAAATATATATATATATATATATATATATATTGGGTGACCCAAGCACCATTCGTAATTAAGCCTAGAAAACAAGATTTTCCTCTACAAAGTGATTCTGAAATCGTTGTGGACATATGCCATGCAACTTTAGGGCAATGCAAGCAATTCTAACATCGAAACACTCAGAAGAATTGTCAATGCTTCTTGCTACATATAAATTATGTTATTCACAAGGACTTCCACAAATCTTTTGTAAGGGCAAAATCACCCGAAAAATACATATTATAAAACAAAGTCACCACCGTATTTGTATGTCTGAACGCGATAAACTGAAAAACTGCTGAACAGATTTTTATACGGTTTTTACCAATTGACCGAGTGATTTATGAGAAAGGTTTAGGAAAAAAGAAAATTCGAAAAACCCCCAAAGGAACAGCCGAAAAAATCTAAAAAAATCGACATGAATTAAGTGTGCGAGTGAGATGCATATAAAACTTATATACAGATATATTTTAAAATCAATTAAATCATCATTGTCAAACGTTTCATCAGGTTTATCAATCAGTATCCACTACTATTAAATAATCGTGGCAATGAATTAGCCATTAATCTACTTGACAACAGCAAGAATGTCAGTAGATGGAAAAGGTCTAATGTTCTGCATCTACCTTATAGATTTTAAGTAGACTATTATCGTTAATATAAGCAGTGTATAAAGAGGAATTAAACAGTCATTTTGATACCCAACTATGGCAACATTCCCCTCATCGATCGATTGTCTCATGGGAGATCAAATGTTTCTGTGTTTGCAAATTATATTCCGATAAAATTCACTTATACTACTCTAAAAGGTAATCAAAAATGATGATGATGATGATTCTGATGATGATGATGATTGTGTAGGGTACAAACAAAACAACAACAACAACAATAACAAATACAATAAATCTTGGAAATTGATATAGGAAACAAAAAAAAAAAAAAAAAAAAACAATTCATTCTTGTATAACTGATTATTTGCTATGCATAATTTATAATCTGAATACTTTTCACACATATTTTCATTTCCCAATTTTCATATTTACATTTTTAACATTTCACAATATTTCTAAGTACTCTGTATATTTTTTAATATATTTTTCCACTCGGTGATTTCGATGGGATTTGTGGAACTTTTTTCATTCATATTTTTATTTTAATATTTTTTTTTTTTTTTTACCAGAATTCTTTGTAAATTGTTTATTGTTTGTTGCTTGTTGATTGTATTATTTTATTTTATTTTATTTTATTTTTTTGTTGTCTCAATATAATCTAATTTAATTTGCATTTAGAATATGAAATATAGAATGGCATCTGTAAAATTGAGCAGTGTATCACATACGTGTATATTTAGGTGCATATTTACATATAGAGAAGATTTATTTTAATCGTCTATTTTCTAAACGTCTTTTAGTATGGACACAGTAATCTCAGAAGCGACTTAACCGGTTTTCACTTTTGTATTGTAGAACACTTCCTGTTACATTTCATCAAAATCGACCTATTGAATCGATCGAAATTAGTGGATCAAAATGTGCATATAAAGCTTACAGACATATTTACAAATCCATTCAATTAGTTTTTATCAAACAAATATAGTTTTGAATTGTGAGTCACAACAAAGTCTCGTGCAAGACTGACTTTGATAAAATTTTTTCGGGGAGTAGCAAATCATGCCATGACATCTAGTATCCAAATAAGTATCATTGCCATCATCACCAGCAGTTTAATGAAAGAAATTTTGTCTTAATTTTAATGATATTTTGATTTGAAATTCTACAAGCTTTTCCTACTTACCAAGCCACATTTCATCATTCAATGCCATTGCATAATTTTGGAGATTTTCCTTTAGATTATTTGTTTCAATTTAAAACTTATAAAATACAAAAACATGAAATTTAATTGATTTTGTTAGATAAAATAAACAGAAAATTATTAATTTTAAAGATATTGGTTAGAAATTTTCTTCTTACATTTTTTAATCGTCGAACATGTAATTCCTTTCCACAGTAGACAAAATAATAAAGTTATGCCACAATTTCGGAAATATTGGTTTAAAATTTTCTTCATTTTCATTCAAACACTCAATCCAATAAAAGAAATAATAAGAAACATGATTATGAATTAAGTCTTTTGGTAAATAAAAGATATAGCATCATAATTTAGGAGATATCGGTTTGAAATTCTACTTTCTATAAAATCGTTGAATGAACATGATTATAAATAAAAAATATATATTAAAATAAATTCTATTCAATCTTCCTCCATCATCTATAGTCACAATAAAAGAAATACCATCATAATTTTGGAGATATTAGTTTAAAATATTTGAAAATTTAAATGCATTGAAAATTTCCAAAACTGTGAAACAAATAAAAGAATATACTTGTACTGTGCAATTTGATTGGGATTTGCTGTTCAATTCTCCTCCATTATCTATAATCACAATAAAAGAAATACCATCATAATTTTGGAGATATTAGTTTAAAATATTTTTAAAGAAATAAAATAATATACGCGTACTGTGCAATTTGGTTGTGATTTAATTAATTAAAAAGAAAAAATTGATACCAAGCATCCACAGTATTCTCTATATAAAATGTACATATCATAGTTTTGGAGATATTAATATGAAATTATCTTTTTTCTATACCTTATTAATACTAAGTAAAAAGCATTCAATATTGTAATGTTATACATATATTAATTTTGCTAAATTTATAAACAATTATTTTAAGTTCCTTAAGCAAATGATGACATAGGATGCAGGGTATCTGAAAGTCGGGCTTATTTTTATTTTAAAATTCTTATATTATATTTATTATATTGAATAATTGTTTGTGTACACGTACTTTTGCAGCTGTCAATTCACATAGCATATGCCGCATATGAAAGTATTAGGCTTAGGTGGTGATGATGATGTTGATGATGTTGATGATATGCATTTATGTAAAATACATACACATATTGTAGAATTCAAACAGCAAATCAAATAACCGACTAAACAATCAACTTCAATGCTATTTACGAGTATATTGTATTTGTATATTGTATTGTAGAAGTATTGTATCTAAGTCATTCATCTATTCTCATTGATTGATTCTAAATGACAAATGCCAATTTTATACCATTTTTATGTTACGAGTATTTCACTGCAATTCCCTTTCAATTTACATATGTGAGTATAGTAGTATAGTACTATAATATATCTATATCTATATATAAATCTATATCTATATCTATATATACTGTGTATCTTTGTGTGTATTGATGTCTATTTAAATTATTTTTTGAATTGAGTTGTATTATGATTGTCGCTGTCGTTGGTGCTCTTGCTGTTGTTGCAGTTATTATTTTATATTGTATATTTTATTAACCTGGTAAATAGGCAGCAGCGGCACCATATCAATTCAACCATGCATGCAATTTTATAAACCGAAATATATAAAAATAAAAAAAAACCTCAAAAGGTTTTCATTAAAACCAAACAAAACCAAACAAAACCAAACAAAACCAAACAAAACCAAACAAAACCAAACCAAACCAAACCAAACCAAACCAAACCAAACCAAACCCAAATAAAACAAGTGCACTTATTAAATCAAATAGCAAATAAAAATGCATTTATGCGTATATCAAGTTAAAATATAAAAAAAAATACTAACTTTGGCTATGCCGAGGTTGTAATACTCTTTGGAAGATTGGTGGATACGGGTTAGAACTTATAGTTCCATAGCACAAAAAACAAAAAAGTTTTTCTAACAAGAACTTTCATTTGGATTTCAGTTTGTATGGGGGGTACCCCCCCCTAGTAATCCGAGGGTCTTGAAATTTATATGGTTGGTGGATATCGATCAGAAACTTATAGTGTTCATATTTCAAGTCGATGATAAGAAAACCAAAAAAGTTTTTCATGTAAGAACTTTCATTTGGATCTCAGTTTGTATGGAGGGTACCCCCCCTAGTGGTCGGAGGGTCTTGAAATTTATATGGTTGGTGGATATCGGTCAGAAACTTATAGTGTTCATATTTCAAGTCGATAGTATGAAAACTAAAAAAGTTTTTCATATAAGAACTGTCATTTGAATCACGGTTTGTATGAGGGGTAGCCCCCATAGTGGTCCGATTCGGCTGATTCCGACAAATGTAATGCGTATGGTAAAAAATTTCATCTCTCTACCTCAAAAACTGAGGCACTAGTTTGCATACATACAGACAGACAGACATGGCTAGATCAACTAGTCTCGTCGCTCTGATCAAGAATATATATATACTTTATGGGGTCTCCGATGTCTCCTTCTGTGTGTTACAAACTTCATGAAAAACTTATAATACTATTCACTGCGTGAAGAGTATAAAAATTCTGTGAAATAATTGCATTTTGGTGGTGAATAATAATCAAAAACAAGAAGTAAGAATAATAATGGGAATAATATTGCATTTATCACAAATCTAAATAACTGAAACTAAAAATTAACATAAAAATCATTTATGCATGTAAATTTACGACTACAATAAATACAGTTCACCGAAGCTTATATAATTTTTACTCTTCATTTTGTGGCATATCAAAATAGTTGTAAATTTGTTGAATGTTCCATTGATTTGTAAAGTTTTATTTCATTTAATTTGAGGATTAGCATTCCAAGTTGAACAATAACAACACAAGTACCTTGAGGCCTCCACTGGATTCTTAGGTCCTCTATAGGCAGGTGAGAAGTTAAAGATCATTTGATCATTTTTAACATCTCGTGACCTTAGCTCGGGAATGCTGTAGAATTTAATTTTTTATAAGTGATTTGACATATGGTGCTATAAAAAACTCACTCATTCACTCATTCATCTTATGTAAATACTAAATGGTGGCTAATTTTTATCATATGTATAACGAATGTTCAAATATCACGCACAAAAAACAAATTTCAATATAAAAAAGTATCATACTCATTACTTTACATATAAACTGTCCAAATAGTATTATTAAGTACTGACCATTGCCTAATGAAAATTATTTAAGGTTCTTATAATTTTCATTAAATTATTATTATCTATTAAACCAACTAAAATTAAAACTTTTCATGAGGACTGATTACCTTTTCAGGTAGTGTCAGAGTCTGCATGAATATATACATATTTCTGATCGAGTGTTTTCGTCTACTTTTTATGTGTATCTACATACATACGTGTATATACTAAACATGTGCAATGATTGTAATCAAAACTAGTTTAGTACTAAGTATGTATATACTTTGAAATGATTACTTGATTTGCATACTAAGTTGAATTGATTATAAGTATATGTTGTATTTTGCGTTTGCAGTATAGTGAATATATTTCACTTTTTTATGTACTAACTTCATATGATTACTAGTAGTAATCATATTCTTTTGAAATGATTAGGTGTTGCAAATATTACATCAATTTAACGCTTTCTCTTGCGAATAGTATAAAACAATCTTAAATTCGATTCATGTTCTAAGAAATTCTTGTGCTTATTTTCAATTCTTTCATTATAATTTAATAATAATTAAATTTTTTTTTCTAACTGTATTCCATATTTGCAACTGTCCCCAAGGGAGAGAATCAGCGAATGCTTTAATTTGAGATTGGCATGTTGTTATACTGGTTAAAAGATAAATTATTAGAAGTTTAAAGTACGAAGTCCTTGGTTAAATGGAAGGAATATCCAGGGGTAGGAAACGCTTTAGCCTGCGAGTGTCCATCAAATTGACGGATTGATCAGATCAGATCAGAACAAAATGATTAAATATTCAGTTTGGTGTTACAAATTGTAAACTTTATTAATTTTTTATATTAAAAAAAAAAAAAAATATAGAAACTTTTAAAATAAATTATTCTTCTTTCGTTTAATTCTTAGTATTATTCTATTTTTGTGATGCCTTTGATTTTGGCTTTAATAAATTTCCATATGATGATGAGTAGTTTTTCTGAAAATCTTTTTTTTTGTTATTCAATTGATATTTTTGATCCTTCAAGGAACCTTTGTAACTGTAATAAGTAAAATGAAGAATATACAATATTTGAAAACTTTTCTCTTCTTTTCCTGATTACTTACCGTAAATTCAAGTTATGATTCTGTTTGCTTTGTGTGTGATATTATCCCATAATTTGGAGTTGTGGTCTTCATAGTCAAAGTTGAACAATTTTGAAGACAATGAAGACAATGTTATTGAGTAATTTAAGTGGGTAGTAAGTAGTTTCAAGTAGTTTATGGGAGAGAAGTTAGCGTATAGGTATCAATTCATTTAAGATTGCTGCAGCAGCAGCACTGATTTTTATATTACCATCAATATCGATTTCAATATGACGATTACCTTTAACCTTATGAATCGCATCAACATCGATTTCAACATAACGATTACCATTTCCATTCCCATCCAAATCGAATTCAACATAACGATTACCATAATCTGTTGCCTCAGCAACCAAATCTTCAACTTCATCATCACTCACCAAAGGATCACTAAAATTTATGGTAGAAGCCACTGCTGCTGCTGGTGAAAATTGTCGATGATCATTTGGTAGCGTTTTTGAGCATTGATTGGCATCACTGAAAGTGGGTGCATTGATAGTCTCATGTTCATGGAATGGTTTCAATGGTATTAGATTTAAAAACTGCAAACGATTAGGCAAACGATTACGTTCAACAATCGGCTTTGGTTGAAACACATTTGTTAATGGTGGATAGACCACTTGACCAGGCACTGACTCATGCATTGGATTATTTTGAGTATTTATCATTGTATTGATTACATGCTCACCACGTGGTCCAATGAAGAAGAAGGCCGGACGCGACTGCTGTTGAATGTATTGTCTTGGTGCATTCGCCACGCTATCTATCTTGTCTTTTTCAGCTGCAGATGGCGCTGAGCTCTGAGCGATATGGCGACGTTGCAAATTCATAGATGCCCTATTGCTGTTATCCTGTTGCTTCATCGACTTCTTGGTGTTCACGTAATGCGAAAGAAAACGTATGAGTCTTGACATCAATGGCACTTGACTATGACGCAATGATTGTGGTCCCACTGTGGGGACAAGAGAATTTAAATCCAATGGAACTGGTGCGGCCACAATAGGTAGTGGTGTTTGCGATGACAGCTCCAAAGATGCTGGTGTCGTCCCATGACTTGGAACCTCGTCATGTTTCGTGACTTGATCGTCATGTATCCATAATGGGCGTTCGGTGTTGAAATACTTTGTTTTAGTAGTAGTAGTTGTCATCGGTTGGCCTCGCGTATATGTTATCATCATGCAAGACGCCAGCTGCACCAAAATAAAAAGAAATATTTTTGGCAGATACATTTTAATTATAATATTTCTTTTTTCCGAGTTTTTCCGATAGTTCTTCTTTTAAACTATGAGCACAAAGTTTGACTTTGAGTAACGAAGACAGATTGAAGTTTTTATTAATATTAATATACATTTTTTAAAAAGCCTACTTAGGCTTACTACGATGAGGAGAATCTGAAATCTACGAGTATTTAGTTCTGTCAGCTGTCATGAAAAAAAAAAAAAAAAAATAATAAAACAATTTATCCTTCCAAATCAAGTAATCATCAGAATTTTTTAAATTACTATTTTTACTCCGGGGGAAAAAAAAAAAAAAATTAAAAAAATTATCTCTTGCAAAATTTCTCTGTCTGAATATATATTTTCTATTTTCCTTGTTATTCTATTTGTGTGTGAGAAGACAAATACTTTAGCCTATAACTATGGCTTTAGCTGAACAGAAGCAGTTATTGGCAACTTTGGGCATCTCAATTCTTTTACGCATTTTGGGCTTACGATTGGTAAACTTGGATCAACATGCGGATTTATCCTTTTTTCTATATAATTTCGCTCAAATCGTGTTTTTGTATGGATTACAAAATGACAATGATTTTATCCCAATACGTGGGATAAAACAAAAGATTTTTGAAGTTGCTGCCTTGGTGTTCTTTTGTGACATCTTCACATATATTTTTTGGGACTTATGTGGATACATTTTGCAGGATTTAGTCAATACGATTCTACAAACATTTGTAGGTGATTGGATTCAAGCATTGTCAGACGGGACATTTCTCTTTATAATAAGAGACTTGGTAGGCGCAGGGAAACTCATTGTGTCAGCATATGCTGCTTACAAGGCCTTAAGAAATTCAAATTTATTGAGTGGTCCGACGCATAGAGTTAGATTTAACGAAAACAACAATGTGGTAGTTCAATATATGAATAAGAAACAAAATCGAAAGCAAAATGAAGAGCATATCCGACCGCATAAGAGGCTCAGGAGGACCCGAAGTTTTTGGTATGACTGGTATAACCAAACGGGCAGATTTAGTAAAAACCAAAAGTAAATCAATCATCATGTCAAATCGAAAAGTTAACATTCACACAATAAGTTATAACTAATGGAACTCATAGAAGACGCAATAGTGGTGACTTGGTAAGCTATAGAGATTTCTGATATAAATAATAACTAATTGTTAAACATGATTTCAAGATATGATGTTCATAATATGTCTGATATGAGTAGACGAAGTGCGTGGAAGTGTGAGAGATGATCACATAAAAACTTAAATTTTACCAGAAATCAAAGAGGATGATGCAATAGGGGCAGAATGGTACTCAATAAATGTTTCTTAAAATTTACTTAATCCTTCTAAAAAACAACAATTATTATATCTTTAAATTGAACTGTATGAAATTTCAAATTGTAAAGTAAATGAACTCATAGAATAACAATATCATGTGGTATATTCTTATGTTTTTGAATCAAATTGTGCGAAGTTTGTAGTAACTAATATTACATAGATTAGATTATTCACCTTGTCATTGGGGCCTCAAATGGGCTTAATGTTATAATCCTCATAATTACACAGTTCCTCCGAGATTCTGGTATTCATTAAGAATTTCAAGATTTCTTTTGGAGATAAATCTGGAATATCAGTTGATCCTAAGTACTAGTTACCTAGATATAGGAATCTGGTGCAAATTAAGCTCTCACAGTTGATGTCTCTTTCTGTTCATTTGTCCTGAAAACTAAGTTCCCTTGACAGAAAGTGACCGTTTTTGGGAGCATCCGTGTACCACACATGGGAGTCATAGTTGTGCCTCGGTCTTAACATCCTCAGTTCGCCCTAGCTAAAAATGTGATATCAAAGTTTTGCTGGAAGTTGAAGTATGTTGGACATAGATCACTTAGGATGAAATTGATTTTCCTCAGATTAAGCTCACTCCCGTGTAAAGGATTGTAGGTGGCCTATTGAATCTCTTTAGTTAATTGCTTTGCAAATGAGATACAATAGTTTTCTATTCAAAAGCTGATAAATTTTCAAAGGATTATTATGGTAGATACACTTATTAAATATTTTTTTGATTTGTGTTTATTATTTGCATAACATATTTATTAAGAAACACAATACCTTTGGTCTTTGGGTTTGGACAAAACTCAGTTATACTTGTACTACTTCACATAATTAGATTGTGAAAGCAAATGATTTTAATTGCAGAATTGTGGTTACTGATTACTTAATTTCTTGTGTATATATATTTCTTTGATATCAAAGGTAGCTTATAGGAGACTACAATACATAATTCCTTTCAATCATTTTAGATTAATCGATTGTCTTCATTTAGTGAATAACCGCATTTGCTTTGCCTTTCCGTTGTTTCATATTCCTTAATCCCATTTTTCTGTTTTTTTCTTTTCTTTTCTTTTCTTTTGGATACTTTTATTTTTTTCCAATTCAAAAATCAAAGAGATAACATACTCCTTGCATTTCGTCACATGGAAGGATTCAACTTTCATCTTTTGTGGTACTTAACAATCAATCTTAAGTCTTCTTATTAAGAAGCGGAGCGTAACAGATAAAAATAAAGGCTTCGGAATACAATGGGAATGTATGTACATATATATTTATAAGGTACGTTTAACTGTTGTTAGTATGAGATAAAATTTGTGGGTAGAGGTAACATTTTCCATGCCCTTAGTTCGAATTAGGATAAATGTATCACTGGTAATAAAAAAATAATGAGAAGTGTGCAGAATAAAAGAACAAGAGGAACAGTGAATAATTGATTTGCCTATGGAAATATCAGTTGCATGCTACATTTTTTTTTTTAATGAAAATTTCCGTTCTTAAAGGTCTTAAATCTTGAGAAATACTCTGACCTTGCTTCTTCTATCTATCTTTCTTCTTTTTCTTTATACTTATAAATAAAAATGCAATTGTTCTTTGTTGAAGACCTAGGAACTAGAAAAGTACTTCACCGATTGCTCTGAAATTTTGTCACAACATTGCTTTCGACTATGGTCGCTTTTTAGGACCACACAGATGATGTTAAGTGAAGGTGTCACAACAGATTTTGCGGGAAATTCGTCGAGTGAAGTGGTCACCACCGATGTGAGGATCGACACCCGCTTGAGTAAGCACATCTGGTTCAAGGGTATCAGATCCACACCATTCCGCGTGTGGAAACTGCAAACTGAGAATGTTGAGCCCAGCGATGATTAGATTAAAATTGCGCGCCCTTTAGTGTGAAAAGAAGAAACGTCAACGTCAAATAAAAAAAAAAAAAAACAAAGAAAAAAAAATGTTTTTAAACTTGCAACAAAAGAATTAACTATTTATTAAAATCAAATTTATTTCATCATTTTGGTGAAAATATTTATATAAAAAATATGGTCATTCACTTCTTTTTAGGTACATTTTGTGGTTGACATTGCTTTCGCACTTCTTCCAATAAAATATCCAAAACTTTTTCATATGCATCCAGTTTTTTGTTTAATTTATAAAGATAATCCACTGTAAAGGAACAAAAGAAAATTGTAACATATAATAGAAGGATTTATACTAAAAATATTATGCAATTATAATACTTACAGATAACCAAATCGGTAATAGGATCGACGATCTTCTCAGTCATATTATTCGTATTTAATAATAATGGACTTCGATGTTTATTAAGAATTTATACGAGAAATACTATATATTTATATCTTTAATATGAGAATAAAACTGATTTCAAAGTTAAACTGATTTCAAAGGTAAACTGATATCATCAGTTTATTTTTGAAATATGTAAGCTTCTGAATCCATAGATGTTATATTCGAACACATCCCGAGGATTGATATCTTGATGTGATGAAGAAGCTCAACACAATATATCGGTGTCTGTTATCACAAGTACGCCAGAAAGAGGACTTCCATCAAGAAGTTTCCTATTTAAATGTTTAATGTTGGAAAATATTAAAATCTTTAGAATGGAAAGGAAACCCACTGGATTGTGTACATTTCCAAAATATCATATCATTTCCAAAATGTAATATAATATAATAATTATAATTTAATGTTAATATGATGACCAAATATTCGCAATCAATTAAGAAATTACAAGAGTAACAAAATATATCTCATTGTATGTAATAAATCTTTTTGATCCATTAAGTACTAAATATGAAAAACTATGTCACAGTATCAAAATACTCACTCTCGTTCGCTCTCATTCATGAGCAAGAGCGTTTTGGTTTATAGATCCTTGCTCATTGTACTTTTCACGCAGTGAATAGTATTATAAGTTTGTCATGAAGTTTGTAACAAGACATCGGAGACCCCATAAAGTATTTATACTTATTCTTGTTCAGCGCGACGAGACAAGTTGATCTAGCCATGTCCGTCTGTCTGTCTGTTTGACTGGATTCAAATTCATGTTTTTTTTAGAAAAACTTTTTTGTTTTTTGTACTATCGACTTGAAATTTTGACTCTATACGTTATATTATTTTCAGACCCTCGGAATACTAGCAGCGACGTGGAGAGAATTAGAGAAGTTCTATCTTTACTATCGTTTTGAAATTTGAAAACTATCAGTTTCCGACTCATATCCACCAACCTTGTAAATTTCAAGACCCTCGAATTACTAGCAGGGACGTGAAGAGTAGAGTAGATGTCATTGCCAAAGTTAGACTCTTTTTATATTTTTTCATTTAATTTTTTACACACGAGTGCGAGCGCATATTTGCACCAGAGAACGAGTATACAATTTTCTAGGGCACTCGACAACAATTGATTTTCATTCATAATAAATAATAGATATATACATTCGATTTCCTTTATAACGAATTACCTCTCTATAACGAAGTTAATTTGATAACGATTCGTTTTTAATGTATAATTATCATATAATTGAATCTCTTTACACTTCTAATGTATACAGTCGAATTCTTCAAAATAAACTTCGTTGTAGAGAAGAAATTCGATATAGAAGATTTCGACAGTAAGTATACTCGTATGTATATTAGAGGTTTAAAGAGGTTTAATTATATAAGAACATTGAAACGTAGTGTCTTAAAATTGACTTCGTTATAGAGAGGACATTTGATATAGAAAACTTCGACTATACATATTAGAGGATTAAAGAGTTTTAATTATATAACAACATTAAAACGCAGTGTCTTCAAATTGACTTCGTTATAGAGAGGACATTTGATATAGAAAACTTCGACTATACATATTAGAGGTTTAAAGAGGTTTAATTATATAAGGTAATTAAAGCGCAGTGTCTTCAAATTGACTTCGTTATAGAGAGGACATTTGATATAGAAAACTTCGACTATACATATTAGAGGTTTAAAGAGGTTTAATTATATAAGGTAATTAAAGCGCAGTGTCTTCAAATTGACTTCGTTATAGAGAGGACATTTGATATAGAAAACTTTGACGGGTTTAAAGAGTTTTAATTATATGCGGTAATTAAAACGCAGTGTCTTCAAATTGACTTCGTTATAGAGAGGAAATTCGATATAAAAGACTTCTACTTATGTATTAGAAGTGCAAAGAGGTTCAATTATATACAAAGAATTAAAAACGAAGTGTCTTCAAATTGACTTCGTTATAAAGAGTAAATTCGTTACTTTGTATTGTATATTACTTGTAATGAATGAAAATCAGTTATTGTCTTGTCATAAATAAGATTCTTTTGAGCGTTCGTACTTGAAAGTTTTTGTACCCGAGTCATAGCAGATGACACCACACAACACTATAGTTTTGTGATAGTACACTTATCATACAGTGTTGTAGCCGAAACCACTAGTCGAGAGTGCCAAACCATAAGACACGGCATGCACTACAGTATAAATTTGAGATAATGACTGACTCGGTATGATACGTTTTAAGAACACACATGACTCAGTATCATGATGTGCGCACTGTTAGTGCGGACTGTTAGTACTACTCGTGCAATGCTATAATTCCTAATCTGCCGGTGATATAATACTTGTGTACCTACATCATCGTTCGTTTTTCCATTGTAACCATTGCTCTCTGTAAATTTAATGTTTATGTATATTGTTGACTATCATATGTAGTAAGTCCCAGTGTGCTTTCTAGGACCTTTTCCCATATGATTCATCATGAGAACATATTTCAGTGACTGATTAGGGGATTTTCTAGCAAATGTACGAATTTTATGAGTAGTATTCACATACGAAAGAAATTCGTACGTTGTACTCATATCGTTTATATTCGTACATAGTACTAATGCATATTTGTATAATTACTAATATATGAGTAAATTGCACGAATGCATTAGTAATGGCAGATGGCATCTTTTTGTATTGAGTATATAGTATATAGTATACTACAAATAATTCGTACATTGTACAAATGATTAGTAAATTCTATTATTATTTTTATGCATAATTTGTACCTTATACAAATAATGCGTATTGTGTGCATACGAATAAGTTATGCCTACTAATACAAATATTAATGAGTAAATACAATGAATGCATTTGTACTTAGTACGAATATGATGAATAACTATACAAATATATTTATAAAAATAATAATAATAATAAAATAATTTCGTAAAAAGTACTCATAATTGTGGAAATTTTCTTATTACGAATGCGATTTTTACTTTGTATAAATATATTTGCACATATTACACATTTCATTAGTATCATCATTAGTATAATATAAAGAATACATTCATGGAGAAAGAGTGTTATGAATGATATTCATAAAGATTTTATTCATATATTTTTTAAGTGTATGTATTGTATATGATTAGAAAAAATGTACATAAGGTCCTTACTACAATGTTCTTTCTATATGACTTTATTTACTATTATACATCGAACTGAATAGTTTTAGTTTCAATCCAAATTTTGATACAAATAAAATTAGTTTAGATTGTATTAAGCTTAGTACAATTGTCATTGTTATGCACATGTATATAGTTAGATAGTACAGAATTGGAGCAAGGAAAATTAAGTCAGTTAAATTAAATTTAAAACCGAACCAAACCAAACCAAACTAAATTAAACTAATAATTTTGGTTATATGACTCAATCAGTATGCAGATGCTTTTGTAAATTTGAAACTACTGTAAGCAGAGAAATACAATATACAAAAGCTGAAACATTCAATCTCAGTCTTTAGCTTAGCCTAAGAACTATCATCACCATCATCACAATCTTCATCATCTTACGTTATGTGCTTGCATAGATGCATGTTGTCCATGTTGTCATTAGTTAGTCATATTGAGAAACATAAATGTTAGATTTTCAATGAATTTCATGAAATCTAGTAAGTAGTATGTAGTAGTTCCATCATAAATTTGTTTAATTAGAAACTTGAGTTTGGCTCCATGGACACAATTAGATACATCAGTAGTCACTATAAACAGAATCCAAGACTTGTACATATTTCATTCTCATTCTCATTCTCATTCTCAAACTCAATCACAATCTTAAGTCTTGCGAAAGTAAATTTCTATTAATGTTCACATTGCATGCTGCTGCATACTCAATCTAAACATCCAAAATTTTCATTAATTTGTTGCTTTTGACATACAGAGATTTCTCATATGTATTATAGTGTATGTACATATGTGTATATTCATATATATGTACATAAATATAGTACATATAACATCATCATATGCTTAGTTGCATGCATATTGCATTTTAAATCAACAAAAATTCATCAGAGTCATCAGCACTGTCAGCAATAAGATCAACATCTACTACATCTGCATAAAATATCTTAGTAACGATAGATACAATTGTGGTACACAAAACTTACTAGGATAACCAACCCATTCAGCAGTCCCATCAGTATTTGTGTAATTAAATGGAATTTCATAAATGGAAAAGCTCAAATATAATGCCAAAGATAAACAAGGTTAACAGATGGTACACTACTTAGATAGATAGATAGATAGATAAATAAATAAATGAATAACTGCTTTGATACAATAAAAGTAGTTGAATAAAATGAATTTGAATGTTCATCTGAGGGATAAAGAGAAATAAACTAAGCCATGTAACCATGTGCAAAAGGAAATCTAATATAATTTAATATAATCATAATGGAAATGAAAATGAAAATAATTGAATTGAATTGAATGGAATTCTAAGAATTGTAAGTATAATAATGATATTTCAATGAACATTTTTCGTATGGATGAGAGAAAAAGCAAATGAATGACGAACTTATTGTCAGACTGAGTGACTCACTGACTGTCGTACTGATGGACAGATTGATAGTAATACAATATAATATAATATACAATAATATGAAGATATGTTAATATGCGTTAAGGAATGAATGAATGCTCAACGCTCTTCTACTGTGCCATTAATTGCTTTACTTCTCATCACATCACATCACATCAATAGACTAGATTATGTTAGACATACATACATACATACGTAACAATATCTAAATCTATATCAATATATATATGTATAAAATATACATTGAAATTTAATACTTATACCATTACGAATATATACTTATATACTCGTATATTTGTTTAGTTCTATGCCAGTTTATCATTTTGTCAGAATATTATCAATCATCAACAATAACATATCAAAAGTTTTATTCCACACATATTCATTCATTCATTCATTCATTCTTATTATATTGTACATACATACTACATATTTTGTTATTTGAATTTTGATTTAGATTATTAGGAATTTCATTTACCAACAGCAGATACATTTATGTGTGAGTAAACAAAACATTATTCCCAAATGTCCTTGTACATCGTCATCTTTATTATGTTACGAGTATGTACTCTGTACTATATATTATATTTTATTAAAGAGATTTGAATAAATTAACATATGATATAAATATTATACTATACCTTTGTATCTTTGTAGTATATTATTTCTTAAACTTAATACAAAACAAAAGAATTTGGAACTAACTTTGGTCACGTCACATCATATAAAATCATATACATTTCTATGAGATAACTAATTTGTTAACAATGAGAAATTTAAAACTATTTTCCCTGTAATATTGAGATATGATATAGACGTAGGAATAGTTTATACCTCCATAATTCCCCTTGTGATGATGATTAACTATTAATTAGCTAACATTTAGTTTATATTTTATTTTCTGCTAAGTATTACAAATCTTAGACTGAAATTGCATGATGATGATGATTAAATATATTTTTTTGAGTAATGTGATTAAATGAAAAAAGTGTCTGAGTTTATATCGATTTTGATATACAATCTGTCAAAAAAGTACCGGGAATTTATAAATAAAACAACATTTTTACCTTTAATCATCCAAATTTATTGGGTCGCCTTCAAAATAGGCACCATTTGCTTCAGTACATCTATGCCAACGGCATTTCCAATCATCGAAACATTTTTTATAGGCGCTTTCCGGGATGGCCTTCAGTTCACGCGCCGAATTTTGTTTTATGGCTTCAATGGACTCAAAACGAGTGCCATGAAGCGGCAATTTTAGTTTTGGAAAAAGGAAAAAGTCACAGGGGGCCAAATCAGGCGAATACGGTGGTTGTTCAATGATGTTAGTTAAGTTTTTGGCGAGAAAATCCTTCACAATCGTAGCTCGGTGAGACGGCGCTTTATCGTCGTGCAAAATCCACGAGTTGTTCGCCCACAATTCTGGCCGCTTCTTACGGATACGCTCACGGAAACGTCTCATAACGCCTAGGTAATACTCCTTGTTTACCGTCTGACCCTCTGGAATGAATTCGTAGTGCACTATGCCACGGATATCGAAGAAAACAATTAGCATCACCTTGACTTTCGAGCGGCTTTGGTGTGGTTTTTTCGGTTTCGGCTCATTTTTTCCCAATCATTCCGATGCTTGCTGGCTTGTTTGCATGTCGTATTCATACATACACGTCTTGTCACCCGTAATAATGCGTTCCATGAATGTAGGATCGGAATTACAGTGATCCAGCATGTCCGAAGCGACCTGTTCGCGATAGCGTTTTTGAAGAAAATTCAGCTCTTTTGGCACCAGTCGCGCGGCCACCTTTCTCATGGCCAAAATATCAATCAAAATCGTACGTGCTGACTCGTGAGATATGTTGAGCTCATGTGCTATCTCTCTCAAGCTGGTATGACGGTTTTCGAGCACCATTTCCTTAATTTTATCGACGTTATCGTCGGTAGAAGCCGTCGATGGGCGTCCGGAACGAGGCAAGTCTTCGACCACTTCACGACCGTCTTTGAAGGCTTTGTACCACTCATATGCCCGAGTTTTCGATAGAGCATTATTGCCAAAGGCCTTTTGTAACATTCTCAATGCATCGGCACACGAAAATTCATTCGCGACACAAAACTTTAAACAAATTCTTTGTTCAACGAAATCACCCATAGTAAAAAATCGGCACGCACTATTGACATCGACTTACTTAACCAGCTGCTGTAAACAAACTGGTTGACAGATCCCGCTCAAAGTTGGCATAGTAATTAAGGAGAGTTGTACCAACCTAGGAAAAAAATTACTTGCCTAGATTACCCCGCCAGATTTAAATCGACAATTCCCGGTACTT